>CM038680.1:617861363-618310924 GCA_021605205.1 Aegilops longissima
TCCCATTGCTGGCTGCGCCTCCGCCGCCCTACCGTACGTACCCTCCAACTTTGGCCAGTCCCTCCCTCTATTCCCCCACACGCCCTGTTATTATCCGGCGACGTCAGCCCCAACACGCACCCGCGCCCGAACCAGTCAACCCTCGTACTCCTCTCCGCCTGCGACTGGACCGACGCATGTTCAACGGCTCCTGTTCGTTCCGTCCGAGGCCTCGCCGTTGTCCTCCGCCTTGCGGCCTTGGTTCGCTCGCTGAGGGAGTCCTGGATTAGGGGGTGTCCGGATGGCCGGACTATAACCTTTGGCCGGACTCCTGGACTATGAAGATACGAGATTGAAGACTTCGTCCCGTGTCTGGGTGGGACTTTCCTTGGCGTGCAAGGCAAGCTTGGCGATACAGATATGTAGATCTCCTCCTATTGTAACCGACTCTGTGTAACCCTAGCCCTCTCCGGTGTCTATATAAACCGGAGGGTTTTAGTCCGTAGGATGAACAACAATCATACCATAGGCTAGCTTCTAGGGTTTAGCCTCTCTGATCTCGTGGTAGATCTACTCTTGTACTACCCATATCATCAATATTAATCAAGTAGGAGTAGGGTTTTACCTCTATCGAGAGGGCCCGAACCTGGGTAAAAACATCGTGTCCCTTGTCTCCTGTTACCATCCGCCTAGACGCACGCTCGGGACCCCTACCGAGATCCGCCGGTTTTGACACCGACATTGGTGCTTTCATTGAGAGTTCCTCTGTCGTCATCTTTAGGCCCGATGGCTCCTCCGATCATCAACAACGATGCGGTCCAGGTGAGACTTTTCTCCCGGATAGATCTTCGATTCGCAGCTTTGCACTGCGGGCAATTCGCTGACCATCCGGAGCAGATCGAAGCTACGCCCTGGCCATCAGGTCAGATTTGAAGTTTGAACTACACGGCCGACGTCCGCGTAGACTTGATCTTCGACGGGTTCGAGCCACAGCCAAGCGCGCCGCACTGTCACGATGGGCATGATCTAGCTCTGCCGCCGAACAGTGCCCTGGAGGCGGCACCAGTGTCCGCTCTGACCCTTTGCTCGGAGCCGACTGCGCCTATCGAGGACGAGTGGTTGGACACCGCCTCGGGGGCTGCAATCTCTATGACGATCGAGCCGAACACCAGCTTTGTCCTTTGCGAAGCCCGCGACTCCAAGGTGCCGGACTCCTCTGCCAATCGAATTAGATTGGGCGCCGGTCATGGAGTTCGCCGCCGCGGACATCTTTCAGCACTCGCCCTTTGGCGACATTCTGAATTCATTAAAATCTCTCTCTTTATCAGGGAAGCCCTGGCCGGACTATGGTCAGGAAGGTTGGGTTGTGGACGACGAAGAAATTCAAAGCCCACCCACCACCCACTTCATAGCCACAGTCGATGATTTAACTTACATGCTCGACTTCGACTCCGAAGACATCGATGGTATGGACGACGATGTAGGAGACGAAGAGGAACCAGCGCCTATAGGGCACTGGACAACCACCCCATCTCACGATGTATACATGGTGGACACACCTAAAAGAAACGACGACGAGGAACAAAGGGACGCAATGAGGGATCTTTCCCTCGAAAAGCAGTCAAAGCGGTGGAGTAAGCACCGCTCCAAACCCCACCTCGACAGAGACAGCAGCCATACAGACCCAACCATAGAGCAGGGCGAACCGGCGGACGACGAACATGCCATGGAGAAACCGTCCGAACAGGGCAACTTGGATAAACAACCCATCCCCGGCGAAGATAACAATCCAGACGACCTCACGCCGGACAGATGGCTGGACCAGAAGAACCTCCAAAAAAGGCTCATCGCCACTGCGCGTAGCCTGAAAACGCAGAAACGGAAGCTCAAAACAGCGGAAGATGCACTCAGAATTAGATGTAGCAAAGTACTCAACACCGCAGAGAAATACGGCGACAGTCGCCGCACAAAGAGCTACCCGAAGCGAAAATTACTGCCGGAATTTGATGAAGAGGCCTTAGAGCCTCCACAATCAAAAAATAAGGAAGCCACCCGATCGGATAAACGACCCCATGGCCAACATAGTGTGGAAAATGGCGCCGCACACAAGCCGGCACGCGATCCGTACAAGGATTCACATCAAAAAGATGGCCCAGCCAGATCTATCTACGGACCAAGAAAGCAAGCTCTAGTAAGCAATGCAACGCATCAAGTACCCGAATATCACGGTACACCCAAATATAGGGGTGCCGCAGACCCCCTATGTTTCACCAATGAGGTGCTGGATCATGAATTTCCAGCGGGATTCAAGCCTGTAAACATAGAGGCATATGACGGAACAACAGACCCTGGAGTCTGGATTGAGGATTACATCCTCCACATACACATGGCTAGAGGAGATGATCTCCACGCCATAAAATACTTACCCCTCAAGCTCAAAGGGCCAGCCCGACATTGGCTTAAAAGCCTTCCCGAAAACACCATTGGAAGTTGGGAAGAGCTCGAGGATGCTGTTCGGGCAAATTTTCAAGGGACCCAAGTCCGACCTCCGGATGCAGACGATTTAAGTCATATAACTCAACAACCCGGAGAGTCAGCCCGGAAACTCTGGAACATATTTCTTACTAAAAAGAACCAGATAGTCGACTGTCCGAACGCCAAGCCTTAGCACCTTTCAAACACAGCGTTAAACCACGAATGGCTCGCCAGACACCTCGCCAAGAAAAGCCAAGAACAATGGCCGGATTAACAAGCCTCATGACCCGCTATGCAGGAGAGGATAGCTGGTTGGCAAGATGCAGTACAAACGACCCAAGTACATCCGGGTTAGGGATGGAAATGGGAAACCGCGACGCAGAAGGACCAGCACCGACATAGGGAAACAGCCCAAGAGCACGACACCAACGCCGATTCAAAAGCTCTCGGCAGAATCGTAAAAAGGTGCCCTCAAGGATAACAGGACGAGCTATCTAACTTAAACAAAATCTTGGACAAGATATGCCAAATCCACAAGACTCGGAAAGCCTGCAAACCATACCCACAGAGATTGTTGGGTCTTCAAGCAATCCGCAAACTCAACGCCAACACAAGGGGCTCGACACACCAAGCGAGGACGATGACGAACCCCACAAGCAGAGCACCGAAAACAAAAGAATTTCCCACAAGAAGTCAAAACAGTAAACTCACTTCACGTGACAAAAGGAAAAACATAGTGGCGCCTACAGAGATACGCGCCATACGGCCTATCCTGTGAGGAGTCCCGCCATCGGTTGTTAAAACCAATCACCTTCACCAACAGGATTACTCTAGAAGTATCCGGAATGCAGGCTGGACTGCCTTGGTATTAGATCCGATAATTGATGGACTCCACTTTACACAAGTCCTAATGGACGGCGGCAGTGATCTAAACCTCCTATATCAGGACACAATCCGCAAAATGGGGATAGACCCAACAACAATTCGCCATAGCAACACTTCCTTTCAAGGGGTAACGCCAGGCCCAGATGCCCATTGTACGGGCTCTCTCCTGCTAGAAGTTATGTTCGGCTCACCCGACAACTTCCGCCGTGAAAAGCTAACCTTCCACATCGCCCCATTTACAAGTAGCTATCAAGCACTACTGGGACGCGAAGCTTTCGCCCGCTTTAACGCAGTACCGCATTATGCATCTCTTATACTTAAAATGCCCGGTCCGCGAGGCATCATCTTATTAAAGGGAAATATCGAGTGTTCCTCGAGCGCGGAAGATTGTGCGGCTTCCTTGACAGCCACACACTAAACCGACTTCACTAACCAAAGCACCTAAACAGGTCGTTCAGACCCCGGACATGGCTAGACGTGTCCGGCGTAAACATACAAGGGCTTACTAGCCACATACCCCCGTACAAGGGGCTCCGCGCATGTACAACAAGAGACAATAAAGCTCAATTTTATTCATTTTTCGAATTGTACTTTGTTTATTTAATATAACATACATTTTCGCACGATCTCTTTCAACTAAGTTCCTCTCTTCTACAGATGAACACCGTACACGCCTGGCCCAGTGATACGCACAACGGAGACACAAGCGCAGACGCAAGAGGGACCTGCTCCAAGGATTCTTTTAGATTAAGACCCCGCGTAAACCTTTTTACTGTCTCTTGTTCATACACATCCCCGGTTTCTTGCCATAACCGAGGTGGAGGCTGGCGCCTTGGCATGTGGCCACGCCAGAATTTTATGCTGCACTGGACACCAGGGGCTTATTACTAAGGGCGTTCTTCAGCCCGTTTTCATAAAGACCGAATACCTTAGGGAGTGTTCGGCGTCGCGAGTTTGGCCTTATATGCATCAGCTCCGAATCATGTCTTTGGTCAAATGTTGGGTTTGCCCGCTCTGTGTTTTGCTGCCTTACGCCCGCTTCTATCGGCTAAGGCGGCACCAGGAGAACTATCGCGATTGTGCCCGGTTCGCCAAAGAGCACCTCAAGAGAGAAAGCTGAAAACTGATCGTCATGATATAGCGTGAGACTGTTCAACCACTGATGACCCGCCGGAATCTTTAGGATTCCTCCAGATTAACGAAGGGCCGCTTTCCGGCCAGCACACACGCGCCCGAATTGGTGAGCGGTGGTGCCCCTGTGGGCTATATAGTAGGCCCACCGTCAAACTCCTATGGCTAAGTGAAAGAGATAAAGCATTATAGTCCGTTGCCTAGTTCTGCGCTATCACCTCCTTTATAGGACCAAGACATTGGATCAAGTGTGAAAATGCGCTTTCATGCGAACACCCCGCATTATATGCGTGGGGGCTGAAGCGATTGTCATCTTTCAGGTTATATACATATACATTAACGGCCGCACAGAGGTATTTTAATTCTTGAAGGCACAAGTATAAAAGCTTTTATATTCCTCGAAACATCGTTTTACAATAATACATGTTATTCAACATAACATCCTTCGAGCATCGCGCCTCTATTAAACGAGCGCCTGCGAACTTCCTGAAAATAGTGCTCGGCAGGTACTGGCTCCCGTCTCAATCTTGGGATGCAACATCGGTGGCCTTCATCTCCGCCAAAGATGTCTTGACATCGGCAAGAGCCATCAGCGCACCCTCTATGCACGCTGACCTCTTCATTGCATTGATATGCGGCACCGCACCAAGGAACTGCTGCACCAAACTAAAATAACTCTTCGGCTCGGGCCTTTCCGGCCACAGATGACTCACGACATACTTCATGGCGAGTCCGGATAACCTATTCAGCTCCGCCCATGCGGCCAAACGATCGATTAATGGAAGTGGGCGCTCTGGATTGTGGAACTGCGACCAAAAAAGCTTTTCCACTTTGTGATCCTTTTGATCTCGAAAGTGTTCGGCCGCGTCCGCGGCACTAGCCGCCAAGTCCAGGTAAGTATCCGCCGCACTCCACAACCGGTCCAATTGAGCATATTTAGGATCCCCGAACTTCATCTGCAGCATAAAGGGCTTTCCAGCCGCGATATCTCCGGCCTGATGTAGCTCCTCCTTCATAGATCTCATTGTAGAGCGAGCACCCTTGGCCTCGGTAGTGGCCTTCTCCAGGTCCTTCTGTTCCGCCTGATCTTCTTTTTCAGGAAGCTTGCAGCGGTCGGCAGCATTCTTCAACTTCACAGCCATCTCGGCCATTTCCTTCTTGCTTCGGCAGTGAGCAGCCTGTTCGGCTTTCAGCTATTCGGTCGCCTTTAAGGCAGCCGCATCACTTTTCCTGCCCTGCTCCTTGGCTCAGGCGAGTTCTGCCCGAAGTTTCTCCATGGCAGCGGCACCATCTGCATCAAGCATACATGTTGTAAGGCATGGGCATCAAGCCCCCTTACTAGGTGTCCGCGGAAAAATCGCATATCTTGGGACTTGTCAAGCCGCTTGTTGACAAGCGTGATGTCGGCATCTGCCACGTCAAGTTGCCGCTTTAGCTCGGCAAATTCATCAGTCCGGCTAGCCACCAGACACTTCGCCACCTACATAGGAAAAGCGACATATCATACCTGGGATTATGATCCTCGGCACGCCATCATTTTTGACAACGCACCGAGTCTCAGGGGCTACTATCTATACAGGGCGCATCTTTTATATGCGGAACTGTCAAGAGGTACTTCATTTCGCATACCTCAAAACCTGTCAGTAAACTCCTGACGGCCTCGTGCAACCCGCTCTCCGCGGATGAAATACTTTCAATCACTGTGCCCATCAATGCACGGTGTTCTTCTGAGATAGACGCTTGCCCGAGCAGATCCTTCAGCTCCTCCGACCGTGCACCGGACGGTGCCGGACTTGTTCGGTGGCCTTTTTTGAAGGCCGGTCACGGAGGGCTTTGGGGAGCCATACGACTGCTTTCCGGCCCTGCCGGATTCGAGAAACCTCCGTGATTTACACTCGTGGTCGCCCGCCTCGCAAGGCGGTGCGGCAGGGGGAGGCGTTCCGCTCTCCATCATCTCCGGATGAAGATCCCCTGAAGATGAGCTCTGCTGAGAAGGGCTGAGATCCGAACTACAAGGTACAAATTCGGTTATCTTCCTCAGAAATAGAATAGGTATGTCTCTTATTTTAAAACCCCCTCTCTACTTACGGCTCGCTGGAGGGCTGATCCCCTTGGGGGCATAGTGTGTCCGAGGCATCTCCCGGCGTAGGACCCTCTGACGAAGATTTCTTCCCCCGCTTTGAGACCATGGTCTCCGGGTCTTCAGAGGCGGTCCTCTTCTTCCCTTGGATGGAGGGATTCTCGATTACTCCTTTCCTAACAGCCTCCTTCGGGGAGGCGGTAGCTTCCTTGTTCCCCCCTTCGCCTTCTTCCAAAGGCGCAACCTCCAGCATCCTGGTTAACACGGGATCCGGTGTGGTCTCAGGGAGGGCGGCTGGACACCTGATTAGCTTTGCTTTCTCTATCCACTCCTGTTTAAGGGATAGTTCTTTGAAGGGCAATTTTATGATAAACATACGGATGGCGTGTCCGGGTACATGACTACTTACTTGAGTATCGGGCGATTGCAGCTCAGACCTGCGTCTTTCGTCGAGTCCGACACACACGCTTGTGATCCAAGAACAATTTGTACATCTCCATGGGCGCCACGCCGTAAAATGTTGGAGGGCTCGTGGTCCCTCCGATTAAACTCCCACAAAGCGCAGGGGCGACGCTTGCAGGGCAGGGTGCGGCGAATCAGCATGACTGCGCCACTACGACAAAATTGATGTCTCTTTCTAGGAGATCTCGAATGCGGCCTGCAACAAGGGCACGCCCTTGGACGGCCCCCGCTAAATCCTTTATTGAACCATGACGCTAGCTGCGGGGGGACCCGAGCGAAAGGCAGGTGGTGCCACCCACTTGGTGCCCCCGAGCTGTGATATAAAACCACTCGCTGCCATAAGCTGAACTCCTCTTGAAAAAGCCCTCGGCCATTGAGCGTCAAGATTCTTGCTTATAACACCGCCTCCGACTCCGCAGCTGCCCTTGATCATCTTCGGCTCTACTTTGAAGGTCTTAAGCCACAATCCAAGTGAGGAGTAATGCGGAGGAAGGCTTCGCACACGATTACGAACGATGAGATGTGGAGGATGGACTCGAGTCAAGTCATGAAATTCCAGCCCATAATAAACCATGAGCCCCCTCACGAAGGGGTCCGTCGGAAGCCTAGCCTCAAGGAAGTGAGACGCCAACACCACGCCTCACCAGGCTTGGGAGTGGGAATAACCTGCCCTTGAGCAGGCAACCTATGCGAGATTTCGCGGTTAGATACTGGCATCTCTCAGCTTGACATCTTCTTCCGTAACGGAGGAAGGCATCCACCACCTTGAAGGCCGGAGCGGACATCATCGAAGGTCCAAGTGCCCAATCTGGAGCTTTGGGTGTTGGAACTCGAGGCAAGAGGCGGATTCGATTGAGATTGAAAGAAAGGAGTAGAGCCTTGGTCTCTTTATAAAGAGGTTGAACACCAAGAGCGCCCCGTGACCGCTTGGGACTCGCCGATTGAGGAAATATACCAACAGCACGATTGGGTTATCCACGCCAGATCAATGAGAATCCTGAATAAGGGGACACGATCTCGCTTCGACAAGACGTGCTAAGGAAATCGCCTCGCTAAACGCTACCGAGGTGGGACGGTAAAACGATTCAATAAAGGCTTGGCCATGGTGTGATGTCATGCTGCGAAATACGCCGCAGATTGATTTGTGTAAATATTATTCTCTACGGTGGTATGTGGAACTTATTTTGCAGAGCCGAACACTATCCTTGTGTTCAAAATCTTCTATGAAGTATTCGGAGGAGGAACCCGCCTTGCAATGCCGAAGACAATCTGCGTGTCGGACTCGTCGTCATTGAAGCCAGGTTCAGGGGCTACTGAGGGAGTCCTGGATTAGGGGGTGCCCGGATGGCTGGACTATAACCTTTGGCCGGACTCCTGGACTATGAAGATACGAGATTGAAGACTTCGTCCCGTGTCCGGATGGGACTTTCCTTGGCGTGGAAGGCAAGCTTGGTGATACGGATATATAGATCTCATCCTATTGTAACCGACTCTGTGTAACCCTAGCCCTCTCCGGTGTCTATATAAGCCGGAGGGTTTTAGTCCGTAGGACGAAAAACAATCATACCATAGGCTAGCTTCTTGGGTTTAGCCTCTCTGATCTCATGGTTGATCTACTCTTGTACTACCCATATCATCAATATTAATCAAGCAGGAGTAGGGTTTTACCTGCATCGAGAGGGCCCGAACCTGGGTAAAAACATCGTGTCCCTTGTCTCCTGTTACCATCCGCCTAGACACACAGTTCGGGACCCCCTACCCGAGATCCGCCGGTTTTGACACCGACATTCTCCGTGCAAGCGTCGCCTCCTTCTGCTTGTCAACATCGCCAACAACCGAGAGGAACAAGGAGATGATTTGACGTGAGAGGATGACAGTAGAGGGACCCACCAAATACCATGGCAAGACGCAAGCAAGTGCCTCTATAGTACAAGCCCAAAAATATGGTTCCTCCTAATGGTTGGACATCTGTGGCTCACGCCATTGTCAACGTAGTCAATAAACGAGAGAATTACACTACGAGCGGCTGACACCAGGGACCCAGCAAGTCGCACAGTTTTTTTTTGAGGAACAAGCAGTTGTTATTTATATACTAGTTTTAGCGACGGATCAGGGTAACAACGGGGCTGTGCGGAGGCTGTGGCCCGTCTAGCCAGGGTTTTATTTATGCTTACCACATCATGAGCCCAGTTGTGTTTTTTTCTTGCTGAAAATGGCTAGCCCAGTTCTATTTTTTAAAAGAAATACCCAAACAAGGCCTACTTGCTTTATCGGCCCTGCTGGGCTGCAAATCTTTCAAGACGAGGAGAGTTTCATTCGGTTTGCCTAGAAATGGGCTGTACATTTTTAAAACACATCAAACCGGGAATTAGTTTCAATTTTTTTTCATTACAAGATCTTAAATTCCATTGATTTTATGCATGGACAATTATTTGGATTTTATATTTATATAAATTATTTTTCAAAATAGTTTGAATGTGAATCGATATTTCTAGATTAAAAACAGTTGACCGCACCGAAATATGCAAAATTTCGTATACTTTTTGACGTGGCCACAATATGGGGTGTAATGCCAAGAAAATTCTTAAGAATTAGCAAATGGGCTGTACATTATTAGAAATAATGGCAGATGGTCTGTATGTTGTTTTCCACAGATTTGAGGCTGACTTGTGCGCCTGCCACAGGTTGACATGTATGCTTTCATAAAAAAAGGTTGACGCACACGCAACGCCCTGTCAACTTAGTGAACACACGAGAGCAGTGACTGTTGGATGTCCATCCAACGGTTGTCGTGTGAGGGAGTCCTGGATTAGGGGGTGTCCGGATAGCAGGACTACCATCATCAGCCGAACTATCATCAGCCGGACTATCATCATCGACCGGACTCCAAGACTATGAAGATACAAGATTGAAGACTTCGCCCCGTGTCCGGATGGGACTTTCCTTGGCGTGGAAGGCAAGCTTGGCGATACGGATATGTTGATCTCCTACCATTGTAACCGACTCTATGTAACCCTAGCCCTCTCCGGTGTCTATATAAATCGGATGGCTCTTGTCCGTAGGACAACAACATCATCAACCACAACCCTTACAATCATACCATAGGCTAGCTTCTAGGGTTTAGCCTCCTTGATATCGTGGTAGATCCACTCTTGTAAACATCCACAATATCAATATCAATCAAGAAGGATGTAGGGTTTTACCTCCATCAAGAGGGCCCGAACCGGGGTAAAACATTGTGTCCCTTGTCTCCTGTTACCATCCGCCTAGACGCACAGTTCGGGACCCCCTACCCGAGATCCGCCGGTTTTGACACCGACATTGGTGCTTTCATTGAGAGATCCTCTGTGTCGTCACCGATAGGCTTGATGGCCTCTTCAATCGACAACGACGCAGTCCTGGGTGAGACTTTTCTCCCTGGACAGATCTTCGTATTCGGCGGCTTCGCACTGCGGGCCAACTCACTTGGCCATCTAGAGCAGATCGAAAGTTACGCCCCTGGCCGTCAGGTCAGGTTTGGAAGCCTAAACTTCACGGCCGATATCCGCGGGGATTTGATCTTCGATGGATCTGTGCCACAGCGGGCGTGCCGCTGTCACGTTGGGCATGACCTAACTCGCCGCCGGACAGCACCTTGAGGTCGCACACGAATCCGCTCCGACCCATAGTCCGAGCCGATCGCCGGATCGAGGACGGATGGATGGACACCGCCGAGCTGCAACTTCTACGGCGATGGAGCCAACACTTACCTTGTCCCGCATAAAGCTCATGACTCGAGGTGCCGGACTCGCCGGACTCAACCTCCTGCGCTACCGCCAAATCCGATTGGGCGCCGATCATGGAATTCACCGCTGCGGACATCTTTCAGCACCGCCTTTGGCGATATCATAAATTCACCAAGCATCTTCGCTATCCGAGAGCCCTGGCCGAACTACGCCAGGATGGTTGGGACGCGGACGACGAAGAAATTCAGAGCCCACCCACCACCCACTTCAGAGCCACCGTCGACGATTTAACCAACGTGATTTCGACTACGACTCAAGACATCGACGGTATGGACGACGATGCCGGAGACTACAAGAACCAAAGCCTACAGGACACCGAAGACCACCTCGTCATACGACATATACATGGTGGACACCCCAAAGATGGGGACGGCGAAGAAGCAACGGAGGCCGATTCCTTAAAGAAACAACCCAAGCGCCAACGCCAGGCGCCGCTCTAAATCCCGCCATGGCAAGAATGGAGATTCCGCACAGGAGATAATAACACCCCGTAAAGTGCCGAAGACAACCCCTCCAAAGACGATCCAAAGCAGAGGAGGCGAAGCAAGCCCTCACGAGAGGCGGCAGATGAAGAGGTCGAGGATGACAATTACTTACCTCCTCCGGAGACGAGGCAAGCCTCGACGACGACGAATTCGCTGTGCTTGAGGATCCCGTCGAACAAGAGCGCTTTCAGACGCTGGCTAATGGCCATGGCAAACAGCCTAAAGAAAAGCAGCAACAGCTTCAAGCTGATCAAGACCTCATCGCCGACAGATGGACCGAGGTCCTCGCGTCAAGAGTATGAACTCGAACGCCCTCCAAAAGTTACCCAAACGCAAGTTGCTCCCCGATTAGAGGAGGAAGCGTACAAACCTGCATCACCAGCGCTGTACGGCCGACCGACCACCTCGTGGCCGCGACAGAGAGGCGTGCAAGCCCTCCACCAAAACCGCACTCGCATCGCTCAAAAGCATGAAGCCACGGGGAACGCTACCGACTTGCGAGATATATTTGAGGACAAGGCAAGACAATCCAGATCTATCTATGGATCACGTGGCACCCTAAGATCCACGATTTAATACCGTCGCGCGGATACAACTACTCGCCGGGCCGAACACAGCAGATAACGCTTCTCGAGCTACGCCGCGATATTGCTCAATACTGAGGCGCCGACACCCACTATGCTTCACCGACAAAGTAATGGATCATCAAATCCTCAAGGGTTTAAACCCGTTAATATCGAATCCTACGATGGCACAACAGACCCAGCGGTTTGGATTGAGGATTATCTCCTCCATATACATATGGCCCGCGCGGCACGATCTTCACGCCATCAAATATCTCCCGCTCAAGCTCAAAGGACCAGCTCGGCATTGGCTTAACAGCCTGCCCGCAGAGTCAATTGATGTTGGGAAGACCCGAAGCCGCATTCTCGACAACTTCCGTGGCACGATGTGCGACCACCGACGCAGATGACCTAAGCCACATAATCCAGCAGCCGCATTTAATCGCCCGGCAATTCTGACACGGTTCTTAACAAAGAAAAATCAAATCGCCGATCGTCCGGATGTAGAGGCACTCGCTGCCTTCAAACATAACATCCGCGATGAGTGGCTGGCCCGCACCTAGGACAGGAGAAGCCAAATCCATGGCAGCCCTCACATCACTCATGACCCGCTTCAGGCGGGAGAGGATAGCTGGCTAGCTCGCAGCAACAACCTCAGCAAAAACGCTGGCAGTCCGGATACCAAGGACCGGAATGGCAGGTTGCGCCGAAACAAAACAAACGCCGCATTAACGGCGACAAAGAATGAGGATACGGCAGTCAACGCCGGATTCCGAGGCTCCAAGCCCGGTCAACGGAAGAAGCCATTCAAAAGAACCACTCCGGCCCGCCCAATTTGGACCGAATACTCGACCGCTCTGTCAAATACATGGAACCCCGAAAAGCCAGCTAACCACACCAACAGAGATTGTTGGTTATTCAAGCAGGCAGCAAATTAATCGCCGAAAACAGTGACAAGGGCTACACAGCGATGACGAGGAAGAGACCGGCCTCCAACAACGGAGGACAAAAGGATTCCCCCTCAAGTTCGGACGGTAAACATGATATACGCAACGATATTCCCAAGAGGGAGCGAAGCGTGCACTAAGGGGCGATACGCGATGGAGCCGCGCCCCAAAATTCAACCCATGGTCCTCTTGCCCGATCACTTTCGATCGAAGAGACCATCCGACCAGATCCGCCATGGCGGATTCGCCGCATTGGTTTTAGACCCAATCGTCGATGGATTTCACCTCACGAGTCCCGATGGACGGAGGCAGTAGCCTGAACCTGCTTTATCGGATACAGGCGCAAGATGGGCATAGACCCTTCAAGGATTAAACCTACAAAGACAACCTTCAAAGGCGTCATACCAGGTGTTGAGGCCAATTAGGCTGTGCTCGCCATACATCGAAGTGGTCTTCGGATCCCGGATAATTTCGAAGCGAGGAGTTAATCTTCGACATAGTCCCGCTCCGCAACGGCTATCACGCTCGCTCGGACGAACCACGCTCGCAAAATTCAACGCGTGCCGCATTATGCATACCTTAAGCTCAAGATGCCAGGCCCTCGTGGAGTCATCACGGTCAATGGAAACACGGAACGCTCCTCCGAACGGAGGAACATACAGCGGCTCGCGGCGAAGTACAAAGCAGCCTTTTAAGGCAATTTTCGAGTCCGCCGTTAAACGACCGGACACGCCAAACGCGCCGAGCAACATCAACCAAGACCACCGGCACGCCCGAGCACGCGTAGCAATGCGGCCTCAACCCCAGCCCTCGCATAATTGTAAGACAAACTCTCCGCATACATAATTACGCCCTGGAGATACCATGGGCATAGGGGGAAAGGCACAACCACAACAGACTCAGAGTGCGGTTCGACCACACCAGGGGCTCCCAAGTGTGTCGCTCTTTTTTCTTTTATTTCTCTCTTTTTTATACAGAACTCTGTCCGGCGGCGAACCTGCCGAACTCATGATGCAACAGCCAGGGAAGGACAAAGGCCGCGACGAACACTCAGGTGGTCTCCATCACGAGCATTAAATTTGTTAAATACAACATCCCGTGGCCTACCCCTGGAGGGAGACGCCTTTAATTCGTCCAATCCCTTGCTTTCCGCACTATTTGTATCATTCCGCACTCATAGCATATCTTCTCGAATAAAATGCAGCACTTTTTTGCCTATAATTGCATTACTTTATATATATATATATATGTTCATTTACGACATGTTGCATCCGTACATCTTGGTACGGCCAAATACACCAGGGGCTTATGTTCTCCGCATTATGGTGTGATAAAGTCCGCACACTTTCACAAGTGCGGCACCTCAACTTATAGCATTATATGAATCGGCTCGAATCATGTCTTGGGTCAATAGTTGGGTTTGCCCGGCTCCCATGTTTGGCACCTTACGCCCGCTTCTATCGGCTAAGGTAGCACTGGAGAACCATCGCGATTGCGCCCGGTTGAGCCGGGTTAACGCCTCGGAGAAAGCTAAAACTGACTGTCATGATAAGGCGAGAGACTGGTCGCTGTTCGAGAGGTCCTTTCGGGTCCTTAAAGACCTACGCCGCTTCGAGCGAAGTTCCGGATAATGTCCGACGAAGGCGTGGATAGCGCCCCTAATTCGGTCCTCCGAATACTAGGGGCTTCGCCGAAATTTAAAATTATAGAATTCTATGGCTAAGTGAGAGTGTTCAAGCACTATAAGTCCGGTTGCCTTGTTCGTTGTGTTGAGCGCCTCCCTAGATGGACCCAAAAATGGGAACAAGAGTGCTCAAGTTTATCCCGAACACCCCAGCACTTGTGGCATGGGGGCTGAAGCCGACGACTTGCCATCTCTCAGATTTAATAAACGGCCGCACAGAAGGTAATATTTTAAATTAACAAGCATTGCTTAGCGCATATGAACAAAGTTTTCAGCGCACAGGATAACACATTGCGAATTCACTCAATAATTACATCCCTTGGGCACTCATCCACAATCTTATGGGCACCCTTCAGACAGTCTTATAGTACATCTCGGCGACGATATTCCTTGCCCGCTGGTGGCACGCCGCTGATTAGCTTCTCGCATCCAGCTTGCCCCAATGCACCTTTTGCGCGGGCAAGGGCCCGACGAGCACCTTCAATACAGGCGGAGCGCTTGATAACCTCCACCCAGGGCACGATCCACCAGCCGTCGACGAGGCCGGTAGCTCCTGTGCATGGCCTCTCCAGCCACACCCGGACTATGAGGCCCTTCATGGCCTGCTCGGCCACCTTAGAAGCTCGACCAGCTGCTTCAGCTGGTCGCTAGGGGCACTGGATGGCCGGCCTCAAAGATACCGAGACCAAAGACCTTCTCCGCTGAGCTCCCCTCCTCGGCTCGGTAGAATGCGGCGGTATCAGACACGCTGCGAGGCAGATCTGCAAACGCCCCTGGAAAGCTCCGAATAGTAACACGTAATTTACGTTCACATGCTTGCTTTGCATGAAAAATGCCTTACCCACCGCTATCTTCCTCATCAACTCAATCTCCTGAAGGGACTTATGGGCGTCGGCCTTGGCAGTTCTGGCACTTTCGAGAGCCGAGGCAAGCTCGGACTCTCGAGTCTTTGAGTCACGCTCCAAACTCTCATGCTTTTCCATGAGAGCCTGGAGCTCTTGCTGAACCACCGCCACCCGCGCCTCCTGCTTTTCTCGCTCTGCCTGCTTGCGGGTCGCATTATGCTTCGTCATGGACACGGCCTCCTTCGTGGTCGCCACCTCGTTCGTGGCCCCTGCAGTACCCATGTTATCCTTGTTATTTTTTGTTGCAACCTAAATCCTTTTTTGTAAGGTACAAGTTCAAAGTGGTGTTCCTCACCTTCTTTGTCCTGGAGCTGCTTCCTGGCGTGGCCGAGCTCTTGCTCGGGTCGCTCGAGCTCCTGCTTCAAAGCACCGACCTCCGCCGTCAGTGCGGCAGAGGTCAGCAGCGCAGCCTGCAACCCATATTGACATAATTTTTTAGCAACCCTGCGTATATCTTCCTTTTTTCAGATCCTCAGTCCGGCTTTTCTTCCCGAACACCGAACCGAGCATCAGGGGCTACTGTCTATGCGGTATTACTTTGCATATTTTTAACTTCTTACCTCAAAGCCTGATAGAAGGCTATCAGCGAGCTTCGGTCAGCCCGCTCTTAGCAAGCTGCACTTTTCAATCACCGCACTCATAATAGTGCGGTGTTCTTCCTCGATGGAAGCGCCTGCAGCGCCTCAACAAATTGCCCGGCGCCTCGGTTGGGCGGAAGCCGCCCGGCGTCACGGTCTTGCCCTTCATTCGAAGGGGCCGCCGGCCGGACCCCGGAACCACTGCGGGTTCTGATTTGGAGTCCGGCGCAAAGTCCGGGAGGACGCCTTGTGGCGCCCCCGGAGCCTCCCCCTGACGGGTCCCTTCTTGGGATCCCACCTCGGCGTCCTCGGTGTCGCGAGGGGTGGAGGCGGTCGGGATGGAGTCTACATCCGACGGAGCCAACGACCCGCTCGATGAAGCGGGGAGATCATCACGGCCGACTACAGCAGCATGCGGCATCGAAATGACACTATGTGATGCGAGAAAAGAAATTATAAATCATTCAGAATCCGGATACTTACGATCTCGCCGAGGCCTGGCCCTTGAAGGCCATTCTTCCTCGCCAACGTTGATGTTGGCGGAGCTGTCCCGGGAATAGTCCTTCCCTCTTGACCCTTCGCCTCCCGGTTGGGGAAGCCTTCCTCTTCCTCTCTCCTCCTCGGGAGAGAGTCCTCTTCTCCTCCTCATTTTCGGGAGGAGTCCGCCCGAGTCGCGGACACTGAAAACGGGCACTCTTTCGAGCACCCGTGGCCTCCTTCTTGGCCTTCTTCTCCGCACCACGCGGTGCGGAACCAGCAGCCCGCTAAGCGGGCGTCTCATCGGATTTTTCGGCATAGGAGCCGGGCAGATAATCTGCTCCGCCTTCCTCATCCAGTCTGTCAAAGGAAAAGGGGAAATTAAAACCCGCATAGAGTCAAACTATGAAAAACAAGTGTCCCGTAAAGGGGTAGCACTTACCTCGTTGGCTTGGCGCTGCGAGCGAAATCCGCGATCTTCAGTCGCGGATGCGGGGGCTTCGGCGCCCTTGAACAGCACCCTCCAGGCGCCTTCATACGTTGTGTCGAAGAGCCTGCTCAGCGCCTGGTCCTGTTCCGGATTGAACTCCCACAGATTAAATGCCCGCTCTTGGCATGGGAGAATCCGGCGGATGAGCATGACTTGGACCATGTTAACCAGCCTGAGCTTCTTCACCAGCTTCTGGATACAGGCTTGGAGTCTCGTCAGCTCCTCCGAACTACCCCACAGCAAGCCCTTCTCTTTCCAGGAAGTGAGCTGCGTAGGGATACCAGATCTGAACTCGGGGGCCGCCACCCATGTAGGGTCACGCGGCTCGGTGATATAGAACCACCCCGATTGCCACCCCTTGACGGATTCCACGAAGGCCCCTTCGAACCAAAGGACGTTGGGCATCTTGCCCAACATGGCGCCTCCGCACTCCGCTTGAGTGCCCTTCACTACCTTCGCTTACATTGAAGGTCTTGAGCCACAAGCCGAAGTGGGGCTGGATGCAGAGGAAGGCCTCGCACACGACGATAAACGCCGAGATGTTGAGGATGAAGTTCGGTGCTAGATCATGGAAATCCAGGCCGTAGTAGAACATGAGCCCCCGGACAAAGGGGTGAAGTGGAAAGCCCAGTCCACGGAGGAAGTGGGGAAGGAAAACGACCCTCTCATGGGGCTTGGGGGTGGGGATGAGCTGCCCCTCGTCGGGCAGCCGGTGCGTGATGTCGCCGGAGAGGTATCCGGCGCCGCGCAGTTTGGCGATGTGCTCCTCCTTAACGGTGGAGGCCAACCATTTACCTCCCGCTCCGGACATGGTCGGAGAAGGTTGAGACGAGATGCGCGAACTTGGGCGCTCGAGCTCGAGTGCGCGGAGGTGGATAAGCAAAGGAGGAAGAAGGCGTAGGTGAAAAGGTGAATCCTTATCCCTTATATAGGCGGACGAAGTCTACGCGTCCCCCACCGGCCTGGTAAAACTCGCTTATCTCCCAAGCGTCACCATCAATGGCGCGGTTGGGTTACCCACGTCCGTATTGATGAGAATCCCGAATTAATGGGAAACACGATCTCTACTTCGACAAGACGTGCCAAGGAACCGCTTCGCTAAATGCGCTAAGGTGGTAAAGTAAAAAACGATTTAAATAATGGCTTGGTAGCGGCGTGACGTCATGCCGCAGAAAACGTCAGCAGATTGAACTTGTGTATATATTATTCTCTCTACGGTGGAATGTGAAATTTATTTTGCAGAGCCGGACACTATCCTGGTGTTCACAATCTTCTATCATTCGGAGGAGGAACCCGCTTGCAATGCCAAGCAATATCTGCTACGGACTTATCGTCATTGAAGCCTGGTTCAGGGACTACCGAGGAGTCCTGGATTAGGGGGTGTCCGGATAGCCGGACTACCATCATCAGCCGAACTATCATCAGCCGGACTATCATCATCGATCGGACTCCAAGACTATGAAGATACAAGATTGAAGACTTCGCCCCGTGTCCGGATGGGACTTTCCTTGGCATGGAAGGCAAGCTTGGCGATACGGATATGTAGATCTCCTACCATTGTAACCGACTCTATGTAACCCTAGCCCTCTCCGGTGTCTATATAAACCGGATGGCTCTAGTCCATAGGACAACAACATCATCAACAACAACCCTTACAATCATACCATAGGCTAGCTTCTAGGGTTTAGCCTCCTTGATCTCGTGGTAGATCCACTCTTGTAAACATCCACAATATCAATATCAATCAAGCGGGGCGTGGGTTTTACCTCCATCAAGAGGGCCCGAACCTGGGTAAAACATTGTGTCCCTTGTCTCCTGTTACCATCCGCCTAGACGCACAGTTCGGGACCCCCTACCCGAGATCCGCCGGTTTTGACACCGACATCGTGCTTCTTCAATCTCTGCTCTTCATGCTCCAGCCACTCAAACAAGCGCCCGGTGACTGCTCTCCCTCCTCCCGACCAGCTATGCTTGCCCAAGAGCCTCACGGCCCCACCGTACTCCCATCGCTGGCCTAGCCATCCTCTACTCACCCACACATGCTGTTATTCTCCGCGACGGCAGACGAACCTGTGAACCCTCGTACTCCTCCGCGTGGGAAACACCTGCCGAGTATTCCCTGGCTCCGTGTCGTTCCCTTCCTAGGCCTCGTCGTCGTCCACCGCCCTGGTGCTCTTGGCGCGGCCTGGTCAACGTGATCAACAACCGACATCCATCGGAAGTGGACTGTACATGGAGAGGCTGACAGCTGGGTCCACGGCCGCACGCAAGGAAATGCCTCCTTATTAGGCGCAAAATAATGATTCCTCCACCTAACAGCTAGGACCCACAGGAAGGGCCTCTGTGTTTCGCGAAAAAAACGTTCCCCCCGCTGACAGGTCGGACCCACCAGCTATATCTTCGCATGCAAGGAAGTGCCTCCTTATTACGCCCAAAAAAAATGAATACCCCCTGCAAGCTGGGACCCACCATATTGCTGCGCTGACATTTGGGCCTACTAAGTTGACGGGGCCGGAGGGCTTTGTCAACTTAGTCAATACTCCAGTGACCGTATGATGTCCATCCAACGGCCATAGTGCTTCTTCAACCTCTGGTCTTCTTGCTCCAGCCGCCCAAAGCAGCATTGGTCGTGTCGCCTGCTTCTTCCTCCTGTGGCCGGCTGTGCTACCGCGGAGGCCTCACTGCCCCCATACTACTCCCACCACTGGCCAGGCCATCCCTCACTCACCCACACCCCCTGTTATTCTGCGGCGATGGCAGCCTCACACCGCAGCCGAACCAGTGAACGCTCGTACTTCTCTCTGCGTGGGCATCCACTGCCGCGTCTTCCCCAGCTCCGCGTCGTACCCTTCCTAGGCCTCGCCGTCGTCCACCACCGTGGTGCTCTCGGCGCGGCGTGGTCAATGTGGTCAGCGACCGACTTCCATCGGAAGAGTACTGTACGTGAAGAGGTTGACAACTGGGTCCACGGCATCCGCAAGGAAGTGCCTCCTTATTAGGCGGAAAATAATTATTCCTCCACCTGACAGTGGAGACCCACTGGACGGGCCACCAGTATTTTGCGAAAAAAATCATTTCCCCCTGACTGCTGGGACCCACCAGACGGGCCACCGTATTTCGCGAAAAAAACATTCCCCCCGCTGTCAGCTCGGACCCACCGGAAGTGCCTCCTTATTACGCACGAAAAAAATGAATACTCCCCCAGCTAGCTGGGACCCACCATTGTGGGAGGATGACTTGTGGGCCTACTAAGTTGACGGGGACGAAGGGCTTTGTCAACTTAGTCAATATGAACGATTCTAGCTCCAGTGACCGTACGTTGTGCATCCAACAGCCGTAGTGCTTCTTCAACCTCTGGTCTTCTTGCTCCAGCTGCCCAAAGCAGCGCCGGTCGTGCCGCATGCTCCTGCCTCCCGTGGCCGGCTCTGCTGCCGCAGAGGCCTCACTGCCCCCTACTATTCCCAGCGCTGGCCAGGCCCTGCGGCGACGGCAACCTCACACCGCAGCCGAACCAGTGAACCCTCGTACTCCTCTTCGCGCGGGCTTCTACTGCCGCGTCTTCCCTGGCTCCGCATCGTCCCCTTCCTAGGCCTCGCCGTCGTCCGCCGCCATGGTGCTCTCCGTGCGGCGTGGTGAACGTGGTTAAGGAACGACTTCCATCGGAAGAGTACTGTACATGGAGAGGCTGACAGCTGGGTCCACGGCCACAGCCTAGTTTTTTTGTGATTTGCCAAGTAAATCGCTTTGTCTGGCCCGTTGGGCTGCAAATCTTTCAAGATGAGGAGAGCTTTCATTCAGCTGGCCGAGAAAATGGCCCATCCGTAATGAGAAATTGGCTGTACATTTTTAAAACACATCAAACCGGCAATTAGTTTCAAATATCTTTTTTTTCATTTCAAGATTTTCAATTACATTAATTTTTATGCGTGGAGAATTCGTTGGATTTTATATTGGTATACATTTATTTTTAAAATCAGTTTGAATGTGAATCGAAATTTTGGAATTAAATACAGTTCGGACCGCACCGAAATATGCAAAATTCGTATAATTTTTTAACCATGGCCACAATATGGGCTGTAATGCTAACAAAAAGAATATGGGCTCCAAAAAAACCTTAAGAATTAGCAAATGGTCTGTAAATTATTAGAAATAATGGCAGATGGGCTGTATGCTGTTTTCCACAGATTTGAGGCTTTCCTAAAAAAAGGTTGACGCACAAGCAGTGATTGTTGGATGTCCATCCAACGACCGTCGTGCTTCTTCAATCTCTGCTCTTCCTGCTCCAGCCGCTCAAACAAGCGCCAAGGGACTGCTCTGCCCTCCTCCTCATGGCGGCTTGTTCGCCAAGCAGCCTCACCGCCCACCGTACTCCCATCGCTGGCCTAGCCATCCCTCTACTCACCCACACCTGCTGTTATTCTCCAGCGACGGCAAACGAACCAGCAAACCCTCATACAGTCGTACTCCCCTCCGCGTGGGAAACAACTGCCTAGTCTTCCCTGCCTCCGTATCGTCCCCTTCCTAGGCCTCGCCATCGTCCGCCGTCGTGGTGCTCTCAGCTCGGCGTGGTCAATGTGGTCAATGACCGACTTCCATCGGAAGAGTACTGTGCGTGGAGACGCTAACAACTGGGTCCACGGCCGCAACAAGGAAGTGCCTCCTTATTACGCGCAGAATAATTATTCCTCCACCTGACAGCGGGGACCCACCGGACAGGCCACCGTAATTCGTGAAAAAACGTTTCCCCCCTGACTGCTGGGACCCACCAGCTACACCTTCGCACGCAAGGAAGTGTGTCCCGGCAAAAAAACAAAACGATTCGCCCCCCTAACTGCTGGGACCCACCAGCTACATATTCTCACGCAAGGAAGTGCCTGACAGTCGGGACCCACCTGGTCGAAGCGCACGTAGCGTTGTCATTCTGGTCGTGAACGTGTACGTACATACTGGTCGTTGTAGAGGCGCGCACGTGTCGTAGTAGAGGCGCGCACGTAGCATGTACACGTACGTACAGCAGCCGGGGTGCAAGAAAGAAAATACGGCCACGTATGTGTACATACGGGCAGGGTCTCAAACGCCTACTCGCGCATACGTACGGCCATGGCTCGTGTACATGGCTGGGTCAGAACAGAGAAACAACGTCGTCGTCGTGTTCATGGGGAGGCAACGGAGTGCATCGTGTTCATGCGGAGGCAACAGAATGCGTCGTGTTCATCGGGAGGCAACAGAACGCGTGGGAGCCAACCGGCTTGGACAGAACAGGCGATGGAAACGAGGCCTGGCGTACCGCACAACGGAGGAAACGGACCTCCTACATTCGGAACGGGGTCCTGTTGATCGGGAGGGGTGTGGCGTACCGCAAAACGGAGGAAAAGGACCTCCTATGGTCGAAACGGGGGTCCTGTTGATCGGGAAGGGTGTGGCATACCGCAAAATTGACGAAATGGACCTCCTACGGTCGAAACGGGGGTCCTGTTGATCGGGAGAGGTGTGGCGTACCGCAAAACAGACGAACCGGACTTGTGTTGGAGCGCTACAGTCGAAACGGGGGTCCTGTTCATCAGGAGGGGTGTGGCGTACCGCAAAACGGGACTCCATGGGATATAGTTCATCTCCACCGTCGACCTCCTCCAGCCTCCACGGGCTACCGTCGACCTCCTCCAGCCTCCACGGGCTACCGTCGACCTCCTCCAGCCTCCACGGGCTGCTGTTCATCCAGCCTCCACCGCACGCTACTCCACCGGCTTCTGTTCAACCACCCCTCCACGGGCACCCCTCCAACGTCTATTGTTCATCCAGCCCTCCACACCACGGGGTCCTGTTCAACCACCCCTCCACAGCCACCCCGCCACCGTCTACTGTTCATCCAGCCCTCCAAACCACGGGGCCCTGTTCATCCAGAGGCAACGCCACCGCCATTGTTCATCCAACCCCCAACGCCATCGCTTATCCAATCGATCGGCTTGATTAGCAGCAGCAGAGCGGCGAATCGCTCCATCGGGTTCGATTAACAGCCATCGATCGATCGCTCGGGTTCGAACGCGTAGCTGCAGTGCAATCGCCGGGTTCGATTAGAGCCCAACGCCTCGCTCGGGTTCAGTTAGAGCCAACGCCTCGCACACACGCGCGTACGTGTACGAGAGAGACGCGCATCGCTTGGCCCCCGACCTCCCACCGTGGCAGGAACTCCCAAATCCCCCTCGCTTCTACCACGGACCGCCCAGGACGAAAAGCCCATTTTTTGTCATGATTTTTTGTCATAGAAGTAGGAGCCCACCACATCTATGATGATACCGGGTTTTGTCACAATTATCGTCATAAAAGTGTCATATGTATGACAGAAAAAAAAATTGTTCGGCCCAAAATGTCACGGATGTGTCTTTTTTTTGTAGTGCGCGGCTCGCCACGGTAGTACCGCAAGCCCAAGAAGTGCAAGTTTCGACAAGAAGAAAAGAACACGGCCTTTGCAATGCAACCTTCAAGCAACCGGACACACAACAGAGCTAACACACGAGGCAACTCAAACACAAGCTCGGCACAAAGAAAAAGGCAAAAGACAACAAGGACCAAACACCAAACACAACCTCTCCAAAGAGAGGGCGGTGGCTGGAGCCACCTATGTTTGAGTCAATTGGTATGGCAGCGCTAAGAATTATCCTTGGGCCCATGACCAAAACTCGTCTTTGAAGCACAAGTACCATAAAAAATGGCTAATGTCAAAGAGGTGATCAATTTATGCATAATGGGGGAAGGGAGAGTTCATTGAGAGAACAACACTCCCCATATGTCCATGCCTACACCTAAACAAGACATCAAGATGAGTATGGTGGGGTGTGCAAGGGTTCAAGCCACATTGCTCGAATCAATGATATTTAGCTCATGCCTTAACTCGCGAAATCTTGCTTCATCCAAGGGCTTCATGAAGATATCTGCAAGGTTATCATGAGTGTTGACATAGTTGAGCTCGATCTCCCCTCGCTTAATGTGATCCCGGATGAAATGATATCGAATCTCAATATGCTTCGTCTTGAAGTGTTGCACCGAGTTGAGAGAAATCTTGATGGCACTTTCATTGTCACACCAAAGAGGCACTTTGTCATAAATGACACTGTAATCCTTTAAAGTTTGCCTCATCAATAGAAGTTGTGCACAACAACTACCGGCGGCCACATACTCCGCTTCGGTGGACGAGAGAGACACACATCTTTGCTTCTAAGAAGACCAACTCACCAAAGAGCAAACAAGGAATTGGCACCCTCCGGAAGTTGACTTCCTATCCACTTTGTCTCCCGCCCAATCCGAGTCCGAAAAGCCCACAAGGTTGAAGTTAGCTCTTCTTGGGTACCATAAGCCAAAGTTTGGGGTATGAGCCAAGTATTGAAAGATTCGCTTGACCGCCACAAAGTGGCTTTCCTTAGGTGCGGCTTGAAACCATGCACAAATTCCCACACTCAACATGATATCCAGTCTAGATGCACAAAGGTAAAGCAAGGAGCCAATGATGGAGCGATATACCTTTTGATCCACGGCTTTACCATTGGGATATATGTCAAGTTGGCATTTGACGAACATTGGAGTGGAAGCCGGCTTGACATCACTTAGCTTGAATCTCTTGAGCATGTCTTGAGTGCATTTGGCTTGGTTGATGAAGGTTCCTTCTCTTCTTTGCTTGACTTCAAACCCGAGAAAGAACTTCAACTCTTCCATCATGGACATCTTGAAATTTGAGGTCATGAGAGCGGAAAATTCCTCATTGAAAGCTTTGTTAGGGGAACCAAAGATAATATCATCAACATATAGTTGACACACAAACAACTCCCCTTTAACCTTCTTAGTGAAAAGAGTGGGGTCAATTTTCCCAATTTTAAACCCATGATCTTGCAACAACTCGGTAAGGTGGTCATACCACACACGTGGGGCTTGTTTAAGGCCATAGAGTGCCTTATCGA
Organism: Aegilops longissima; assembly: GCA_021605205.1. Taxonomy (NCBI): domain Eukaryota; kingdom Viridiplantae; phylum Streptophyta; class Magnoliopsida; order Poales; family Poaceae; genus Aegilops; species Aegilops longissima. Next base: position 617,886,239 of record CM038680.1, read on the forward strand.
GTTGGTATACATGATCGGGGAAATAGGGATCTCGAACCCGGGGGGTTGTTTGACATACACCAACTCATTAATAGGACCATTAAGAAAAACACTCTTCACATCCATTTGTTGCAACTTGAAGTTATGATGAGAAGCATAAGCAATCAACCAACAAATAGATTCAAGGCGAGCAATGGGAGCAAAGGTTTCACCGTAGTCGATGCCCTCGACTTGGGAGTAGCCTTGTGCTGCCAAACAAGCCTTGTTGCAAACAATAATTCCATGAGCATCTTGTTTGTTCTTGAATATCCACTTGGTTCCAATGACATTATGGTTCTCCGTTGGCCTTGGCACCAATCTCCACACCTTGTTGTGCTCAAAGTTGTTGAGTTCTTGATGCATAGCATTAAGCCAATCCGGATCCTCGAGCGCCTCATAGACCTTTTGGGGTTCAACACAAGAAACAAATGCATGATGTTCACAATAGTTTGCTAATTGTTTACGAGTGCTTACCCCCTTTCTTAAGCTTCCAAGCACATTAGTCATGAGATGACCCTTGGTAGTGAGCTTGGATGCAATCTTGGCGGCACGATGCTCCAATTCCTCCTCAGGAGTGAGTTGAGGAGTGGAAATTTGATCATCTTGAGCGTCGTCTTGAGCATGTTCTTGATATTGAGCTTGATCTTGATCTTGAACTTGTTCAGTGGCGAGAACTTGACCTTGGGCATCACTTGGTGGTTCACCACCATCTTGTGGTTGATCTTGCCCTTGATCTCGTTCATTTGGTTGAGGGCCTTCACTTTGTTCTTCGGAAACGTGTGGGTCTTGTGTTGGTGATGGTTCCACTTGAGTATAACATTGTCCTTCTCCTTCGGCCACAAGGGGTTCCTCAATGGGTAGGATATGACCAACACCCATTCTTCTTATGGCTCGGGAGGAATTTCATCACCTACATCGCATATACCACTTTGCTCCACTTGGGAGCCGTTATTCTCATCAAACTCCACGTTACACGTCTCCTCAATAAGTCCCGTGGACTTATTGAGGACACAGTAAGCATGAGAGTTTGTAGCATAACCAACAAATATGCCCTCATGAGCTCTAGTCTCAAATTTAGACAAACGAACACCTTTCTTGAGAATTAAACACTTACACCCGAACACCCGGAAGTACTTGAGGTTGGGCTTGTTACCGGTGAGTATCTCATATGGAGTCTTGTTCAAGCCTTTGCGGAGATAGAGCCGATTGGATGCATGACAAGCGGTGTTGATGGCTTCGGCCCAGGAGTTGTATGGAGACTTGAACTCCGCCATCATGGTCCTTGCCGCATCCATCAACATACGGTTCTTCCTCTCCGCCACACCATTTTGTTGAGGGGTGTGATACGTCTCCAACGTATCTATAATTCTTTATTGTTCCATGCTATTATATTATCCATCTAGGATGTTTTATATGCATTTATATGCTATTTTATATGATTTTTGGGACTAACCTATTAACCTAGAGCCCAGTGCCAGTTTCTGTTTTTCCTTGTTTTTGAGTTTATAGAAAAGGAATACCAAATGGAGTCCAATTGACGTGCCAACTTTTGATGATTTTTTATGGACCAAAAGAAGACCCCAGAGTAGAAGAGTTAGGCCAGAAAAGTCCCGGGCCATCCACGAGGGTGGGGGCGAGCCCTACCCCCTGGGCACGTCCCCCTATCTCGTGGACGACTCGGAGACCCCCTTGACGCGAGACCTACGCAAAAAATTCCTATAAATACAGAAACCTTCAGAAAATAACCTAGATCAGGAGTTCCGCCGCCGCAAGCCTTTGTAGACACCAAAAACCAATAGGGACCCTGTTCCGGCACCCTGTCGGAGGGGGGATCCCTCACCGGTGGCCATCTTCATCATCCTGGCGCTCTCCATGACGAGGAGGGAGTAGTTCACCCTCGGGGCTGAGGGTATGTACCAGTAGCTATGTGTTTGATTTCTCTCTCTCTCTCTTGTTCTTGATTTGGCACGATCTTGATGTATCGCGAGCTTTGATATTGAAGTTGGATCTTATGATGTTTCTCCCCTCTATCTTCTTGTAATGGATTGAGTTTTCCCTTTGAAGTTATCTTATCGGATTTTGTCTTTAAGGACTTGAGAACACTTGATGTATGTCTTGCGTGGGATACCCGTGGTGACAATGGGGTATTCTATTGATTCACTTGATGTATGTTTTGGTGATCAACTTGCGGGTTCAGTGACCTTGTGAACTTATGCATAGGGGTTGGCACACGTTTTCGTCTTGACTCTCCAGTAGAAACTTTGGGGCACTCTTTGAAGTACTTTGTGTTGGTTTGAATAGATGAATCTGAGATTGTGTGATGCATATCGTATAATCATACCCACGGATACTTGAGGTGACATTGGAGTATCTAGGTGACATTAGGGTTTTGGTTGATTTGTGTCTTAAGGTGTTATTCTAGTACGAACTCTAAGATAGATCGAACGGAAAGAATAGCTTCGTGTTATTTTACTACGGATTCTTGAATAGATCAATCAGAAAGAATAACTTTGAGGTGGTTTCATACCCTACAATAATCTCTCTATTTGTTCTCCGCTATTAGTGACTTTGGAGTGACTCTTTGTTGCATGCTGAGGGATAGTTATATGATCCAATTATGTTATTATTGTTGAGAGAACTTGCACTAGTGAAAGTATGAACCCTAGGCCTTGTTTCAACGCATTGCAATACCGTTTGTGCTCACTTCTATCATTAGTTACCTTGCTGCTTTTATATTTTCAGATTACAAAAACCTATATCTACCATCCATATTGCACTTGTATCACCATCTATTCGCCGAACTAGTGCACCTATACAATTTACCATTGTATTGGGTGTGTTCGGGACACAAGAGACTCTTTGTTATTTGGTTGTAGGGTTGTTTGAGAGAGACCATCTTCATCCTACGCCTCCCATGGATTGATAAACCTTAGGTCATCCATTTGAGGGATATTTGCTACTGTCCTACAAACCTCTGCACTTGGAGGCCCAACAACGTCTACAAGAAGAAGGTTGTGTAGTAGACATCAAGCAATTACTGGTGCTGTTGCCGTGGAGGTGAGTGCTTGAAGGTATATCTTTAGATCTTGCAATCAAATCTTTTTTGTTTCTTGTTTCATCACTAGTTTAGTTTATAAAAGAAAACTACAAAAAATGGAATTGAGGGTGCCTCATATGCTTCATCTTTTAAATATCTTTCATGAAAATGATGGAAAGGAAAATTGTGCTCAAGTGTTAGAAGAAGAATGCATTAAAATGTTTGGAACTAAATATTTGAATGGTGAGCATGATTGCAATGTTGTTAGTATGAATTCTTTGAATATCCATGATGCTAATGATATGCAAAGCCACAAGCTTGGGGATGCTATGTTTGATGAAGATGATATTTTTAGTCCCCCAAGTTTTGATGAGAAAATATATTATGATGATAGCATGCCTCCTATTTATGATGATTTTATTGATGAAAGTGGGTTTGTAAGAGTGTCAACTTTAGGAAGTAATGATCCCACTATTTTGGAGGATGTTAAATATTATTGTGATAATTATAAAAGTGGATTTGGAGAGGTCATGACTTTATTTAGTGATGAATTCAGTATTTCGGAAGAGGTTCCAATTGATTATGAGAATAAAGTTGCTATCTATGATGATTATTGTGATGACATGTATGCTATAAAGAATAATGATAACCATGAAACTTGTCATCATGATTTTAGTTTTCCATTGGATTATGCCTCACATGATAGTTATTTTGTTGAGTTTGCTCCCACTATTATCCATGAGAAGAAATTTGCTTATGTGGAGAGTAATAAAAATTCTATGCTTGTAGATCTTGAAAAGAATGCTTTATGTGATGGTTATATTGTTGAATTCATTCATGATGTTACTGAAAATTATTTTGAGGGAGGAATATATGCTTTTAGGAATAGCAATAATATCAAGTTTCCTCTCTATGTGTTGAAAATCTTGAAGCTATGCTTGTTTTGCCTTCCTATGCTAGTTGATTATTGTTCCCATCAGTTGTTTGCTCACAAAATTCCTATGCATAGTAAGTGGGTTAGGCTTAAATGTGCTAGTCATATTCTTCATGATGCTCTCTTTATGTTTCGATTCTTATCTTTTATGTGAGCCTCATTGAAATCATCATGCCTAGCTAGGGGTGTTAAACGTTAGCGCTTGTTGGGAGGCAACCCAATATTATTTTTGTTCTTTACTTTTTGCTTCTGTTTAGTAATAAATAATTCATATAGCCTCTGCTTAGATTTGGTTTTATGTTTTAATTAGTGTTTGTGCCAAGTAGAACCTTTGGGAAGACTTGGGTGAAAGTTAATGTGATCTTGCTGCAAAAAACAGAAACTTTGCGCCCACGAGATTAGCTGTCAGTTTTTCAGAAGAGTGATTTTGAGTTGATTCTTTTTGCAGAAGATTAATAGGCAAATTCCTCAGGTCCACCAATTTATTTCAGAATTTTTTTAGTTACAGAAGTATTCGAATGATACAGATCACTTCTGACTGTTCTGTTTTTGACAGATTCTGTTTTCATTGTGTTGTTTGCTTATTTTGATGAATCAATGAGTAGTATCGGAGGGTATGAACCATAGATAAGTTGGAATACATTAGATATTACACCAATATGAATTTAGAATTAGTTCACAACAGTACCTAAGTGGTGATTTATTTTCTTATACTAACGGAGCTTACGAGTTTTCTGTTGAGTTTTGTGTTGTGAAGTTTTCAAGTTTTCGGTAAAGATTCGATGACTATGGAATAAGAAGTGGCAAGAGCCTAAGATTGGGGATGCCCAAGGTACCAAGGTAATATTCAAGGACAACCAAGAGCCTAATCTTGGGTATGCCCCGGATGGCATCCCCTCTTTCGTCTTCGTTCATCGGTAACTTTACTTGAAGTTATATTTTTATTCACCACATGATATGTGTTTTGCTTGGCGCGTCATTTTATTTTGTTTTGCTTTCTGTTTGAATAATATACCAAGATCTGAAATTCTTAAATGTTAGTGAGTCTTCACATAGTTACATAATTATTCAACTACTCATTGATCTTCACTTATATCTTTTGGAGTAGTTTGTCGTTTCCTCTAGTGCTTCACTTATATCCTTTTATAGCATGGCGGTGGTTTTATTTTATAGAAATTATTGATCTCTCATGCTTCACTTATATTATTTTGAGAGTCTTTTAGAACAGCATGGTAATTTTCTTTGGCTATAAAATTAGTCCTAATATGATAGGCATCTAAGATGGGTATAATAAAAACTTTCATATAGAGTGCATTAAATACTATGATAAGTTTGATACTTGATAATTGTTTTGAGATATAAAGATGGTGATATTAGAGTCGTGCTAGTTGAGTAATTGTGAAATTGAGAAATAATTGTGCTGAGGTTTGCAAGTCCCATAGCATGCACACATGGTAACCGTTGTGTAAAAAATTTGAAGCATGAGGTGTTTCTTTGATTGTCCTCCTTATGAATCGCGGTCGGGGACGAGCGATGGTCTTTTCCTACCAATCTATCCCCCTAGGAGCATGTTCGTAGTTCTTGGTTTTGATGACCTGTAGATTTTTGCAATAAGTATATGAATTCTTTATGACTGATGTTGAGTCCATGGATTATATGCACTCTCATCCTTCCACCATTGCTAGCCTCACTAGTACCGCGCAACTTTCGCCGGTACCATAAACCCACCATATACCTTCCTCAAAACAGCCACCATACTTACCTATTATGGCATTTCCATAGCCATTCCGAGATATATCGCCATGCAACTTTCCACCATTCCGTTTATTATGACACGCTTCATCATTGTCATATTGCCTTGCATGATCATGTAGTTGACATCTTATTTGTGGCAAGGCTCCCATTCACAGTTTTTCATACATGTCACTCTTGATTCATTGCCCATCCCGGTACACAGTCGGAGGCACTCATATAGAGTCATATTTTGTTCTAGTATCGAGTTGTAATCTTTGAGTTGTAAATAAATAGAAGTGTGATGATCATCATTATTAGAGCATTGTCCCGTGTGAGGAAATAAAATAAAAAAGAGAAGGCCCAAAAAAAGAGAGAAAGAAAGGCCAAATAAAAAAAGAGAAGGCCCAAAAAAATGAGAGAAAAACAGAGAAGGGGCAATGTTACTATCCTTTTTTTCCACACTTGTGCTTCAAAGTAGCACCATGATCTTCATGATAGAGAGTCTCTTATTTTGCCACTTTCATATACTAGTGGGAATTTTCGTTATAGAACTTAGCTTGTATATTCCAACAATGGGCTTCCTCAAATGCCCTAGGTCTTCGTGAGCAAGCAAGTTGGATGCACACCCACTTAGTTTTTTTGTTGAGCTTTTATACATTTATAGCTCTAGTGCATCCGTTGCATGGCAATCCCTACTCCTCGCATTAACGTCACTTGATGGGCATCTCCATAGCCCGTTCATTTGCCGCGTTGATGTGATTCTTTCTCTTTTTTGTCTTCTCCATACAACCTCCATCATCATACTCTGTTCCACCTATAGTGCTATGTCCATGGCTCGCGCTCATATATTGCGTGAAAGTTGAAAAAGTTTGAGAATACTAAAGTATGAAACAATTGCTTGGCTTGTCATCGGGGTTGTGCATGATGGGAGCATTTTGTGTGACGAAAATGAAGCATGGCCAAACTATATGATTTTGTAGGGATGAGCTTTCTTTGGCTATGTTATTTTGAGAAGACATAATTGCTTGGTTAGTATGCTTGAAGTATTATTGTTTTTATGTCAATATTAAACTTTTGTCTTGGATCTTTCAGATCTGAACATTCATGCCACAATAAGGACATTTACATTTAAAATTATGTTAGGTAGCATTCCACATCAAAAAATTGTGTTTTTATCATTTACCTACTCGAGGACGAGCAGGAATTAAGCTTGGGGATGCTTGATACGTCTCCAACGTATCTACAATTTTTGATTGTTCCATGCTATTATATTATCCATCTAGGATGGTTTATATGCATTTATATGCTATTTTATATGATTTTTGGGACTAACCTATTAACCTAGAGCCCAGTGCCAGTTTATATTTTTTCCTTGTTTTTGAGTTTATAGAAAAGGAATACCAAACGGAGTCGAATTGACGTGCCAATTTTTGATCATTTTTTATGGACCAAAAGAAGCCCTCAGAGTAAAAGAGTTGGGCCAGAAGAGTCCCGGGCCGTCCATGAGGGTGGAGGGAGCGCCCTACCCCCTGGGCACGTCCCCCTATCTCGTGGACGACTCGGAGACCCCCTGATGTGAGACCTACGCCAAAAATTCCTATAAAAACAGAAACCTCCAGAAAATAACCTAGATCAGGAGTTCCGCCGCCGCAAGCCTCTGTAGCCACCAAAAACCAATCGGGACCCTGTTCCGGCACCCTGTCGGAGGGGGGATCCCTCACCGGTGGCCATCTTCATCATCCCGGAGCTCTCTGAGGGAGTCCTGGACTAAGGGGTCCTCGGGCGTCCGACCTGTTATCCCCGGGCCAGACTGATGGGATGTGAAGATACGAAGGCTGAAGACAGTACCCGTGTGCGGATTGGACTCTACTTGGCATGGAAGGCAAGCTAGACGACCTATTATGAAGATTCCCTCCAATTTAACCGACCTCATGTAACCCTAGATCTCTCCGGTGTCTACATAAACCGGAGAGCATAGTCCGGATAGGACAAATTCATTACCATATACTCATAGGCTAGACTTCTAGGGTTTAGCCATTACGATCTCGTGGTGGATCAACTCTTGTAACACTCATATTCATCAAGATCAATCAAGCAGGAAGTAGGGTATTACCTCCATAGAGACGGGCCGAACCTGGGTAAACATTGTGTCCCTTGCCTCCTGTTACCATCCGCCTAAGACGCACAGATCGGGACCCCCTACCCGAGATCCGCCGGTTTTGACACCGACAGTTATCTATGGTATGATTGTTGTATATATCTATCGACTAGCCTGGCCTCGGTTTATATAATGCACCAGAGGCCAAGGATAACAAGAGTCCTAGCCGAATACGCCGGTGGGGAGGAGTCCTTGTCTTGATCACCAAGTCTTGTGGAATCTTCCTTGTATGCGGCAGCTGTCCGGACTGGCCCGTGAGTATACGGCCATGGGGGTCCTCGGCCCAATCTAACAGATCGGGAGACGACGTGGTGAGTACCCCCTAGTCCAGGACACCGTCAGTAGCCCCCTGAACCGGTCTTCAAGTTAGGGACGCTCCTCGATTCTTCCGAACTGTTCTTCATCTTCGGTCGTCGGTCTTGAAAACTGGTTCAACAAATCTTCTCATCTTCGATCTTGAGGATCGCCGAAGTGCATCCGAAGAGTTTACACATCGGGCATCCGACGAGCCCCTTTATGTTTCCGACCTTTATCAATGCCTTGTTATTTTTATGCCCTACCTCGGGTTTGAAGTTTTTCCCAGGAGGCAGTGTCCTCTTGCGTCTGAGCTCCAACGCCGGACTGCATTCAAGGTATCTGTTGCAGCCGAGCACCAATGCTGAACTGCTTCCGAGCTCCAACGCCGAAATGTATCCGAGCTCCAACGTCGGACTGTGTCCAAGCTCCAACGCCGGACTATATCCAAGATGTCATAGATCATCTTGGTTCAAAAAAGGTGAAGGAGTTTAGCCGAGCTTAATGCCGGAAATGCCCTCTATGGAGCTAGCCGCTAGCGCCCGAGCTTTATGCCGGACTGCTTCCAAGGTGGTGCACCGCCCCAACCGCGGGCTGATTTTTTGTGAATATTTTTAACTGGTGCAGTTTATTCTCTGCCGATGTATATCCAGTAGATCTCAAGGTGTGTATCAGTCTAAAACCCGTGATGCACCTGAAGGCAAGCATAAAAACCGTTGTTCCCAGTAGCCCCTGAGACTCAGGTCGATGCGCGAAATTGGCCTGAGGATCAATTCCTAGCTCGGCAGCATACGTAGGAATAAAAACGCAGTGTAATATATTAGAGATAATAGTGATCGGGGAATGGGCCCCTGAGAGAGGGTCGTGAGAAGTCGCCGCAATATACTAGCTTGATGCCGGATAGGTCCATATGGTACCTATTATTGTCCGAAGACATGCATGCGCATAGTTCGTTCAAGCCGAACACTGAGCACTTTGAATTATCTGCATTGAATAAGCAATGCAGTAGCCCCCGAGACACTGGTCGGGTGGCAACACCAGATCAGGGGATCGATGTGCCCCTTTTAATATTCATAAATAATGAGCACGAAGCCAGTAGCCCCCGAGCCTTAATGTGGGCACGGGTGGCCTAATTAAGGATCGATATCCAGAGCAAAATCACAGATTATGTGTAATGATTCTATGTATCCAAGTACTTTACATCATTATTTTGACTCCATTGTGACCATTTATCAGTTGAAAGTGGCCCATCGTCGGCTTCTACCCCTTGGTAGATACTACGCAGGGTGTTTCCGTACTAACAAAACAACCCTTAGCAGATGTCTCGGTGCCCGAAGGCGGTTGTGTTAGCAGAAACGAGGCAATCAGATAGGCGGGATTTAAAACTTTCTCTTAGTCATAAGAGCTTTATACTGGGAAGCTAGATATGAGCCCCGGTTAGTGTTCGGCGACAGCCGAGGTCAAGCCTAAACACTTCGGCCAATGTTATGAACGGCCCGTCATTTAACATAGTCATCGGATCGCTGACCAGTTTACGCCTATTGTGATAGTCAGTTTTCGGCTTTCTCCTCTGAGGTGCTTGACCATGCGAGCTGGAAGCATAATCGCACTGGTTCTCCCTTGGCACACCTAGCCGAACAAAGCAGAACGTAGGAGGCAAGCACAGGAGCCGGGCAACCTAACTATTGACCGAAGACACAATTCGAAACTGATGCATATATGGCAATATCCGAGAATGTTTTTGCCGAATCCCTAAAGGTGTCCGGCGTTGCACTGCGAGACTAATGCTTGAAACGCACAAATAGTTTAAAAGTGCCATAGGCTCGAAAAGCCAAAAAACTTATTCAAAAGTTTAATGTCCGAACTAGATCAAGTGTTCGGTGCCAAATTGAAAATTGGTCTTAGAAAAAAAGGTGTTTCTGTCGTGCTTTAACATGACACATCCTATCTCGAGACTTCAAGCGGGTCGGCCTATGGCTTCAACCTCCTATCCCGAAGGCGGAGTACTTCTCGTTAGCCCAGTTTAGCAAACTTTTGCGGCTTTGAGAGAGAAATTAGGCGCCCTGGCTATTGACCGCACACTCTCGTCGAAAAAAAGGAGTGATAGAAAAAAGACTTTGCAACGACTAAGAAGAAGAACACTTATTATAAAACAGCTCACATAAATTTAAGAGCCCTCGAGTGACTTGGGTAAAAGAATGATTGTATGTACCAAAGTACTTATATCATATCTATGTTCACCCGAACTTTAAACGAACCGACCGTCGGCTTCTCCCTCTTCGGTCAAGGACCGAAAAGTGTTATGTACTCCACCTGTCGAGAATATGGACGGTGTTTCCGATAACCAGGAAATCAGTTCATAAGGCTGTAACACACAAAGCGCGCTCAGGGAACTTATGCTATATTACTGATGAAGTGTAAGAAGCATCTTCGAAGAAAATAGTACCCCCACCGATACCTTTCTTTGGTGCTCATTGTTAATATGAGACTTGTGCAATAGATTTTTTGTACTCATGAGTTCCGTTGTGTGCCGACCATAATTGAAAACAGTAAGAGCGCTAGCTTTTGGGTTCACCCAGTCTGAGGTCCGGCTCGGGTAACCCGATCGTGACAATCGCAGAGGTGCTCCCTTTACTCCCTATCCGAACAATCGGGAACGTAGGGGTAAACACAGGAGCAAGGCAACCCAACTTGCAAATCACTTAGGTCAATGTGGTGCATATTGTGGCGTAATACACGAACAAGGAACGAAGCCGTACAAGTATAATCATATGCAAGAGGAAAAGCTCCAGCAAGGGAGCCCCCAAGTAAACGGGGTATTTGAATTTGCGTGTCACAAACAAAGTTTGGACAAGGAAGTTTTTCGCAAACAACCTTTTGTCAAAAAAGGTATAATGCTTGGTCGGACCGAACAAAATTTAAAATTGGAAGTTTTTGAGCATGAAAGCGACTTAGCTGGTTAATGTGCTCGGTGTTGATGACGCGGTCCTAGCTTGATGCTGGACAAGGTCCCAGCCCCCAAGCCGGTCTCGAGGTGGCGGAGCGAAGAGCTCGGCAATCCGAAGTGGCGACGTAGCACGGCCAATGTAGGCCGGCAGAGTGACGCCGAAGAGACCACGCGACGCAGTCAAAGTCCATTACCTGCACATGTAAAATAGTGGGGTCCAGGAAATAATAATAATATATATAATCCTTTCGTAATTGCTTTGCGCAAAAATAATTTATTTAAAGAGATGTGGCCTGGTGCTGAAGCCAATGTCGATGCAGGGCGTCAGCGTGACGTGGTGACAAAGCCTGAATTTGCAGGGCGGTCCGGGCTCCTGATGCGGCGTTCGCCGAACTATGTACGAAGACTGACCGAACCATCGCGTGACCGTTTTTAATGTGGCAGCCATTTGATAGACCTGTGTACAGATGATGGAACAAACCGGAGTAATAATTCCTTAAGAAAAATAAACCCAACAAGCAAACATTGTTAGGATTAATAGCACCTGGTTTATTCGTTGTAGCAGTCCGAAGAAAAGCGACTCCCAAAATTGGGACTCGATCCGCATAACCATTGCCTGATGGGCGATGAAGCGATGGCATGGCGACGCTGGTGAAAGTTGACTCGCCGAGGCAAAGCCCCCGGTCCAGCTGAAGTGACGAAGTTGGTCGGCTGGTGTCGCCGAAGTTACCGGAGTGTGTTGATGAAGGGATGACGGAGCCCCCGGTCCGGACGAGGAGACGAAGCAGATCGATGAGGAGATGTTGCGGCTGCCATGTCAGCCGAGGTGTTGAAGTAGTTCGGCGTTGGTGGACATTGGCTCGATGAAGCAACAGTTCGGCCACGCCGATGCAGGTCGCAACTTGTGACGTGGTCAATACTGGCTTGCTGAAGTGGTCGTGCGGCGATGCCGGTGTGCCCGCTCCGTGTAACCCGTGGGGCGGTGATGTTGGTGATCATTTATCTTTGGCGATTCCGAACTCTAGTTCGGATCGCCAAGGTGAGTATCCGAAGAAGTTGAGCTTGGCTCAAAAAGCGACATGTCTAGTGCAGGTCGGCAACCGTGGAGCTATATTGCCGGACTGGTTTGACACCAGCGTAATGGCGAAGATTACCTCAGAGGAGGATTAAAATTTTATGGGCGCGTGTTAAAAACAATGCGCAATACCTTAGAATAAAATTCCTTTTAAAAAGGTGGTCAAATATCATGTTCATAAAGAAACATGAATTCGGGTGGATCCGTATTCGCGTAAGAAACAGATCTAAAAAGTGATGCACTAATCCGGGGGTTCCCGGAGTTTGGACGGCCGGATCGAGCGGTGGTAGATATAGGAATTCCAGAGCCGATCAACGGTTGGATCTTCCAAAGGACGTCCAAGCTAGATGCTGGAGACCATGCTCCAAACTCGTCCGGATTCTCTTCCAGATTAAATGCGGCTACGGTATATCGGAGATTGCCGGAGATTCCTCCATCGGAACTCGACAAAATTTTCCAGGGTCGTTGTAGACTCAATTCCGCAATATTCCACCGAAGTAAAAGTTAAAACGACACTTGAGGGGGCGGTGGCGGCGACACAAGTTTGCTGTCCAGAAAAACAGCACGGTCGCCCGAGGGCAATGTTGACGTTGAGCCCCCGGGCTCCCTAGATGATTCCTCCATGATCTCGATAGAGATCGGAGTTGATTTTTATAAAGGCCCTCATCCGAACATGACGATCGGAGGTAGGGCGCAGTCCTTGGTCAAACCAAGGTGACCAGTCGAGCTGGTGACGAAGATGCGAAGTCGCAGTTGATCTGCAGCGAGCCATCAACCTTTTGCCGAACACACAGCGGAACTCTCAATGAAAGCACCAATGTCGGTGTCAAAACCGGCGGATCTCGGGTAGGGGGTCCCGATCTGTGCGTCTTAGGTGGATGGTAACAGGAGGCAAGGGACACAATGTTTACCCAGGTTCGGGCCCTCTCTATGGAGGTAATAGCCTACTTCCTGCTTGATTGATCTTGATGAATATGAATATTACAAGAGTTGATCTACCACGAGATCGTAGAGGCTAAACCCTAGAAGCTAGCCTATGGTATGGTTGTTGTATATATCTATCGACTAGCCTGGCCTCGGTTTATATAGTGCACCAGAGGCCTAGGATAACAAGAGTCCTAGCCGAATATGCCGGTGGGGAGGAGTCCTTGTCTTGATCGCCAAGTCTCGTGGAATCTTCCTTGTATGCGGCAATGTCCGGACCGCCCATGAGTATACGGCCATGGGGGTCCTCGGCCCAATCTAACAGATCGTGAGACGACGTGGTGAGTACCCCCTAGTCCAGGACACCGTCAATAGCCCTGATGAACAGGTCGCATACGGGGACTCGGAGGATAGTAATTATCTTCCACTCTCCGAGGAAGAAGAGAGCCTCAGCAATGAGGAATTCATCGCGCCCGAGGAACCTCTATAACTTGGAGCGCTTTAAACGCCGGCTCATCGCCACCGCAAGGAGCCTAAGGAGGAAGCAGATGCAGCTTCAAGCGAGCCAAGATTTGCTCAACGATAGATGGACCGAGGTCCTGGCCGCCGAAGAATACGGCCTTAGCGGCCCGGACAAAAGCCACCACAACAGTAGGCGGCTCCCTCAATACGATGGCAGGGCTTTGGAGCCCACACCACCATCGAATAGGCCAGTAGGCTGACCACAGTTCGGTCCGGGCAAAGCAGCAGCCCCAGCAGAGCACCATACCAACCCATCCGGCCGTCCAAGCAAGAATAAAGAAGCTCGGGGGAACACTCGCGACATCCAAGACCCGGAGGGTAGAACAGGACACACAAAACCAACACACAAATTGCAGAGACATGTCCCGGCCAGTAATAACGGATACCTATTCGGACACAACAAATCCGAGCACGCTCGGTCCGAAAACCACACGCGGAGTCCACCGGAGGTGCTTCACGGTGTGGCCCAACATAGAGGAGCCGCACACCCTCTTTGATTCACCAATGAAGTAATGGAGCATGAATTCCCAGACGGGTTTAAGCCCATCAACATCGAATCATACGATGGAACAACATATCCCGCAGTATGGATTGAGGACTTCCTCCTCCATATCCACTTGGCTCGCGGAGACGACCTTCATGCCATTAAATACCTGCCTCTCAAGCTTAAGGGGCCATCACGGTACTGGCTAAATAGTTTGCCAGAAAATTCAATTGGCAGCTGGGAAGATCTGGAAGACGCCTTTCGTGACAATTTCCAAGGAACACATGTCCGGCCACCAGATGCCGATGACTTAAGTCATATCATCCGACAGCCCGGCGAGTCAGCCAGGGAACTATGGACTAGGTTCTTCGTCAAAAAGAACCAAATTGTCGATTGTCCGGACGCAGAAGCCCTTGAGGCCTTCAAATACAGCGTCCGAGATGAATGGCTAGCACGTCACCTCGGCCAGGAAGGACCTAAATCCATGACAACCCTTACCACTCTAATGACTCACTTTTGTGCGGGAGAAGACAACTGGCTCGCTCGTAAAAGAAACAACGCCAGCGACCCTGGCACTTCCGAAATCCGAGATGGGAACGGTAAGCCATGATTAAACGAACACAACAGTCGCAGCAATAATAAAAGATCACGTGACACAGCGGTCAACGCCGGATTTCACAATTCGAAACCCGGTCAACGGAAGAAGCCATTTAAGGCCAACCAGGATGAACCATCCGCCCTCGACAGGATATTAGACCGACCTTGTCAGATTCACGGTCACCCTGATAAGCCAGCTAATCACACCAACAGAAACTGTTGGGTCTTCAAGCAGGCAGGCAAGCTTAACACCGAGCACAAGGGGAGGAGGCCATCAAGCGATAAAGACGACAAAGCAGCTCGCCAGCCGAACGCCAGGGGCCAGAAACAGTTTCCCTTCGAAGTTCGACCACTCCCGAAACGGAAATAGCAGTTCGGCTTCCGCCACCCACCCACTAAGCCGGCCAGATTTACACCACGTGTCCATCACTCCGCGCTCAAGATTCCATGGGGATCGGCGAAAGCACAATACGGACAACCCAACAAGCATTCCCGTAAACGTTCTTTATCTGTTTCACTTACTTTTCTTTATTATAACCCAAAAACAGGTCACCAACAGGACAACGTCTACAGCGGACTCTATCGGAGTTCGGATCCGTACATTCACCTAAGGGACTACTTCCGTTAAGGACTCCCCTCCCCAAGGACGGGCGGCGCAAACGTGCGAAGGGAGGTCCAAAACATCTTTTTGTAGACCGCACTCTTTATTCTGAGCCATTACTATGCCCTTTTTCCTCAATCCCCGACCCGAGCATGTCAAAAAGCCGGGTTGCGGTTTTTCCTTTCCATATACGAATTTATCATTGGCTTGTTGCTATACCCCGACTAAACTACATCTGAACTAATTTTTCATACTCTTCCTACAATGAGTAAGGCCCTAACGGCTGTGTTACAAGACGCACATCGGCATAACCAGCCAGGGGCTCGGTATGGGAACAGATGAGTCGCCAATAAAAGTCTTGTCAGGACCCTGATTCCAAGTCACATCGATCTAGCCGGTAACACCTCATATCACTTTGCGGCCTCACGCACGGTATTCCCACGGGTGTCGCCTTACCATGGCCCGGGACCGTTTGCGCCTTTTGGCTCACGTATATGATAGTGTCGCTAGCATCCATATTACAGAGAACCCGGTCCGACATGGCTCGTCGTGAACCCAAAGCGGCACTAACCCATGGGGACAGGCATACATGAATCAACTTCGAGCATGTCGGTCATCAGCGTGTGAATCCGGGCTGTAGCACTGAGCTAACAGACTCAGGAACCCGTATGTAGCAGGCTAGGCAGACTCGGATGTCACCAAGTGACATTTCCCGTAAGGATGCAGACACATGAACAAAGTGAAACACATGCCGGCCAGTCAAGCGTCCTGAGCAGTAGTGTTGGGCTAGCACGACTCCGGTGAACCGCGCTGTAGCGGACTACTATGGCTCAAGGAAGCACTAGACTACATTTCCCCATAAGAGAGGCTGCCAAGGATAAACAACCAGATTGTCGGATCCCACACATACCAAGCATTACAAACATACACACAATATGCTTGATATGTGTAAATACAACATGGCATCACAACATAACTCTACGACTCAAGTATTTATTCATTAGGCTCCGAGGAGCGAGATATTACACACATGGGTCTCATGACCCAACATTCAGAGCATACAAATCAAAGCACAAGCGGAAGCTTAACATGTCTAAGTACAGACAACTATAAATGAAAAAAGGCTGAGAAGCCTGACTATCTACCAGATCCTGCCGAGGGCACAAGATCGTAGCTGAGGTAACAAGCTAAACATCGAAGTCCACGTGGAACTACTAGCGAGACTGACGTCTCTCTGCAAAACATAAAATAAGCAAGCGTGAGTACAAATGTACTCAAGAAGACTTACATCGTAACTAACTACATATGCATCATTATCAACAAAGGGGTGGTGGAGTTTAAGCTGCAGCAAGCCAGCTTTGACTCGATGGCTATCCCGAACTACATTGCAAGTAACTCTTTTGAGGTGGCGCTACGAGTCCACATATCCACCATATTAATACACCACTATGGATCCGTTCGCGTCTCCCACGAGAACGCCATCCATAGCACTCACGCTTATCTTGCGCATTTTAGAGTATCCACTTTCACTTGTCTATGAACTGTTATAGGCAACCCAGAAGTCCTTTACCGCGGACACGGCTATTCGAATAGATCATTTATAACCTTGCAGGGGTGTACTTCTTCACACACGCTCTCGCCACTTACCGCCGTTTACACGACATGTACTCGGCAACCTTCAAGCGGAAGCCCAGCGACGGTGTCGGCCACGACTTGACTAAACACACGAGTCCCTTGTCCAGGTTTATTGCCTATTCGGGTTCCATCCGCAGGGAGTCCGGCCGAGGTTTCCACTAACGGCCCCGAACGATGTGTGCAGGGTTCCCGAGACACCAAACGGGTGAATCGGTACACCGTGCCACGTGCCTACCGCAACACAGCCCACCCCTAAGGTCAGCGCTGCGTGCGGCCCCCGGCATGCTACAAACACCAGAAACTACTTTGCAACTCCCGGACAGAGGACAAGAGTGGTTAATAAGTCGAGAGGGTCAATTAAGGATGCCAATGTGTGGTAGTAACTGTTTCATGGATCACAAACACATAACTCAGTTCCTGAGGACGGCTGCAATGAGACAACCCACCATGTACTCCTACATGGCCTCTCACCGCTACCTTTACCAAATCGTGTTCACACACTTAGCTCTCAACAAGAGGACATGTTCACACCTCCGATTCATC
The DNA here is from genome assembly GCA_021605205.1 of Aegilops longissima. Lineage (NCBI taxonomy): Eukaryota > Viridiplantae > Streptophyta > Magnoliopsida > Poales > Poaceae > Aegilops > Aegilops longissima. The sequence goes on from CM038680.1 coordinate 617,903,742, forward strand.
CCGATGAATCATACGACTCAACTCTAAGCAGAGCAGTGCACGACAAACAAGCATGAATGAGTAGGCACAACAGGGCTCAAACAACTCCCACTCATGCTAGTGGGTTTCATCTATTTACTGTGGAATGACAGGTCATGCAGAGGATAAAGGGGTTCAGCTACCGCAGCAAGTAACAGATGAATCGTTGTTGTCCTAATGCAGTAAAAGAGAGCAGGAGCGAGAGAGTGGGATTGTATCGCAATGAACAAGGGGGTTTTGCTTGCCTGGCACTTCTAAAGATAGCATTGAGTCTTCATCAGTGTCAATGATCACAACGTCGGTACAACGTCTACCGAGGGGGAGCAACACCGGCAGACAGAGAATAAACACGATCAATGCAATGCACAATATGATGCATGCTATGACCTGGCAATATGAATGTGTTTTGGGCTAATGCAAGCTAGAACAGATTAAATGAAGTTGGTTTGAATCCAAGATTAAAATTCAAACTCCATATGTGGATATTAAAATACCATTTATATGATTTGTGCTAAACAGCAGCTATAATTTGTTCTAAGATGCATGAAAATGGTACAGATGGATAGATTGGATTTTTCTGATCATTTTTCATATATAAATTATTTCATTTGGAGTTACAGATTAATTTCTATGAATTTTGAAGTTTGCAACAATTTCTGGAATTTTCTATATAAAAATAAATCCAGAAATTAGGTATTGCGTCAGCAGTGCGTCAGGGTGACGTCAGTGGTCAAAGGGGACGTCCAGGTCAACCTGACTAGTGGGTCCCGCGTGTCAAAATTTAATTAAACTAACTAATTTTAGTTAATACTAATCTGAGCTAATTAGCGGAGGGGGGCCCCACTTGTCATAGACTCAGGGGAGTCAACCTGGGCCCACCCTAGTCAAAGTCAAAGGGTCAAACTCGCCGGCGTTTAGCCGCCGGCGAGGCCAGACGCGGCGGAGGAAGTGCATTAGTGCGTTCCGGCGACCAAATGGACGGCGGAGACCTTCTACGCGAAGCTGGGAACGAGCCGCGTCGTTTGGTGGCGGTGGTGGAGCTCGGGGTGGCCGGGAACATCGCCGGTAACGACCTAGGCGGTCGCCGGAGCTCGGGTGAGCTCGGGGTCGACGCTACGGCGGTCGGGGCAGCTCGTGCGGGGCACCTACGTGCTCTACGCGGCGCGGTGAGAAAGTTGGACACGACGCCCGGACCAAATGGTCGCCGGAGTCGTGTCGGCGGCGAGTGCAGGCGGCGGCACAGTCGGGCGAGAGGGGCGTGGCGGCTACGGCGTGCAAGAGAGAGAACAGAGAGGGGGGGATGATCAGAAGCTCACGTAGAACATGACGAGCAAGTCGGTGAGCTCGGGGAGGCGTCGGAGACGACGGACGGGCGCCAGCGATCTCCGGCGGCAAAGGAGGAAGAAGACGAGGTAGCCGGCGATGCGGGGCGTCCGGCGTCGTGTGGCTCCTCGCAGATGATGAAGATGACCCTGCGGTTCTCCTGGGCGGGCTGGCGAGGCGAGGGGAGCTCCGTGGGCACGGTTATGGAGAGCGGCGGCGACGGTGATGCTCGGGGAAGAGAGGGGGAGAGAGCCAGAGGAGGGGATGAGCATGGGAAGAGTGAGAGAGGGTCCAGGGGGGTTGCGTGGCGTCTCCAGCCAGCTCCAGGCGGTCGGCGGCAAGCAGGAGGAGGCGTGGCGAGCTCGGCGGTGTCGCGGTGTCCTGCTCGCCATCTCTTGGCGAGTAGGCGATGGCGGCACCGAGCCGATTAAATTTGGGCGTCTTTGGGCGAGCAGTAAGCGTCAGGTAAGTGCTTCTCCGCTCTGTCTTTTCTAGTTTTGTTCTGTTTTCTATTTTTCTGCTACAGTTTTTGCTTTAGTAAATATAATAAAGCATTTTGTAAAATGCTGCAATAATTTGTGGACACTCTATGGATTATTCCAGTGGCCCACATTTAAATTCAGCATTATTTGAGCATTTAAATTATTTATAGTGTTTAAATGCCCAAATTCAAATATGATATGATTTAATTCAAAAAATCCAGAATGTCCTAGAAAAGTGTGCACCATTTTTGTCAGAGGTTCTAGACCAAGGCAAAGATGATGAACATTTTAGAAGGCATTTTGGGTTCATTGAAAATGATTTTAGTAAACCCTAGTTGGTTTAAGGGGGGTGCTGGGGGTTCTGTCATCCCCATTTCATATTTAAGAGAAATTTAAACATGATGCATGGAAGCTAATGCAAAGACAAGCAAGGCCTGAACTGGGGCTGTGACAACTCACCCCCACTAAACAAGAATCTCGTCCCGAGATTCAAGACGTGGGGTAATGAGACAGAGGGGGCACAAGACCAACACAATCTTAATGAACCAAGTTGCACCTCATAAGGTTTTTGATTCCCTGCATACATTGATTTTGACATCCTCGATTTTGAGATCTTCATCCACGCGATGACGACGGAAAGAAACTCTACTAGGATTTATTTCTCAAAGATCGAGCTATACAAGATCAACTCGCGGAATGAGATGTTGAAACATCTCTAGTTGAGACACAAAACACATCGAGAGGAATGGAAGAACAAACGACGGGGTTTGATTTGGTGGGAAACAATTCCATGCTTAGAAAGATGGTGGATGGTGTCAAGGTGGCGAGGAAATAATTGCCATAATCCCGTAACGGGGCACCTTGGAAGAGGTGACTCGTTGGACTGCTCCCTTAAGTGGCAAAAATAATTACTTTTGATCCATAGATCATTAAAACTCTTCATACCAGCTTAGGGCAATTTACAATTGGTCGTTTGAAAGAGCTCGAAGGAATGACATACTCGGAGTAGGATGGATGATGTGGACTACCTTGTTGAAGACAACGCAATGGATGACTTTGCTTGTTACCGGAAATGGATGGGACCCATGGTAAGTCCACCTTTGAAGATGAACCTGGACAACAATTGCTGAGAAGGGCATCCCATGGAAAATTGACATGACGGGGTGCAAGCTGGGAACAGAGTGCAAATGTTGGGGGTGTTCCAACCATCATATCTGCCTAAGATTCAGATCTGGTTGGTGTCAGAATATTCCAGACTCATCAAGTCTAGAAAGAAAAATTAAGGTTTGCAACACAAATCGATGAGATGACGTTGCGAGATTCTTGGGGAGTGAACTACGATAGCAAGCTCCAAAACATGAGCTGGTTCTGCTACAAACCTGTGAACACGTTGTCCAAGACAAGCATGACCACGGAGTAGTCTTATAATAAAACACTACCGAGTTCAGGTGGGGAACCATAGTCGGGGATATTGAAGTCCTTGCATAAGGCATGCTCTTAAGAAGGAACTACTTCCCCTTGAACAAATCAGTCAGTGGCTTGGTGTACTAGGAACGCATATGGAGTGGAGGCGGCCAACCTATCAAACCATAGAGCACTTCGCACGTGCATGACTAACTTGGAATGATCCCAAAGGAAGCAAAACAAACTCTCTCGAATTCACGGTGGCAACTTGCACCAAATGCACATGAATTCGAGGAAGTCACTTCTTCCATCCAAACATAAGCTTCATGAATGGAACATGAAGGCATTGCTTACAAAGTTTCCAACACTAGGTTGATGTTCAACATGAATCATGGGGGAGACAAAATGCTGCTGATGGACTCAATATCAACTCATCGGAATTTCCATATCACTGGACTTCCACCACCATGTGAACACGGTGATAGCATTGGTCAGACCAAAAGATGTAATGGTGTATGCTCGAGGGATCAACCACGAGTAAGACAACATTACGAACATCACTGGTTCTGATTTGACTTGATGATAGCCCATACTCAAGTCAAAGTTTTGGCAAGACAACAGATCCAACAACTGATCACGAGGACCAATTGGTGAAGGTATCATCTTTCTTCAACGTACACACAAAAGCAAAGATATCTCTTCAGAATGAACTAAATTCAGCAAAGCTTTTATCTTCCAACTCTCCAAGTTGTTGTTTAGCTTAACCAACCAGCTCAGGGATATCCAACACAGATTCTTAGAGGAAAGTGGTTTATTGGAAAACCAACTTGATCACGAGCTCAACATAACAGTCAGAGGACAACTTGGTAATACTTCCGAGAAGATATTCGGAAAATCACGAACCACCGGTATGTTACTAAGCTCGAGAACAATCTTGCTTTTCAGAGCAAGACGATATGAACAATAAGCAAGGGATTGAATAATCCTAACTCATTGATCGAAGAGTGCACCGGAAATAAGTACTAGGTAGCACAGTCTATCTTAGAATGATGATTCAAAATCCAACACGCTAAGAGTGAGAACATTGTCCATTTACTACCAAGCAATGAGGTTGCTAGGAGTATCGATTTCACACATCACAATTCACTTGTCGGCATTCCGGTTACATCAACACGGGACCGAGGAATGAATAATGATAGCGAGAAGTATCACTACGTCAAGAATTCATAAGGTAAGGTGCAATTCTCATGACGTTCCTGACATAAAGTGGGTAATACTTCAGGGTAGAACAGAACAAAAGCTAAATTGGCATTTTGATCTGCGGAATACAACTACTTTGACCACTCCAAGAAATGGATGAGATGCTGGAGTTTGTTTCTCCTAGTCATTCCAGAATAGAATGGCTTGACGGACCACAAGAATAATAGGCATCGATGAACAGATTCACGCATACTCTTGATTATCAATTGATAGATGGAGGTCAGAAAACAACTAAAGAGGGACAACTCAAAGGAACATATATCTTTCTGAGTTGTGGATTCATAGATTAGTATGTCGAGCGAAGCTCAACATTTCTTCCGGATAACCCATGCAGAAAGGGTAGAACTGGCAGAATCACAATATAGAATGGAGGACTCATCAAGAGCACTCTGGTTGTGATCTTTTGGTTTAAAAGAACTCCTGCCAAGAATGGTTCATGGTAATTGGAAGAAGGATGTACCATGAACCTCGAGGACTATCGCAAAGGTTACTAATATACTAAAGGAACTAGCAACACTATCAACATTAGGTAAGTAGGGTGAATCTCGGGTTCAAGAACCTAGGAATAGAATACCTACTACTAAATGGCATCACGGGATGCTTTCGAGAATGGTGGTCAGAATTATCACACTGGGAACACAAAACATTGCAAGATTACTAGGTGACTCCCTAAAACACCTAGGATTATAATAATAGCTCCAACATATATGTCAAGGCAATAAATTACCTCAACGCACCGGTTAGTGTGCTTATTCTGACCATAAAGGACATCGGGAACGGAAAGAAAGGATTTGCAAATGCATCAGACTATTTAGAAACTTGGGATGACTCGGACAGCATAACGGCTGTAAATGCTCAAAAATATTTGAGACATCCTGCAAAATGGTGGCATAACCACTCGACATCACAATATCAAGGTTCTGAGACCAGCTATGAACATACAGAAGTAGTAAAACTGAACTGGGGCTTAAAACCAACAATCTTAAAAGTCTATGGATTAGTAACACGTCATCCTGATAGATAGATGAGAAGCCTAGTTCTTAAACCCGTAGAAGAGAAGAGGATGACTTTCGGATCAAGGCCATGAGGTATAAGGAGTAAAAAGAGCCTTACGCCCTTCCACAATCAATTCCTTACATAACTAAAGCATTTCTAGACACAACTTCGACCGGTTTGGCTTGGTAATCCTCTGACGACAGCTCGATACCAAATATGTCAGACCCGATTCCAAGTCACATCGATCTAGCCAAGAACACCTCATATCACTTTGCGGCCTCACGCACGGTATTCCCACGGTGTCGCCTTACCATGGCCCGGACCGCTTAGCCTTTTGCCTCACGTATATGATAGTGTCGCTAGCATCCATATGACGAGAACCCGGGCCGACATGGCTACTCGTGAACCCAAAGCGCACTAACCCATGGGGACAGGCATACATGAATCAACTTGAGCATGTCGGTCAGCAGCGTGTGAATCCGAGTTGTAGCACTGGGCTAACAGGACTCCGGGAACTTGGGCTGTAGCAGGCTAGGCAGGACTCCGGATGTCACCGCGTGACATTTCCACGTAGGGACGCATACAGAACAAAGTGAAACACATGCCGGCCATCAAGCGTCCCGAGCAGTAGTCTTTGGGCTAGCAGGACTCCGGTGAACCGGGCTATAGCGGACTACTATGGCTCAAGGAAGCACTAGACTACATTTCCCCATAAGAGAGGCTGCCAAGGATAGACAACTAGATTGTCGGATCCCACACATACCAAGCATTACAAACATACACACAATATGCTCGATATGTGTAAATACAACATGGCATCACAACATAACTCTACGACTCAAGTATTTATTCATTAGGCTCCGAGGAGCGAGATATTACACACATGGGTCTCATGACCCAACATTCAGAGCATACAACGGAAGCTTAACATGTCTAAGTACAGACAACTATAAATGAAAAAGGCTGAGAAGCCTGACTATCTACCAGATCCTGCCGAGGGCACAAGATCGTAGCTGAGGTAACAAGCTAAACGTCGAAGTCCACGCGGAACTACTAGCGAGACTGACGTCTCTCTGCAAAACATAAAATAAGCAAACGTGAGTACAAATGTACTCAGCAAGACTTACATCAGAACTAACTACATATGCATCATTATCAACAAAGGGGGTGGTGGAGTTTAACTGCAGCAAGTCAGCTTTGACTCAGTGGCTATCCTGAACTACGACTGCAAGTAACTCTTTTGAGGTGGCGCACACGAGTCCACATATTCACCATATTAATACACCACTATGGATCCATTCCCGTCTCCCTACGAGAACTCCATCCATAGCACTCACGCTTATCTTGCGCATTTTAGAGTATCCACTTTCACTTGTCTATGAACTATTATAGGCAACCCAGAAGTCCTTTACCGCGGCCACGCCTATTCGAATAGATCATTTATAACCCTGCAGGGTGTACTTCTTCACACGCGCTCGCCACTTACCGCCGTTTACACGACATGTACTCGGCAACCTTCAAGCAGAAGCCCAGCGAGGGTGTCGGCCACGACCTGACTAAACACATGAGTCCCTTGTCCAGGTTTATTGCCTATTCGGGTTCCATCCGCAGGGAGTCCGGCCGAGGTTTCCACTAACGGCCCCGAACGATGTGTGCAGGGTTCCCGAGACACCAAACGGGTGAATCGGTACACCGTGCCACGTGCCTACCGCAACATAGCCCACCCCTAAGGTCAGCGCTGCGTGCGGCCTCCGGCATGCTACAAACACCAGAAACTACTTTGCAACTCCCGGACAGAGGACAAGAGTGGTTAATAAGTCGAGAGGGTCAATTAAGGATGCCAATGTGTGGTAGTAACTGTTTCATGGATCACAAACACATAACTCAGTTCCTGAGGACAGCTGCAATGAGACAACCCACCATGTACTCCTACATGGCCTCTCACCGCTACCTTTACCAAATCGTGTTCACACACTTAGCTCTCAACAGTAGGACATGTTCACACACCTCCGATTCATCCCCGATGAATCATACCGACTCAACTCTAAGCAAAGAGTGCACGACAAACAAGCATGAATGAGTAGGCACAACAGGGGCTCAAACAACTCCTACTCATGCTAGTGGGTTTCATCTATTTACCGTGGAATGACAGGTCATGCAGAGGATAAAGGGGTTCAGCTACCGCAGCAAGTAATGATGAATCGTTGTTGTCCTAATGCAGTAAAAGAGAGCAGGAGCGAGAGTGGGATTGTATCGGAATGAACAAGGGGTTTCAAGCTTGCGCACTTCAAGATAGCATTGAGTCTTCATCAGTGTCAATGATCACAACGTCGGTACAACGTCTACCGAGGGGGAGCAACGCCGGCAGACAGAGAATAAACACGATCAATGCAATGCACAATATGATGCATGCTATGACATGGCAATATGAATGTGTTTTGGGCAAATGCAAGCTAGAACAGATTAAACTAAGTTGGTTTGAATCCAAGATTCAAATTCAAACTCCATATGTGGATATTAAAATACCATTTATATGATTTGTGCTAAACAGCAGCTATAAGTTGTTCTAAGATGCATGAAAATGGTACATATAGATAGATTGGATTTTTTTTATCATTTTTCATATATAAATTATTTCATTTGGAGTTACAGATTAATTTCTATGAATTTTTGAAGTTTGCAACAATTTCTGGAATTTTCTATATAAAAATAAATCCAGAAATTAGGTATTGTGTCAGGGTGACGTCAGTGGTCAAAGGGTACGTCCAGGTCAACCTGACCAGTGGGTCCCGCGTGTCGTCAGTTAATTAAACTAACTAATTTTAGTTAAAACTAATCTGAGCTAATTAGCAGAGGGGGGCCCCACTTGTCATAGACTCAGGGGATTCAACCTGGGCCCACCCTAGTCAAAGTCACAGGGTCAAACTCGCCGGCGTTTAACCGCCGGCAAGGCCAGACGTGGCGGAGGAAGTGCATTAGTGCGTTCCGGCGACCAAATGGACGGCGGAGACCTTCTACGCGAAGCTGGGAACGAGCCGCGTCGTTTGGTGGCAGTGGTGGAGCTCGGGGTGGCCGGGAACGTCGCCGGCGACGACCTTGGCGGTCGCCGGAGCTCGGGTGAGCTCGGGGTTGACGCTACGGCGGTCGGGCAGCTTCGTCGCGGGCACCCACGTGTTTCACGCGCGCGGTGAGAAAGTTGGACACGACGCCCGGACCAAATGGTCGCCGGAGTCGTGTCGGCGGCGAGTGCAGGCGGCGGCGTAGTCGGGCGAGAGGGGCGTGGCGGCTACAGCGTGCAAGAGAGAGAACGGAGAGGGGGAGGATGATCAGAAGCTCACGTAGAACACGAAGAGCAAGTCGGTGAGCTCGGGGAGGCGGCGGAGACGACGGACGGGCGCCGGCGATCTCCGGCGGCAGAGGAGGAAGAAGACGAGGTAGCCGGCGATGCGGGGCGTCCGGCGTCGCGTGGCTCCTCGCAGATGATGAAGACGACCATGCGGTTCTCCTGGGCGGGCCGGCGAGGCGAGGGGAGCTCGGTGGGCACGGCTATGGCGAGCGGCGGCGACGGCGATGCTCGGGGAAGAGAGGGGGAGAGAGCCAGAGGAGGGGATGAGCATGGGGAGAGTGAGATAGGGTCCAGGGGGGTTGCGTGGCCTCTCCAGCCAGCTCCAGGCGGTCGGCGGCAAGCAGGAGGAGGCGTGGCGAGCTCGGCGGTATCGCGGTGTCCCTCCTCTGCCTACTGGCAGAGGTAGGCGATGATCGGCACCGTGCCGATGGGCTGGGCCGTCTTTGGGCCAGCCAGTGGCGCCAGTAAGTGCTTTCTCCGCTCTGTCTTTTCTAGTTTTGTTCTTTTCTATTTTTCTCATCGCTTTTGGCTTTAGTAAAATACTAAAGCATTTTGTAAAATGTTGCAATAATTTGTGGACACTCTATGGATTATTCCAGTGGCCCACATTTAAATTCAGCATTATTTGAGCATTTAAATTATTTATAGTGCTTAAATGCCCAAATTCAAATATGATATGATTTAATTCAAAAATCCGAATGTCCTTGAAAAGTGTGCACCATTTTGTCGAGGTTCTAGACCAAGGCAAAGATGATGAACATTTTAGAAGGCATTTTGGGTTCATTGAAAATGATTTTAGTAAACCCTAGTTGGTTTAAGGGGGGTGCTGGGGGTTCTGTCATCCCCATTTCATATTGAAGAGAAATTTAAACATGATGCATGGAAGCTAATGCAAAGACAAGCAAGGCCTGAACTGGGGTTGTGACAAGTCTGAACGGCTCTATAGCATACTTCGGTGTCGCAAGTTTGGCCTTATATGCATCAGCTCCGAATCATTATCTTTGGTCAATAGTTGGGTTGCCCGGCTCGTGTGCTTGCTACCCTATGTTCCACTCTATCGGCTAGGGTAGTAAAGGGAGAACTAGTGCGATTGTGCCCTGGCTTTGACTGGATGAGCGCTTCAGTAGAGAAAGCCAAAAACTGACTGTCATGATGAGGCGAGAGCTGGTCAACCACTTGACGACTCACTCGAATCTTTAGTGATTCTCCGTGTCACACGAAGGATCTTTTTCAGATCAAAACATGTAAGGCATAAAAATTATAATACGCCGCATACATACCAGGGGCTATGTCGTAGCCCCGCCATAAAAATCCTATGGCTAAGTGAAAGTGTTAACGCCCTATGGTCTGATTGCCTGGTTCACCGCATTATCACCTCCTTCATGGACCAAGACGTTGGATAAAGAGTGATTCAATACTTTTCCGAACACCCCCGTATTTCCTACGAGGGGATTGAAGCCGACGACTGGAAAACTTTCAGATTACATTAAAACGGCCGCACAGGAGAATACAAGCTTTCGATTAAAAGATGAAAACAGATTAACCATAAAGTTGTCTATTACCACACTTATACACATTACTCGAACATTATGTCTTTCGAGCATTGACCCTCTATCAAGCGAGCGGCCTCTAGGACGTCTTTAAAATAGTGCTCCGGTTCCGGACGGTCCTTGCCTTTGGGTGGACTCTTCGCCGCAACATCGATGGCCTTCATCTTCCCCCAGAATGTCTTGACGCGGGCGAAGGCCATCCGCGCACCTTCAATACACGTCGACCGCTTCATAGCGTTGATACGCGCCACCGCATCAACAAGCCGCTGCACCAGACCGAAGTAACTACTCGGAACAGGTTCAGCCAGTCACAACCGGACTATGACGTTCTTCATGGCAGCGCCGGATATCCTATGCAGCTCGGCCCACTGGGAAATCTGTTCATTAAGCAACAGAGGGCGCTTCGACGCACCAAATTGTGACCAGAAAAGCTTCTCCATTGCATACCCCTCTTGCGCATGGTAAAATTGCGCCGCATCGGAAGAACTCATCAGCAAGTCTAAAAAATCGTCCGGAGAACTCCACACTTGGTTAAGCTGAGCATAGTTCGATCTCCGAACTTAGCCTGTAGCAAAAAGGGCTTGCCAGCCACAATCTCCCCAGCTTGCCGGATCTCCTCTTGGGATGCTCTGGATTCAGACTGCGCTTCTCTTGCCTCTCGTAAGGCCTTATCAAGTTCAGCCGTTTTGACTTCATTTTCCTTCTCAAGAAGTTTGCAGTGGCTAGCCGCATTCTCTAACTCGCGCTCCATGGTGGACATCTTCTCCTTGTCTTGGCGCCGCGCAGATTGTTCGGCTTTCAACTCAGCCGATGCCTTTTCGGCAGCCGCATAACTAAACCGGGCCTGCTCCTTGACCCGGGCCAGCTCCGCCCGAAGGGCTTCCACGGCGGTGGCACCATCTGCATTCATGCACATTTCACATAGAACTCTTTTTTAGAGTTAGGCTTAACTTACAAGCACATTGGTGTAAGGAATGCTCGAAATATATACCTTGTGAGTCATCAAGACGCTTGTTAATCAATGCAATGTCATCCTCCGCAATATCCATCTTTCGCTCAGTTCGGCCACCTCCGTACTTTGAGTAGTGGCAGGAGGGACGGTAGCCTGTATTCCAAATTAAATCAAGATTAGTACCTGAGCATATCTTTTTTTGATCCTCCGATTGCTTCCTTAGGAAGGCAATCTGAGTCTCTGGGGCTACTACATAACAACAGGTGCATTCTATCTATATCATTCAATTGGCAACATTACATCACAAACCTCAAAACCCCTCAAAAGGCTCGTAAAGGCCTCATCTAACCCGCTCTTCACGGAGAGAACCTTTTCGACCACCATAACCATTAAGGCATGGTGCTCTTCCGAAACGGACGCTCGTCGCAGCATTTCCGTCAGCGTCCCCGGCACTCCTGGGTCTTCGGGCACCGCCGCCGGAGCACGACACTCCTTTGAAGGAATCCGCTTACCCGCCTCCAGAATCACCCCGGGCTATAAACCGGATAGTTTGGGGCCGTCATTCTTGATCCCCGAACCCTGAGTGACAGAGGCGCCACCTTCGGGCAACTCCTTCCTTGTTTCCTGTGCTACTTGCCGGTGGGGAGAAGCCCTCTGGGACGACACCTCAAGATCATCCGCCCTATTGGGCGAGGAGGCCGGAGAAGGCGTGTCACTCTCCATCATATCCGGCAGAAGGTCTCCCGAGGAGGAAGACGATTGAGTAACACCAGGAGTTAACCTGCGAGGACGTGCATATATCGGAGGATTACTTCAGTAATAAGAAAGGAATGAGGTATGGTTAAAGTACCCTGTGTCACTTACGGTCTGGCCGGAGGTTCGTCCTCATCATCAAGCTCTACATCGACATTGCTTTCCCGACCCAAGCCACCCGACGATTGTGTTTTCCCTTTCTTGGAAGGTTTCCCCTCCTGACCTCCAGAAGCGGCCCTCTTCTTGCTATGGAAGGCCCCCTCTACACCTTTGCCCCTGGGCAAAAGGGTTTCGGTTTCCACGAACACAGCGTCTGAATCGTCCTCAGCGCGGGCATCTCCTTTGGGCCCCCCAATCTCACCCCCCCTCTGCAAACACCTGGTACGGTGTCAGAGTTAACATTTGCGTCAGCAGGGTGGACGCGGGGTCTTTGGGAAGGCGCACCGGACACCAGATCAACACCGCTTTCTTTATCCAGTCCTGTACAAGGACGGGTCGTTCAGTATCTTGTCAAGAGATGTGTGAATGCAAGGTGCTCGGAGATTGAATACTTACCGGGGTGTCCGGATGGTTGCAGTCAAGGCCAACGTCCTCAGTGGTGTCCAGCCACTGTTCTCGCTCCCTGAAATATAATCTCCACATCCCTTCGTGCGTAGCACCGAAGAAGTGCTAAAGAGTCTGCCGCCCCTCTGGATTAAACTCCCACATACGGAGAGGCCGCCGCTGACATGGCAGGGTCCGGCGGATTAGCATTACTTGAACAACGTTCACGATTTCGATGCCCTTCTCGGTAAGGCTTCGGATGCGACTTTGCAGAGTCTGCACTTCATTGGCGGACCCCCAGTCTAATCCCCTATTGATCCATGAAGCGATCTGAGTCGGAGGGCCGGGTCGGAACGTGGGCGCAGCTGCCCACTTGGAGCCCCGCGGCTCATTGACATAAAACCACCCCTGCTGCCATAGGTCGGAAGACTCGGGGAAAGATCCTTCAAACCAAACCACGCTGGCAAGCTTGCTTATTATAACACAGCCGCACTCTGCCTGCTTCCCCTCCATCACCCGCGGCCTCACATCGAAAGTCTTGAGCCACAAACCAAAGTGCGGAGGAGTTCGGAGGAAGGCCTCACATGTGACGATAAATGTCGAGATGAGGAGGACGGAGTCTGGGGCCAGATCGTGAAAATCTAGCCCATAGTAGAACATGAGCCCCCGGACGAACCTAACCCATCGAGAAAGTGTGACACAAATACTACCCTCTCGCCGGATTTGGGGGTGGGAATAACCTGCCCCTTGGCAGGAAGCCGATGAAGGATTTCTGGGGTCAGATACCTCGCCATGCGGAGCTTCGCAATATCCTCCTCTATGACAGAAGATACCACCCATCGGCCTGAACGGCCGGGCCTGGACATGATTGGAGCTGGTGGTGATTGAAACTCGAGGGATAGAACTCGAGGTGGCTGGGGTTAAGGAAGCGCGGAAGAGAAAGACAAGTTTGTGTCCCTATATAAAGGCCCAGAATATCGAGCGTCCCCTCCCGGGTCTCGAAACTTACCTATCCTCAAAGAGTTTTACCCTGGGGTCGGTTGGGTTATCCACACCTGCGTTATTAAAAATCCCATGAATAGGGGGGGCACGATCTCTACTTTAACAAGACGTGCCAATAAAACCGCTCCCCGAGACGTGGGGCGACGGGCTAGCCAACGGTTGGAAATAATAATCGGGCGGGCATGACACAATGTCATAAACCGTTGTCAGCAGATTGGACTCGTGGAGTATTGTATTTTCTGCAATTACATACACAAGTCCGTATATATTTACTACATCCGAAGACTATCTTGGAGTTCGGAAGGAGGGCAACCCGCCTTGCAATGCCGAAGACAATCTGCACGCCGGACTCCTCGTCATTGAAGCCAGTTCAGGGCTACCGAGGAGTCCCGAGTAAGGTCTCGGGCATCCGCCTGTTATCCCCGGGCCGGACTGATGGGTTGTGAAGATACGAAGGCCAAAGACAGTACCTGTGTTCGGATTGGACTCTACTTGGCGTGGAAGGCAAGCTAGGCGATGTATTATGAAGATTCCCTCAAATGTAACAGACCTCATGTAACCCTAGATCTCTCCGGTGTCTACATAAACCGGAGAGCATAGTCTGGATAGGACAGATTCATTCCCATATACTCATAGGCTAGACTTATAGGGTTTAGCCATTACGATCTCGTGGTAGATCAACTCTTGTAACACTCATATTCATCAAGATCAATCAAGCAGGAAGTAGGGTATTACCTCCATAGAGAGGGCACGAACCTGGGTAAACATTGTGCCCCCCGTCTCGTGTTACCATCGATCCTAGACGCACAGTTAGGGACCCCCTACCCGAGATCCGCCGGTTTTGACACCGACACTCTCCATGACAAGGAGGGAGTAGTTCACCCTGGGGAACAGGGTATGTACCAGACTACCAGTAGCTATGTGTTTGATCTCTCTCTCTCTCTCTCTCTCTCTCTCTCTCTCTCTCTCTCGTGTTCTTGATTTGGCACGATCTTGATGTATCGCAAGCTTTGCTATTATAGTTGGATCTTATGATGTTTCTCCCCTCTATCTTCTTGTAATGGATTGAGTTTTCCCTTTGAAGTTATCTTATCGGATTGAGTCTTTAAGGATTTTAGAACACTTGATGTATGTCTTGCGTGGGATACCCGTGGTGACAATGGGGTATTCTATTGATTCACTTGATGTATGTTTTGGTGATCAACTTGCGGGTTCAGTGACCTTGTGAACTTATGCAGAGGGGTTGGCACACGTTTTCGTCTTGACTCTCCAATAGAAACTTTGGGGCACTCTTTGAAGTACTTTGTGTTGGTTTGAATAGATGAATCTGAGATTGTGTGATGCATATCGTATAATCATACCCACGGATACTTGAGGTGACATTGGAGTATCTAGGTGACATTAGGGTTTCGGTTGATTTGTGTCTTAAGGTGTTATTCTAGTATGAACTCTAGGATAGATCGAATGGAAAGAATAGCTTCGTGTTCTTTTACTACGGACTCTTGAATAGATCGATCAGAAAGAATAACTTTGAGGTGGTTTCATACCCTACAATAATCTCTTCGTTTGTTCTCGACTATTAGTGACTTTGCAGTGGCTCTTTGTTGCATGTTGAGGGATAGTTATATGATCCAATTGTGTTCTTATTGTTGAGAGAACTTGCACTAGTGAAAGTATGAACCCTAGGCCTTGTTTCAACGCATTGCAATACCGTTTGTGCTCACTTTTATCATTAGTTAGCTTGCTGTTTTTATATTTTCAGATTACAAAAACCTATATCTACCATCCATATTGCACTTGTATCACCGTCTCTTCATTAACTAGTGCACCTATACAATTTACCATTGTATTGGGTGTGTTGGGGACACAAGAGACTCTTTGTTATTTGGTTGCAGGGTTGTTTGAGAGAGACCATCTTCATCCTACGCCTCCCACGGATTGATAAACCTTAGGTCATCCACTTGAGGGAAATTTGCTACTGTCCTACAAACCTCTGCACTTGGAGGCCCAACAACATCTACAAGAATAAGGTTGTGTAGTAGACATCAGGGTGTATGGTGCGGAATATTGATGCTTGATCCCCTCATCACTAAAAAACTCATCCAAGGTGTCGTTCTTGAACTCGGTGTCGTTGTCACTTCGTCAAGATCTTTGCATTGTGTTGGCGTTGAGCTTCATTTGCAAAGTTAATGACGGTTTGTTGGGTCTCACTCTTCCTCTTCAAGAAATATAACCAAGTGTATCTTGAATAATCATCCACAATCACCAAGCAATACTATCTACCGCCAAGACTATCAAAGGATGGAGGTCCAAAGAGATCCAAGTGAAGGAGCTCCAAGGGCCTCTTCGAGTAGATGATAGTCGTGGGAGGGTGAGCCTTCTCATGTAGCTTTCCTTCAATACAAACACTGCAAGCATGATCTTTGGCAAAACTAACATTTGTTAGTCCACGGATATGGTCCCCCTTGAGAAGACTTTGCAAAGATCTTATATTGACATGGGCTAAACGGCGATGCCAAAGCCATCCCACGTCAACTTTAGCCATTAGGCATGTCGCGGTCTTAGTGGGTCGCTCCGATAAGTTAATCACATAGAGACCGTTCTCGACATGCCCAACAAACGCTACTTTAAGAGTCTTGCTCCGCAAGAGGGCAACGATATCAATATCAAAGAAAGTGGCAAAGCCCATGAGTGCAAGTTGACGAACGGAAAGTAAATTGTATGCAAGGGACTCAACAAGCATGACCTTCTCGATAGTGAGATCATGAGAAATGACAACCTTTCCAAGTCCCAATACCTTAGAAGACGAGGCATCACCCCACTTGACATTGGTGGGCATAGATGGAATCTTGTGCACGTCCACCACCAAGTCCTTGCTTCCGGTCATATGATTTGTGGCTCCACTATCGAGCAACCATGATCCCTCACGGGAAGCAAACACCTACAAGAGATCAATGCTTGGTTTTGGGTACCCATTTTGTAATGGGTCCTTTGATGTTAGTAACAAGGGTCTTAGGTGAAGGAAATATGCCCTAGAGGCAATAGTAAAGTTTTTATTTATATTTCATTATATCATGACAAATGTTTATTATTCATGCTAGAATTGTATTAACCGGAAACTTAGTACATGTGTGAATACATAGACAAACCGAGTGTCACTAGTATGCCTCTACTTGACTAGCTCGTTGAATCAAAGATGGTTAAGTTTCCTAGCCATAGACATGAGTTGTCATTTGATTAACGGGATCACATCATTAGAGAATGATGTGATTGACTTGACCCATCCGTTAGCTTAGCATGATGATCGTTTAGTTTGTTGCTATTGCTTTCTTCATGACTTATACATGTTCCTATAACTATGAGATTATGCAACTCCCGAATACCGGAGGAACACTTAGTGTGCTATCAAACGTCACAAACGTAACTGGGTGATTATAAGCATGCTCTACAGGTGTCTCCAATGGTGTTTGTTGAGTTGGCATAGATCGAGATTAGGATTTGTCACTCCGAGTGTCAGAGAGGTATCTCTGGGCCCTCTCAGTAATGCACATCACTATAAGCCTTGCAAGCAATGTGACTAATGAATTAGTTGCGGGATGATGCATTACGGAACGAGTAAAGAGACTTGCTGGTAACGAGATTGAACTAGGTACTGAGATACCGATGATCGTATCTCGGGCAAGTAACATACCGATGACAAAGGGAACAACATATGTTGTTATGCGGTTTGACCGATAAAAATCTTCTTAGAATATGTAGGAACCAATATGAGCATCCAGGTTCCGCTATTGGTTATTGACCGGAGACGAGTCTCGGTCATGTCTACATAGTTCTCGAACCCGTAGGGTCCGCACGCTTAATGTTCGGTGATGATCGGTATTATGAGTTTATGTGTTTTGATGTACCGAAGGTTGTTCGAAGTTCCGGATGTGATCACGGACATGACGAGGAGTCTCGAAATGGTCGAGACATAAATATCGATATATTGGATGGCTATGTTTGGACATCGGAATGGTTCCGGGTGAGTTCGGGCCTTTACCGGAGTACCGGGAGGTTAACGGAACCCCTCCCCCCGGGCGTATATGGGCCTTATTGGGCCTTAGTGGGAGAGAGGAGGAGGCGGCCAAGGAGGGGGCGCCCCCCCCCCATGCCCAATCCGAATTGGGTGGGGGCCGGCCCCCCTTTCCTTCCTCCGTCTCTCCTCCTTCCTTCCTCTCCTATCCAACCAGGGAAAGGGGGGGAATCCTACTCCCGGTGGGAGTAGGACTCCCCTAGGGCGCGCCATAGACAGGGCCGGCCCCTCCCCTCCTCCACTCCTTTACATATGGCGGAGGGGGGCACCCCATAGAAACACAAGTTGATTGTTTAGCCGTGTGCGGTGCCCCCCTCCACAGATTTCCACCTCGGTCATATCGTTGTAGTGCCTAGGCGAAGCCCTGCATCGGTAACTTCATCATCACCGTCATCACGCCGTCGTGCTGACGAAGCTCTTCCCCGACACTCAGCTGAATCTAGAGTTCGTGGGACGTCACCGAGCTGAATGTGTGCAGATTGCGGACGTGCCGTACTTTCGGTGCTAGATCGTTCGGATCGTGAAGACGTACGACTACATCCACCGCGTTGTCATAACGCTTCCTCTTTCGGTTTACGAGGGTACGTGGACAACACTCTCCCCTCTCGTTGCTATGCATCACCTAGATGGATCTTGTGTGTGCATAGGAATTTTTTTGAAATTACTGCGTTCCCCAACAGTGGCATCCGATCCAGGTCTATGCGTAGATGTTATATGAACGAGTAGAACACAAAGAGTTGTGGGCGATAATAGTCATACTTTGATTTGGCGGTATTGTTGGATGAAGCGGCCCGGACCGACATTACGCGTATGCTTACGCGAGACTGGTTCTACCGACGTGCTTTGCACACAGGTAGGCTGGCGGGTGTCAGTTTCTCCAACATTAGTTGAATCGAGTGTGACTATGCCCGGTCCTTGTTGAAGGTTAAAACAACACAATTGACGAAAAATCGTTGTGGTTTTGATGCGTAGGTGAGAACGGTTCTTGCTCAGCCCGTAGCAGCCACATAAACTTGCGACAACAAAGTAGAGGACGTCTAACTTGTTTTTGCAGGGCATATTGTGATGTGATATGGTCAAGACATGATGCTAAATTTTATTGTATGAGATGATCATGTTTTATAATAGAGTTATCAGCAATTGGCAGGAGCCATATGGTTGTCGCTTTATTGTATGCAGTGCAATCACCCTGTAATTGTTTTTACTTTATCACTAAGCGGTAGCGATAGTCGTAGAAACAATAGTTGGAGAGAAGACAACGATGCTACGATGGAGATCAAGGTGTCGCGCCGGTGACGATGGTCATCATGACGGTGCTTTGGAGATGGATATCAAAGGCGCAAGATGATGATGGCCATATCATATCACTTATACTGATTGCATGTGATGTTTATCCTTTATGCATCTTATTTTGCTTAATTCGGCGGTAGCATTATAAGATGATCTCTCACTAAATTTCAAGGTACAAGTGTTCTCCCTGAGTACGCACCGTTGCGAAAGTTCGTCGTGCCGAGACATCACGTGATGATCGGGTGCGATAAGCTCTACGTTCACATACAACGGGTGCAAGCCAGTTTTGCACACGCGGAATACTTGGCTTAAACTTGACGAGCCTAGCATATGCAGATATGGCCTCGGAACACTCGAGATCGAAAGGTCAAGCGTGAATCATACAGTAGATATGATCAACATAGTGATGTTCACCATTGAAAACTACTCCATCTCACGTGATGATCGGACATGGTTTAGTTGATAAGGATCACGTGATCATTTAGATGACTAGAGGGATGTCTATCTAAGTGGGATTTCTTAAGTAATATGATTAATTGAACTTTAATTTATCATGAACTTAGTACCTGATAGTATTTTGCATGTCTATGTTGTTGTAGATCAATGGCTCGTGCTACTGTTCCTTTGAATTTTAATGTGTTCCTAGAGAAATCTAAGTTGAAAGATGATGGTAGCAACTACACAGACTGGGTCTGTAACTTGAGGATTATCCTCATTGCTGCACAGAAGAAACATCCTGGAAGCACCGCTAGGTGTACCACCCGCACCGGCAACTACACACATTGTGAATTCCTGGCAGTCGCGTGTTGATGACTACTCGATAGTTCAGTGTGCCATGCTTTATGGCTTAGAACCAGGACTTCAACGTCGTTTTGAACGTCATGGAGCATATGAGATGTTCTAAGAGTTGAAGTTAATATTTCAAGCAAATGCCCGGATTGAGATATATGAAGTCTCCAATAAGTTCTACAGCTCAAAATGGAGGAGAATAGTTCTATCAGTGAACATATACTCAGAATGTCTAGGTACCACAACCACTTGACTCAGCTAGGAGTTAATCTTCCTGATGATAGTGTCATTGACAGAGTTCTTCAATCACTACCACCAACCTACAAGAGTTTCGTGATGAACTATAATATGCAAGCGATGGATAAGACAATTCCCGAGCTATTCGCAGTGCTAAAGGATGCAGAGGTAGAAATCAAGAAGGAGCATCAAGTGTTGATGGTCAAAAAGACCACCAATTTCAAGAAAAAGGGTAAATGGAAGAAGGGGAACTTCAAGAAGAACAGCAAGCAAGTTGCTGCTCAAGTGAAGAAGCCCAAGTCCGGACCTAAGCCTGAGACTGAGTGCTTCTACTACAAAGGGACTGGTCACTGGAAGCGGAACTGCCCCAAGTATTTGGCGGATAAGAAGGATGGCAAGGTGAACAAAGGTATATGTGATATACATGTTATTGATGTGTACCTTACTAATGCTCGTAGTAGTACCTGGGTATTTGATACTGGTTTTGTTGCTAATATTTGCCACTCGAAACAGGGACTACGGATTAAGTGAAGATTGGCTAAGGACGAGGTGACGATTGATGTCTACTACACAACCTTCTTCTTCTAGACGTTGTTTGGCCTGCAAGTGCACAGGTTTGTAGGATAGTAGCAAATTTCCCTCAAGTGGATGACCTAAGGTTTATCAATCCGTAGGAGGCGTAGGATGAAGATGGTCTCTCTCAAACAACTCTGCAACCAAATAACAAAGAGTCTCTTGTGTCCCCAACACACCCAATACAATGGTAAATTGTATAGGTGCACTAGTTCGGCGAAGAGATGGTGATACAAGTGCAAAATAGATGGTAGATAAAGGTTTTTGTAATCCGAAATAATAAAAACAGCAAGGTAACTAATGATAATAGTGAGCGTAAACGGTATTGCAATGATAGGAAACAAGGCCTAGGGTTCATACTTTCACTAGTGCAAGTTCTCTCAACAATAATAACATAGATAGATCATATAACAATCCCTCAACATGCAACAAAGAGTCACTCCAAAGCCACTAATAGCGGAGAACAAACGTAGAGATTATGGTAGGGTATGAAACCCCCTCAAAGTTATTCTTTCGGATCGATCTATTCAAGAGTTCGTACTAGAATAACACCTTAAGACACAAATCAACCAAAACCCTAATGTCACATAGATACTCCATTGTCACCTCAAGTATCCATGGGCATGATTATACGATATGCATCACACAATCTTAGATTCATCCAACCAACACAAAGTACTTCAAAGATTGCCCCAAAGTTTCTATCGGAGAGTCAAGAAAACGTGTGCCAACCCTTATGCATAGATTCATGGGCGGAACCCGCAAGTTGGTCACCAAAATATACATCAAGTGGCACGTGATATCCCATTGTCACCACAGATAAACACGGCAAGACATACATCAAGTGTTCTCAATCATAAAAGACTCAACCCAATAAGATAACTTCAAGAGGGAAACTCAATTCATCACAAGAGAGTAGAGGGGGAGAAACATCATAAGATCCAACTATAATAACAAAGCTCGCGATACATCAAGATCGTGCCATAGAGAGAACACGAGAGAGAGAGAGAGAGAGAGAGAGAGAGAGAGAGAGATCAAACACATAGCTACTGGTACATACCTGAGGGAGTCCTGGATTAGGGGGTATCCGGGCAGCCGGACTATATACATCGTCCGGACTATGGAAGCATGAAGATACAAGACTCAAGACTTCGACCCGTGTCCGGATAGGACTTTCCTTGGCGTGGAAGGCAAGCTTGGCGATCCGGATATTGTATTTCCTCCCTTGTAACCGACTCCATGTAAACCCTAGCCCTCTCCGTGTCTATATAAACCGAAGAGGTTGGTCCTTAGGAGGCCGATCACAATTACAATCATACCATCACAGGCTAGCTTCTAGGGTTTAGCCTCTACGATCTCGTGGTAGATCTACTCTTGTACTACCCATATCTTCAATATTAATCAAGCAGAAGTAGGGTTTTACCTCCATCGAGAGGGTCCAACACAGGTAAACATCTCGTGTCCCTTGCTTCCTGTTACCATCAGCCTAAGACGCACAGATCGGGACCCCCTACCCGAGATCCGCCGGTTTTGACACGTACATTGGTGCTTTCATTGAGAGTTCCTCGTAGTCGTCATTGCGAGCTTGATGGCTCCGTCAACCATTGTCAACAACACGGCCCCGGTGAGACCTTTCTCCCGGACAGGTCTTCGTGTCCGGCGGCTTCGCCCTGCGGGCCAATTCGCTTGGCCATCTGGAGCAGATCGATAGCTACGCCCCTAGCCACCAGATCAGGATCGGAAACCTGAACTGCATGGCGGACATCCGCGGAGACTGGATCTTTGACGGATTCGGGCCTATGCCAGGAGCACCGGACAGTCACGACGATCACGGCTTACACCTGCTGTCAGACAAAGCTCGGGGTATCACCCCCGCAGTAGCCTCGGACCTAAATCTGGAGCAGGCTGTGTTGCCCAAGGACGGGGGCTGGACCCCGCCCGCAGGTCGCACACTCATCGGCGGTGGAGCCGAACACGGGCCTTACCTCTGTGGTGGCCTGTGAATCCGGACCCCCGGATCTGTATCCGGATGTTGGTTCCGTCCGCGCCTCCGATCCAATGAGCCAGGTTGGGCTCCAAAGTGATGGAGTTCACCGCTGCGGATATCTTCCAAACTCGCCCTTGCGACATGCTGACTCATTAAAGTCTCTCTTTTGTGAGGAGGTTCTTGGCGAACTATGTCCGGCTCGAGGGGAAGCGGCGATGAAGGAATTCGTTGCCCACCCACCACCCACTTCATTGCCACAGTCGATAATTTAACCGGCGTCTCGACTTCAACTCGTAAGACATCGAATTTAATAGACGATGATGCATGAGAAGAACATGAAGCACCGCCATCTGGGCGGTGGACAACCGCCTATCCCTATGATATATATATATGGCGGACACTTCAAGGAAACCAATGGCGATGAGGCAGCGGAGGATAATCCTCGGGGAGAAAAGCAAAGCATGGGCGTCGTCGGCGCCGCTCAAGCCCCGCCACAGAATACCGCCCGTAAGACGAAAACAATCCGGATGGCGCCGAAGATGAATATAACCCTAGTCGGCTTGCCTTTCAGAAGGCCGGACTGGCCACTGTGGGATACTTGGAGAGGGACAACTATACGCCCCCCTCCGAGGACGAGGCAAGCCTCGGCAATGACGAATTCGGCGTGCCTGAAGATCCAGTGGAACAAGCTCGCTTCGAGCGACGGCTCATGGCCACGGCAAAGAGCCTGCAAAGGAAGCAACAGCAGCTTAAAGCTGACCAAGATTTGTTGGCGGACAGATGGACCAAGGTCCTGGCCACCGAAAGATACAGACCCGACCGCCCCGACAAAGGGCACACAGAGCACAACCAGCCACCCCAACCTAAGCAGGAGAACCCAAGGCACATGCCCCGACGTCAACACACCACTATGGTCCAAAACAATACGAAGGACACAAAAAGAAGCATCCTCAAGCCTCAGCGCAATGGTCATAAGCGTCAAGTCAGGAAAGCTGGTGCTAATTCCAGCAACTCCCAGTCCGGTCAACGGATAAAGAACAGCTCAGACCTATCCGGCCCGAGCCACACACTCGATCAACCATGTGAAATTCATGGTACTCCTAGAAGGACGGCAAAGAATACCAACAGAGAATGCCGGATCCTCAAAACAAAGCGGCTAGTCGCATGCCGGAAACAATGAAAGGAGGTGTCTGGTCAAGAGCCCCCCCCCCCCCCAGAGCATAAAAGTACGGTCGATCGCCCCCGACCGCATTAACCACAGCAACTCAATTGCAGTACCTCTGACATAGCAAACCGGGGCTCCATAACACATAAAACCCCGCAGTGTGAAATCACAAACAACATCTCCTAAAAGATGCTAGGGCAAAGGCCAAGTTTTTCTGGCCCATCACTCTAAACGGTTGTCTTCGGATCACCAAAAATGCTACGCCAAAGAATAAATCTTCGGCACCTTCCCACCATGCGGTAATTTACCGTACGCTAATGGGACGAACCACGCTGACTAGATTCCATGTGGTAAATCACTCAGCCAACACCATGTGATGCAATCACACCTATGGGCAGGTTTAACCCGCCCTCGGTATGAAACCATACAGCTGCAGGAGTAGCGAGTCGCGCATGCCTATCAAAATTTTGATATGACAGCCAACTATCCGGACCCCAACTGAGGAGTCCGCGCTACCCAACTGTATAACGGCTGGGTTTACCAGGGTCCGATCAGGAGCCCTCGGACCAACCACAAGAGGACGCTCGGCTACCTTCGAGTATTTGCCTTACAAACTAACTTTGATGCAGAATAGGATTGGTGATGTGGAATCGGCCAGGACACACAAGGAACCCCCCCCCCTGAAAGAAGGCAGTCCGGATTCACTCTTGGTCCACTCACAACTCCCTCCAGTCCGGCCATCACAGGTTCCGCCAAAAAACACCTCTTTTCATAATCATACATCGTACTCATATGCATAGACATATCATCTCACTACAATGCGTAGACTTAAATAACACTTACCGGCCGTCACTTTTCATCGACACCTCGTGTTACACCCGATTATGCCAGGGGCTTCACAGTACGGCAATAAAGTCTGACCACCTTCTCGGTCGCTCGGCACCCCGAACTTATAGCACTATATGCATCAACTCCGAATCATGTCTTGGGTCATTGGTTGGGTTTGCCCGGCTCCCTTGTTTTGGTACCTTACGTTCCGTTATATCGGCTAAGGTAGCGCAGGGAGAACTACTGCGATTGTGTCCCGGATTGCCGGACGAGCACCTCAGTAGAGAAAGCCGAAAACCGACTGTCATGATACAGCGAGAGCTGGTCAGCTGTTCGAGAGGTTGTAAAATCCTTAAAGATTTATTCCACACAATGCCATCATAAATGCAGAGTGCGACGGATCGGTCTTCTGATCAGGCGCCAATAGAGCCCCTAGTTCGGCCTTCCGAACACTAGGGGCTACGCTGACCATACTCGAATTCCTATGGCTAAGTGAGAGTAATAAAGCCTTATAGTCCGATTGCCTGGTTCGTGGTGAGAAACACCTCCATAAAAGGACCCAACTATGGGATAAAGAGCGTTCAGATATATCTCGAACACCCCCGTATTCTTTTTACGTGGGGGCAGAAGCCGACGACTGGCCAACTCTCAGGATTTACATACAATAAACAGCCGCACAGGAAGAACATATGTTCAAACAAAACAGGCAATATATAAATGCCATAATCCCATATTACAAAAAGTGGCATGAATGCCCTCAGGGAAATATAATGTCTTTGGCACACTTATCCGCCGCAAGGCAGGCTCCCTTCAGTACACCTTCATAGTGCAGTTCGGGCTTGCGGTGCTCCTTACCCTCTGGCGGCCCCTCAGTCATCAACTTCTCCGCGTCAAGCTTCCTCCAATGCACTTTTGCACGGGCAAACGCCATATGTGCACCCTCTATACAGACCGATCGCTTTACTGCATCAAGCCGAGGACAAGCGCTCACAATCCACTTCACGAGCCCGAAGTAACTCCTCGGAATTGGCTCCGCTGGCCACAGCCGGACAACCAAGTCCTTCATGGCTAGTTCGGCCGCCTGGTGCAGTTCGACCAGCTGCTTCAGCTGATCGATAAAGGGCACCGGATAGTTTGGTGCCAGATACTGCGACCAGAAATCCCTCTCTGCAGACTTCTTCTCCTCGGTTCGGTAGAATTGGGCGGCATCTGATATGCTGCGAGGAAGATCCGCAAACACCCCTGGAAAAATAAGAATTCAGCTTGCTGCTTAGAATTCCTCCCATTATCATGAACAAATGGCTAAGAATACAGAAAGCCTTACCAGTCGCAACTTTCCGGGCCTCTTGAATGTCCCGTACAGCACCTCGGCATTCTTCCCGAGAATCTTCCGTGGCTTGGAGCGCTTGGGCGAGTTCGGATTCTTTCCCTATTAGACTCTGCTCCAAGTCCTCGCTTTTCCTCACAGCCTCCTGGAGCTCCAGCTCAGCTGTGACAACCCTGGCCTCATGTTTTTCACGAAGTGCCTATTCGGCGGCAGCCTTCTCGTTGGCATCATCCACAGCCTTCTTCAGTGCCTCATATTCGGCACTCGCTCCTAGGGCATACAACACAAATACTTTTCAATAAGCACAATTACTTATTCGTGCCTAATGCAAGACAATGTTTCAACATACCTTGTCTACCTTCTAATTGCTTCCTCACGCGGCCAAGTTCTTCCTCGGCCCGTTCCAGGCTCCGCTTCAGTTCGGACACTTCCGCATTATGAGCGGTCGTCTTCTCCGCAAACGCCTGTGTTCAAACAAAGAGGTACATGTCATTAATATAAGTTCTCACGACAAGAGAGGATTTGATCCCCTGCCCGGCTCCCTCTCCTTCGCCAGACAGTGTATCAGGGGCTACTACTCATATTATGACAATTCCTCAAAGGTTTCTTTGGAAACATACCTCAAAGGACTTTATAAGGCCAAGGCAGGACTCGTTCAGCCCGCTCTCGGCGGACTGAATCTTTTCAACCACCGCACCCATAAGGGTCCGATGTTCATCAACGATAGACGCGTTCTTTAACATTGTCGATAGACCGCCTGGCAACTCTACTTGAACAGAGGTTGCCGGTGGAGTAGGCAGTCCTCCCACCGTTGAAGGTGGCTGCTCGCCCGATCCGGGAGACTTAGAGGTCTCCTGGACCTTGTCCGGCTGTGGGCCGAACCCAAGATCGCCCCCGCTGACGGCACACTCAGGGGCCATCGCTCCCGTGTGTCCTGCTCCAGTGATATGCCCCCCCTGGTCCGAGCCCCGTTGAGACGACACCTCGGTTTCGCGCCGGGACTTTGGGGAAGGGGCCTCTGGAGGCGTCTCACTCGCCAAGGCGTCCGAGCTCAGCGAATCCTCGGATGAGGACTGTCCGGCGCGAGACCTCGCCGGACTGTGCAAAATATAGCAACAGTTAAAACTACTATACCCAAAAACAATCCCGGACGCATATGCGTGTTCGGATTTTGTATACTTACGACTTATCCAGGGGCTGGGCCCTGGGATCCCACTCCGGGCTGCTATTGGCAGCCGTGGTGGATGCCTCTGGGAGGGAACCTTTTCTCCTCTTGGGCGATTCGGCCTCCAGGGACGAGGAAGCTACACGCTTCTTTTCACCTTCAGAGTGAGGCTCGTCCTCCTATGCTTCTTCCTCTTCGTCTTCTGAAGAAGGAACGTCGCTTGAGTCTTCGGATTTTGCGTCCGAAGCCTCGCGGTGACGGAGGCCACTCCGGGTTTTCTTGACCTTCTTGGAGGCCTCCTTCTTTGGCGCCTCGTAAGGCACGAGGACCAGCATCTTCGTCAGAAGAGGTCCGGCCGGTTCCTCCGGCAGCGGGGCCGGAAAATGAATCCGCTCCACCTTCTGTATTCATCCCTGAGGTCACAACAAAACACGATTAAGATGTCTCCCTCATGACATGCCAACCGAAGCGTGGATGGATAGAGCATGGTTGTAACTTACCGGGCTTGCAGCATGGGATATTTGATACCCACGGTCCTCGGCGGAGCCCGGCCACGATTTGACGGGCTTGAAGAGTACCTTCCAGATATCCTTGTGGGAGGAGTCGTAGAGCTCCTGAAGGGTTTGGTGCTCGGTTGGGTCGAACTCCCACAGAGTGCAGGCTCGGCGCTGACAAGGGAGAACCAGGCGAACTAGCATCACCTGGACCATGTCGACGAGTTTGACGTCCCTGTCAACCAAACTCTGGACGCGCATCTGGAGCAATGACAGCTCATCGGACAAGGACCAGTTCGGGCCCTTCTTGGGCCAGGACGTGAGCCGCAGTGGAGCTCCGGATCTGAACTCAGGAGCTGCAGCCCACTTTTTGCCGCGTGGTTCCGTGATATAAAACCACTGCTGCTGCCACTCCTTGACGGAGTCGTTGAAAGCGCCCTTCGGCCAAACGGCCTTGGGCATCTTGCTCACCGTGGCGCCGCCGCACTCGGCGTGTTCGCCACTCACTACCTTGGGCTTCACATTAAAAATCTTCAGCCACAGGCCGAAGTGAGGTGAGATCCGAAGAAAAGACTCGCACACGACGATGAACGTCGAGATATTGAGGAAGGCGTTGGGGGAAAGATGATGAAAATCAATCCCGTAGTAATACATGACTCCGCGAACAAATGGGTGCAGGGGAAACCCAAGCCCGCGGACAAAATGGGGAAGGAACACGACTCTCTCGTGAGGTTCCGGAGTGGGGACGACCTGTCCCGCCGGTGGGACCTGTCCCGTCATATCGGTATTATGTTCCCGGATTTTGCGTCCCTAACGCGGTCGGGTGATTTATGGGACCCCCTTGACAGTTCGCTTTGAATAAGACTCCTCCAGCAAGGCCCAACATTGGTTTTACCATTTGCCTCACCTACCCTTTTTCCCTTGGGAGTCGCGCTCTCAAGGGTCATCTTTATTTTAGCCCCCCGGGCCAATGCTTGTCTAAGTGTTGGTCCAAACTAGAGCCACTTGCGGTGCCGCCCTGAGGCAACTTGGGGTATCGTCGGTTGCCGTACGTACTGCTCATCCGGTCGTGGCCTGAGACGAGATACGCGCGGCTACTATCAGGGTGTCGGCACGCCGGGAGGTCTTGCTGGTCTTGTTTTATTGCTGTCGAAATGTCTTGTAGCTGGGATTCCGAGACTGATCGGGTCTTCCCGGGGAGAAGGAATATCCTTCGTTGATCGCGAGAGCTTATCATGGGCTAAGTTGGGACACCCCTGCAGGGTTTGAACTTTCGAGAGCCGTGCCCGCGGTTATGTGGCAGATGGGAATTTGTTAATATCCGGTTGTAGTAAACTTGAAGCAAACTCTTCTAAAATACACCAACCGTAAAGCGTAACTGCGTGAGTGTCTCTTTTCGGGTTGATCGAGAGGAGAACACGGTTCTTGGGTTATGTCTGACGTAAGTAGGAGTTCAGGATCACTTCTTGATCATTACTAGTTGACGACCGTTCCTTTGTTTCTCTTCTCGCTCTCATTTGCGTATGTTATCCACCATATATGCTTAGTCGCTGCTGCAACCTCACCACTTTATCCCTTCCTCTCCTACTTAAGCTTTGCTATTCTTGATACCCATGGTAATGGGATTGCTGAGTCCTCGTGGCTCACAGATTACTACACCACCAGTTGCAGGTACAGGTTTGCGATGATCATGACGTGAGAGCGATGTTTGCTTGTGTTGGAGTTCTTCTCCTGCTTCTTCTTCGATCAGGGGATAGGTTCCAGGTCGGCAGCCTGGGCTAGCAGGGTGGATGTCGTTTGAGTTTTTGTTCATGTTTCATCTGTAGTCAGATGTTGTTCTCATATGATGTTGATGTATTCTTGTGGCACTCGTGCCTTATGTATGTATCCCCATCTATTATGTAATGTTGATGTAATGATATCCACCTTGCAAAAGCGTTTCAATATGCGGGTCTATCCTTGGTGGGACCATCGAGTTCCTTTTGGATAGGGTCGCATATTGGGCGTGACAGGTTGGTCCTTAGGAGGCCGATCACAATTACAATCATACCATCATAGGCTAGCTTCTAGGGTTTAGCCTCTACGATCTCGTGGTAGATCTACTCTTGTACTACCCATATCTTCAATATTAATCAAGCAGGAAGTAGGGTTTTACCTCCATCAAGAGGGCCCAAACCTGGGTAAACATCTGTGTCCCTTGCTTCCTGTTAGCATCAGCCTAAGACGCACAGATCGGGACCCCCTACCCGAGATCCGCCGGATTTGACACCGACACCCCTTATTCCATAGCCCATCGAATCTTTACCCAAAACTTGAAAATTTCACAACACAAAACTCAACAGAAAACTCGTAAGCTCTGTTAGCGAAAGAAAATAAAACACCGCTTCATGGTACTGTAATGAACTCATTATTTATTTATATTGGTATTAAACCTACTGTATTCCAACTTCTCTATGGTTTATAAACTATTTTACTAGCCATAGAATCATCAAAATAAGCAAACAACACACGAAAAACAGAATCTGTCAAAAACAGAACAGTCTGTAGTAATCTTTAACTAACGCAAACTTCTGGAACTCCAAAAATTCTAAAATAAATTGGTGGACCTTAGGAATTTGTCTAGTAATCATCTGAAAATATAATCAACTAAATATCACTCTCCAGTAAAAAGTTGAAGCTAATCTCGTGAGCGCTAAAGTTTCTGTTTTTTACAGAATGATCATAAAGACTTCACCCAAGTCTTGCCAAAGGTTCTACTTGGCACAAACACTAATTAAAACATAAAAACACATCTAAACAGAAGCTATATGGATTATTTATTACTAAACAGAACCAAAAAAGTAAGAAACTAAAATAAAATTGGGTTGCCTCCCAACAAGCGCTAACGTTTAACGCCCCTAGCTAGGCATGATGGTTTCAATGATGCTCACATAAGAGATAAGAATTGAAACATAAAGAGAGCATCATGAAGAATATGACTAGAACATTTAATTCTAACACACTTCCTATGCATAGGGATTTTGTGAGCAAACAACTTATGGGAACAATAATCAACTAGCATAGGAGGGTAATACTAGCATAACTTCAAGATTTTAAGCACATAGAGAGGAAACTTGACATTATTGCAATTCCTACAAGCATATATTCCTCCCTCATAATAATTTTCAGTAGCATCATGAATGAATTCAACAATATAACCAGCACCTAAAGCATTCTTTCCATGATCTACAAGCATTGAAAATTTACTACTCTCCACATAAGCAAATTTCTTCTCATTCGGGATAGTGGGAGTATCATAAGAGACTTGAACACTAAAAATTGTTTCCACATTAAAAGAGTAATGTTCAGAAAAAGGGTAATCATAATCATGACAAGATTTGTAGATATAATCATCAGTACTTTTTATAGCATAAGTTTCATCACAATAATCATCATAAGTAGCAACTTCGTTCTCATCATAATCGATTGAAACCTCTCCCAAGATGGTGGAATCACTAAATAAAGTTGACACTCTTACAAATCCACTTTCATGTTCATTACCATAAGATTCAACATCCTCCAAAATAGTGGGATCACTACTTCCTAAAGTTGACACTCTTCCAAACCCACTTTCATCAATATAATCATCATACGTAGGAGGCATGCTATCATCATAACAACTTTGCATATCAAAACTTGGGATGCAAAAAATATCATCTTCATTAAACATAGCATCCCCAAGCTTGGGACAAACATTAATTTCAGCAAATATATTCTCAAATATTTCATCCACATCAAACGTAGCTTCCCCAAGCTTGGGCTCTTTCATATCATAAGCATAATCACTCTCATCATTAAAAATATCGATAGCACCAATAGTAAAGCAGTTATCATCATCACAATGAGTAGTAGGAGCAACATCATTTGGGAAGGATACCTTTTTACCTTTGTTGCCCCTTCTTTTCCTTTTCTTTTTCACATTATGTGTGGGTTCAACCTTCCTCTTTGAGCTCCTTATTGACGAGATTGGTTGAATAGAAAGCTCCTCCTCATTACCTGATTCATCATAAGAAATAATAGGAGGATAATGGGAAGTCTCTTCCCTTTCATTAGTATTCTCATCGTCTCCTATTTGCTTTATTTTCTTTAAGTAATTGGCAATATAAGGATTTTCAATGCAATTCACCGCACAATACAAATAAATCTTCTCTAGATCAATATCAAGGAATTTCTTTTGGGCAAATTCTGGAAGGTCCTGAAGTAAACATTTCAATTCTTCATAACCCAAAAGCAAACTAAGTTCATTGTAATGAGCAAGGGAGATCAAATCATCACAATTTTTGGACACGATTTGATCATGAAACAATTTGCATAGGAGATGTAGATGACCACGTTCATTGCAAAGTTCACAAGTATGGCAAAGGAAATTCAAATTTTCAGCACTCACATCTAGCCTTTCTTGCAACCATTTAGTTTCTAAATGCTTATGCCTCTTGCAATAAATATCTTCTCTATTTGGTGTGTTCATGCAAACAAGCACTCCACAAAAGTTGACATGCTCATAAGAGATATTTTCATCATGACTAGAGCAATCATCATTAGTACTATGGATATTCAAGGAGTTCATACTAACAACATTGCAATCATGCTCATCATTCAAAGATTCAGTACCATGCATTTTATAGATTTCTTCTTCTAGCACTTGAGCACAATTTTCCTTTTCATCATACTCACGAAAGATATTAAAAAGATGAAGCGTATGAGACAAGCTTAATTCCATTTTTTTGGTAGTTTTCTTTTATGAACTAAACTAGTGCTAAAACAAGAAACAAAAAGATTCGGTTGCAAGATCTAAAGATATACCTTCAAGCACTCACCTCCCCGGCAACGGCGCCAGAAAAGAGCTTAGTTGACGGGGTGTGAGTGAGTGTCGCTTACCTAGCCTCCCCGGCAACGGCGCCAGAAAAGAGCTTGATGTCTACTACACAACCTTCTTCTTGTAGACGTTGTTGGGCCTGCAAGTGCACATGTTTGTAGGATAGTAGAAAATTTCCCTCAAGTGGATGACCTAAGGTTTATCAATCCGTAGGAGGCGTAGGATGAAGATGGTCTCTCTCAAACAACCCTGCAACCAAATAACAAAGAGTCTGTTGTGTCCCCAACACACCCAATACAATGGTAAATTGTATAGGTGCACTAGTTCGGCGAAGAGATGGTGATACAAGTGCAAAATAGATGGTAGATAAAGTTTTTTGTAATCTGAAATAATAAAACCAGCAAGGTAACTAATGATAAAAGTGAGCATAAACGGTATTGCAATGATAGGAAACAAGGCCTAGGGTTCATACTTTCACTAGTGCAAGTTCTCTCAACAATAATAACATAGATATATCATATAAAAATCCGTCAACATGCAACAAAGAGTCACTCCAAAGCCATTAACAGCGGAGAACAAACGTAGAGATTATGGTAGGGTACGAAACCACCTCAAAGTTATTCTTTCGGATCGATCTATTCAATAGTTCATACTAGAATAACACCTTCAGACACAAATCAACCAAAACCCTAATGTCACCTAGATACTCCATTGTCACCTCAAGTATCCATGGGCATGATTATACGATATGCATCACACAATTCAGATTCATCCAACCAACACAAAGTACTTAAAAGAGTGCCCCAAAGTTTCTACCGGAGAGTCAAGAAAACGTGTGCCAACCCCTATGCATAGATTCATGGGCGGAACCCGCAAGTTGGTCACCAAAACATACGTCAAGTGGCACGTGATATCCCATTGTCACCACAGATAAACACGGCAAGACATACATCAAGTGTTCTTAATCATAAAAGACTCAGCCCAATAAGATAACTTCAAGAGGGAAACTCAATTCATCACAAGAGAGTAGAGGGGGAGAAACATCATAAGATCCAACTATAATAACAAAGCTCGCGATACATCAAGATCGTGCCATAGAGAGAACACGAGAGAGAGAGAGAGAGAGAGAGAGAGAGAGAGAGAGAGAGAGAGATCAAATACATAGCTCTTCGGAACATACCCTCAGCCCCGAGGGTGAACTACTCCTCCTCGTCATGGATAGCGCCGGATGATGAAGATGGCCACGGTGATGGGTTCCCCCTCCGTGGTGCCTAACAGACTCGAGAGGTTTTGGTGGCTACAAAGGCTTGCGGCGGCGAAACTCCCGATCTATCTTGATATTCGATGTTTTTAGGGTACGTAGGCTTATATAGGCGAAAGAAGTCGGTCGGGAGGTGCTCGAGGGGCCCACGAGACAGGGGGGCGCGCCTAGTAGGGGGGGCCTATCTCCTGGCCTCCTCGAGGATCTTCTGACGTGAATTCCAACTCTCCAGGATGATATTCTTCCCAAAAATAACGCTGCTGAAGGTTTCATTCCGTTTGGACTCCGTTTGATATTCCTTTTCCTCGAAATACTGAAACAGGCAATAAAACAGCAATATGGGTTGGGCCTCCGGTTAGTAGGTTAGTCCCAAAAGTAATATGAAAGTGAATAATAAAGCCCAATATTGCCCAAAACAGTAGATAATATAGCATGGAGCAATCAAAAATTATAGATACGTTGGAGACGTATCAACGATGCGCGTGGGAAATGGTTCCAAAGTCGATGTGATCGCGGTCGGCATGCTAACTCTACATCTACCTTCGGGATTAGTTTTAGAACTGAATAATTTTTATTTGGTGCCAGCGTTAAGCACGAACATTATATCTGGATCTTGTTTGATGCGAGACGGTTATTCATTTAAATCCAAGAATAATTGTTGTTCTATTTATATGAGTAATATCTTTTATGGTCATGCACCCTTCAAGAGTGGTCTATTTTTGTTGAATCTCGATAGTAGTGACACACATATTCATAATATTGAAGCCAAAAGATGCAGAGTTGATAATGATAGTGCAACTTATTTGTGGCACTGCCGTTTGGGGTCATATTGTTGTAAAGCCCATGAAAAACTCCATTCGATGGACTTTTGGAATCACTTGATTATGAATCACTTGGTACTTGCGAACCATGCCTCATAGGCAAGATGACTAAAACTCCGTTCTCTGGAACAATGGAGCGAGCAACAGATTTATTGGAAATCATACATATCGATGTATGTGGTCCAATGAACATTGAGGCTCGCAGCGGATATCGTTATTTTCTGGCCTTCACAGATGATTTGAGCAGATATGGGTATATCTACTTGATGAAACATAAGTTTGAAACATTTGAAAAGTTCAAAGAATTTCAGAGTGAAGTGGAAAATCATCATAACAAGAAAACAAAGTTTTTGCGATCTGATCGTGGAGGACAATATTTGAGTTATGAGTTTAGTCTTCATTTGAAACAATGCGGAATAGTTTCACAACTCACGCCACCCAGAACACCACAGTGTAATGGTGTGTCCGAACGTAGTAATCATACTTTACTAGATATGGTGCGATCTATGATGCCTCTTACTGATTTACCGCTATCGTTTTGGGGTTATGCTTTAGAGACGGTTGCATTCACGTTAAATAGGGCACCATATAAATCCGTTGGGACGAAACCTTATGAACTGTGGTTTGGCAAGAAACCCAAGTTGTCATTTCTTAAAGTTTGGGGTTGCGATGCTTATGTGAAAAAGCTTCAACCTGATAAGCTCGAACCCAAATCGAAGAAATGTGTCTTCATAGGATACCCAAAGGAGACTGTTGGGTACACCTTCTATCACAGATCCGAAGGCAAGACATTCGTTGCTAAGAATGGATCCTTTCTAGAGAAGGAGTTTCTCTCGAAAGAAGTGAGTGGGAGGAAAGTATAACTTGATGAGGTAACTATACCTGCTCCCTTATTTGAAACTAGTTCATCTAAGAAATCAGTTCCTGTGACTACTACACCAATCAGCAAGGAAGCTAATGATAATGATCATATAACTTCAGATCAAGTTACTACCGAACCTCGTAGGTCAACTAGAGTAAGATCCGCACCAAAGTGGTACGGTAATCCTATTCTAGAGGTCATGCTACTTGACCATGACGAACCTACAAACTATGAGGAAGCGATGATGAGCCCAGATTCCGCGAAATGGCTTGAGGCCATGAAATCTGAGATGGGACCCATGTATGAGAACAAAGTGTGGACTTTGGTTGACTTGCCCAACGATCGGCAAGCCATCGAGAATAAATGGATCTTCAAGAAGAAGACCGACGCTGACGGTAATGTTACTGTCTACAAAGCTCGACTTGTTGCGAAAGGTTTACGACAAGTTCAAGGAGTTGACTATGATGAGACATTCTCACACGTAGCGATGCTTAAGTCCGTCCGAATCATGTTAGAAATTGCTCCATTTTATGATTATGAAATTTGGCAAATGGATGTAAAGACTGCATTCCTAAATGGATTTCTGGAAGAAGAGTTGTATATGATGCAACCCGAAGGTTTTATCAATCCAAAGGATGCTAACAAAGTGTGCAAGCTCTAGCGATCTATTTATGGACTGGTGGAAGCATCTCGGAGTTGGAATAAACATTTTGATAGTGTGATCAAAGCATATGGTTTTATACAGACTTTTGGAGAAGCCTATATTTACAAGAAAGTGAGTGGGTGCTCTGTAGCATTTCTAATATTATACGTGGATGACATATTGTCGATTGGAAATGATATAGAATTTCTGGATAACATAAATGGATACTTGAATAAGAGTTTTTCAATGAAAGACCTCGGTGAAGCTGCTTATATATTGGGCATCAAAATCTATAGTGATAGATGAAGACGCTTAATTGGAGTTTCACAAAGCACATACCTTGATAAAGTTTTGAAAAGGTTCAAAATGGATCAAGCAAAGAAAGGGTTCGTGCCTGTGTTACAAGGTGTGAAGTTGAGTCAGACTCAATGCCCGACCACTGCAGAAGATAGAGAGAAAATGAAAGCCATTCCCTATGCTTCAGCCATAGGTTCTATCATGTATGCAATGCTGTGTACCAGACCTGATGTGTGCCTTGCTATTAGTTTAGCAGGGAGGTACCAAAGTAATCCAGGAGTGGATCACTGGACAGCGGTCAAGAACATCCTGAAATACCTGAAAAGGACGAAGGATATATTTCTCATTTATGGAGGTGACAAAGAGCTCGTTGTAAATGGTTACGTCGATGCAAGCTTTAACACTGATCCAGATGACTCTAAGTCACAAACCGGATACATATTTATATTGAACAGTGGAGCTGTAAGTTGGTGCAATTCTAAGCAAAGTGTCGTGGCGGGATCTACGTGTGAAGCGGAGTACATAGCTTCTTTAGAAGCAGCAAATGAAGGAGTCTGGATGAAGGAGTTCATATCCGATCTAGGTGTCATACCTAGTGCATTGGGTCCAATGAAAATCTTTTGTGACAATACTGGTGCAATTGCCTTGGCAAAGGAATCTAGATTTCACCAGAGAACCAAGAACATTAAGAGGCGCTTCAATTCCATCCGCGATCAAGTCAAGGAGGGAGACATAGAGATTTGCAAGATACATACAGACCTGAATGTTGCAGACCCGTTGACTAAGCCTCTCTCACAAGCAAAACATGATCAACACCAAGACTCCATAGGTGTTAGAATCATTACTGTGTAATGTAGATTATTGACTCTAGTGCAAGTGGGAGACTGAAGGAAATATGCCCTAGAGGCAATAATAAAGTTGTTATTTATATTTCCTTATATCATGATAAATGTTTATTATTCATGCTAGAATTGTATTAACCGGAAACTTAGTACATGTGTGAATACATAGACAAACATAGTGTCACTAGTATGCCTCTACTTGACTAGCTCATTGAATCAAAGATGGTTAAGTTTCCTAGCCATAGACATGAGTTGTCATTTGATTAACGGGATCACGTCATTAGAGAATGATGTAATTGACTTTACCCATCCGTTAGCTTAGCACGATGATCGTTTAGTTTGTTTCTATTGCTTTCTTCATGACTTATACATGTTCCTATAACTATGAGATTATGCAACTCCCGAATACCGAAGGAACACTTAGTGTGCTATCAAACATCACAACGTAACTTGGTGATTATGAGGATGCTCTACAGGTGTCTCCAATGGTGTTTGTTGAGTTGGCATAGATCGAGATTAGGATTTGTCACTCCGAGTGTCAGAGAGATATCTCTGGGCCCTCTCAGTAATGCACATCACTATAAGCCTTGCAAGCAATGTGACTAATGAGTTAGTTGCGGGATGATGCATTACGGAACGAGTAAAGAGACTTGCCGGTAACGAGATTGAACTAGGTATTGAGATACCGACGATCGTATCTCGGGCAAGTAACATACCGATGACAAAGGGAACAACATATGTTGTTATGCGGTTTGACCGATAAAAATCTTCGTAGAATATGTAGGGACCAATATGCGCATCCAAGTTCCGCTATTGGTTGCTAACCGGAGACGAGTCTCGGTCATGTCTACATAGTTCTCAAACACGTAGGGTCCGCACGCTTAAGGTTCGGTGATGACCGGTATTATGAGTTTATGTGTTTTGATGTACCGAAGGTTGTTTGAAGTTCCGGATGTGATCACGGACATGATGAGGATTCTTGAAATGGTCGAGACATAAAGATCGATATATTCGATGGCCATGTTTGGACATTGGAATGGTTTCGGATGAGTTCGGGCATTTACCGGAGTACCAGGAGGTTAACGGAACCCCCCGGGGAGTATATGGGCCTTATTGGGCCTTAGTGGGAGAGAGGAGGAGGCGGCCAAGGAGGGGGCACCCCCCCCCAAGCCCAATCCGAATTGGGTGGGGGCCCGGCCCACCTTTCCTTCCTCCCTCTCTCCTCCTTCCTTCCTCTCCTACTCCAACTAGGGAAAGGGGGAATCCTACTCCCGGTGGGAGTAGGACTCCCCTAGGGCGCGCCATAGAGACGGCCGGCCCCTCCCCTCCTCCACTCCTTTATATATGGGGGAGGGGGCACCCCGTAGACACACAAGTTGATTGTTTAGCCGTGTGCGGTGCCCCCCTCCACATATTTCCACCTCGGTCATATTGTTGTAGTGCTTAGGCGAAGCCCTGCATCGGTAACTTCATCATCACCGTCATCACGCCGTCGTGCTGACGAAGCTCTTCCCCGACGCTCAGCTGGATCTAGAGTTTGTGGGACGTCACCGAGCTGAACGTGTGCAGATCGCGGAAGTATCGTACTTTCGGTACTAGGATCGGTCGGATCGTGAAGACGTACGACTACATCAACCGCATTGTTATAACGCTTCCGCTTTCGGTCTACGAGGGTATGTGGAAAACACTCTCCCCTCTCGTTGCTATGCATCACCTAGATGGATCTTGTGTGTGCGTGGGAATTTTTTTGAAATTACTGCGTTCCCCAACATTAGGAACCCAAATAGACCATTCAATGTACTCATAAGGAGAACCAACAAATTTAGCATAAACATGCCCATCACTAGCACGGTATAACACATAAGAAGGGTTAAAGTCGCCGGCTTTGTTGGAAGGGGTGGCATTGCCCTTCTTGACACCACCACCCTTCACATTGTTCTTCTTCTCCTTAGAAGCACCATCTCCCTCCTTCACAAAAGTTTGCTTGAGAGGAGGAGGTCGTTTGGCCTTGTCATTCTTCTTCTTGTTCTTGGACTTGGGTGCGAACCCAATTCCGTCCTTGGCCACAACTTCCTTTTGATTGCTCAAAAGGTCGTTGAGGTTCTTCTCACCTTGTATGCAAGACACAAGGCCTTTTTCAAGTTGCTCCTTCAAGACTGCATTCTCCTCCACAAGATGCACATGCTCACAACATGGGTTAGTAGCATTTGCATTATCAATTAGAACCATATGAGGAAAAGTGGCTTTCTCCTTGGTTAGCTTCACTTGGAGTTGATCATAAGACTCTTCAAGGCTAGCATGTGTACCCTTCAAGGCCTTGTGAGCCTTGTCAAGTATATCAAACTCCTCCTTGAGTCTAGCAAGATCAACCCCAAGTTTGGCCTTCTCTTAATTTAGCACACGAGATACTATAAGAGTATGATGAAGATGTTTCTTCAATTTAACATGGTCATTGTTGTGTGACTCCTCAAGAGCCAAACGATGACCGCGCTCTTCCTCAAGCGCGTTAGAGAGGTCCGATATCTCATCGGCATAGTCACGACTATGCCCCTCCATCTTAGAGATGGTTTCTTCGTGAGCCTCGATCATGTCATTGGCTTCACCAAGTTGTTCCAAGAGAGCAACAAAGTGCTTCTTGGATTTACCCTCGAGCTTGCTCATAAAAGACTCAAATTCATTTTCCTCCTCATTAGACCTCTCACATTCATCAATGCAATCCTTCAAATAAGGATTATTAATGATGGTATTTTTGATGTTGGGGGTTACCTTGTTGGTGGCTTTAGCCATGAGGCACTTGGCGGTGATGTTCTCATTGGGTGAGTCGAAGAGGGACACCCGTGGAGTTGTCGCAATGACAACGGAGGCCATGGCAACCGACTCACCGTCATCATCATCATCATCCTCATTGTACTCTTCTTGTGCCACCAACCCCTTGGGAGGAGTCTTCTTGGTGAAGTTGCTCTTGTTGGGGAAGGACTTGGCCTTGTCTTTCCGGATGAGCTTGCCACCATTGTCTTCCCTCTTCTCATATGGGCACTCTGCAACAAAGTGGCTCACATTGCCACAATTATAGCAAGTCCTCACACGTTGCTTGCCCTTCGCACCACTTGATTTGTTCTTGTTGAAGTAGGGCCTTGTGTTCTTCTTGCTCCAAAATTGCCTTGAAGCGAGAACCATGTGCTCATGATAAGCATATTTTGTATCTTCAGGGTTGCTCCCCTCTTCTTCCTCTTCATCCTCTTCCTCCACACTAGCCTTGGCCTTCAAGGCAAGGTTGGGCTTCTTTGCTCTTTGAGAACTCAACACCGCATTATCGGCGGTCTTGTCCAAGATCCTCATCGCCACAAACTCATCCAACACTTCACTTGAGGACAAGGTGTGGAAGTCCAGCATTTGACGGATGACGGAGGACATGGCCTTGTGGTAAGGCATCATGGCCTTGAGGAACTCGCGCTTGATCCAATTGTCATCCGTATCCTTGCTCCCATGATCTCGGAGTGAGACCGCGAGAATGGTTAATCTCCGGTAAAGCTCACGAGGTTCTTCATCTTCATTCATTGCAAACTCATCGGCTTCATCTTGCACCACTTCATAGTTGGAGCATTGAATGCTTGCACTTCCCTTGTAAATGGTAACAACATGGTGCCATGCTTCCTTGGCCACGGTGAAAGGTCGGAGATGCGCAATATCATCGGATGGAATTGCATCTTGGATGATGAAGAGAGCATTCTTGTTGAATTGATGATCCGCGGCTTCTCTAGGGGTGAAGTTGCTTGGGTCATGCGGATAGAAACCTTGCTCAATGATTCTCCAAAGATTAGTA
The DNA here is from genome assembly GCA_021605205.1 of Aegilops longissima. Lineage (NCBI taxonomy): Eukaryota > Viridiplantae > Streptophyta > Magnoliopsida > Poales > Poaceae > Aegilops > Aegilops longissima. Next base: position 617,944,702 of record CM038680.1, read on the forward strand.
TTAACATGATTTAAATGATGTTTAAAGCGATATACCCAAGAGTCAAAATCCTCATTTTTCACAATCTTAGCAGGAGGACCAACATGTTTCAAATGAGTGGGGGGAACCGGTCCTCCGTAAGTAAGTGGAGGTTCAACATGGGCAAAGATGCCACTACCATTTCTACCACTAGATAAAGGAACTTTGTCACTAGTAGATCCCCCCTTGTCGGAGTTAGAATCCGTCACCTTGTTAGCGGGATCACCCACTTTCAAAGGTGCGGTGGATAATTTAAGGCCTTCTAAGAACTTGTTAAACATGCCTTCAACCTCGGCCGTCATGGAGGTTTTCAATGTGTCCAAAGCCGCATTGAATTCCTCACAAGAGACCGTGGATCCCCCATCGGCCGTAGAAGAGAACGGATTCACACCAGAGTGCTCCTCCCCACCGTCTATGGCGTCAACCATACTCTTCAGACGGCAAAGTCCTTAATAAAGAGATGAGGCTATGATATCAATTGAAAATATCGATATAGTTGACTAGAGGGGGGGTAAATAGCCAACTAACATTTTTTAGCTTTGTCAAAGTACGTTGTCTAGATATGCAACTAGGTGAGCAACCTATATGATGCAACAACAACAAGCACACAAGCAAGCAAGGGATACAACACAATATAAGCTTGCACAAGTAAAGGTAAGAGATAACCAAGAGTGGAGCCGGTGGAGACGAGGATGTGTTACCGAAGTTCCTTCCCTTTGAGAGGAAGTACGTCTCCGTTGGAGCGGTGTGGAGGCCCGATGCTCCCCAAGAAGCCACTAGGGCCACCGTATTCTCCTCACGCCCTCACACAATGCGAGATGCCGTGATTCCACTATTGGTGCCCTTGGAGGCGGCGACCGAACCTTTACAAACAAGGTTGGGGCAATCTCCATAACTTAATTGGAGGCTCCCAATGACACCACGAAGCTTCACCACAATGGAATATGGCTCCGCGGTGACCTCAACCGTCTAGGGCGCTCAAACACCCAAGAGTAACAAGATCCGCAAGGGATTAGTGGGGGGAACCAAATTTCTCTTGGTGGAAGTGTAGATCGGGGCCTTCTCAACCAATCCCTAGAAAATCAACAAGTTTGATTGGTTAGGGAGAGAGATCGAGCGAAAATGGAGCTTTGAGCAACAATGGAGCTTGGGGAGGGAAGGAATGGCCAACTTGAGGAAGAAGACCCCCCTTATATAGCGTGTGGACAAATCCAACCGTTACCCACCAACTCAGCCCTCGACATGCGGTACTATCGCACCTACCTGCAGTACTACCGCTGACAAGTGCGGTACTACCGCTCGCGTGGCAGGGGCCAGATGAGGCCCTGTAGCACAAGGCAACGAGCGGTAGAACCGCCGAAGCGGTACTACCGCAAGGCAGGGCTCATCTTGGGAAGGGAAGGCACAGACTAATAAAATTACATCCGTGGCTACTTCCGCTGAGTTTCGGTCAGTGCGAAAATCCGGCATGGTACTACAGCTCACAGGGAGCGGTACTACCACGTAGGGTGCGGAAGTAAAAAATTACTTCCGCCCCTACATCCGCTCATGCCATAGTACTGGGCCAGAGGCCACGGTACTACCGTGATCCAGGAGCGGTACTACCGCTGCCCTGGGCAGTACTACCGTGTCCCACTGCGGTACTACTGCTCCCTTGAGCAGTACTACCGCACGCCACAGACCAGTAGCACTTGGGAGGCCATCAGCTTCGCAATGACAAGGGGAACAACCGGAGCTCCAATGAAGTAAGGAAAGGTGGTGCAAAGGAACAGATGTGTACGTGTTGATTCCACCCTAACCTTTCTGAAGCGGACCCCCTCTTAATAGTACGGCTTTCCTACAACTCAATTCCACCGAAAAGAAACATAGAGAAACGCCGTCTTCGAAAAGCTCCGAGGGGCACCGAATTGTCTTGTGCCTATACATGAGATATCTAAAATGCTCAATGCACACGATTAGTCCGCAAATGCATTGTCATCAATCACCAAAACCACTTAGGGAGAAATATGCCCTTACACATGTCATGTTTGAACTTTGGTCATGGAAGATGGTGGAAAAAAATTGGGGCCATTTGACAGATATCAAAAAACAACGTGCTTTCAAACGAACCATTCTCGCCCTACACAAACACGATTCGTTGCACATGTATATTTTTGGACATCGTTAAAATTACCCCAACTTTTGCACGTAGGTGGGCATGCCTATGGTATGGATCCATGTCTGATTTGAATGATTTTTGACATCGTAAGCAAGCTGCAACATGTACGGCCATTTATCGTCAATTTTTACTGAGAAAACTACAGAAAATGCTAAACTTGTCGAAAACTCGAACAACTTGGTATGGTGCCTTGAATTGGTCATACAAGGCAATCAAAAAAATTAGGGCCATTTAAGGGATGTCGACAAATGAGGTGCTCCCAAACAGTATTTTTTTGGAAATCCCAAAACTGACCCCAAATTTTGCAAGCTGGTGAGAATACCCATGCTAGGTGTCCTTATCTGGTTTGAAAAACTTCCGACACCATATGCACGTTGCGACATGTCTGACCATTTGTCGGCCTTTGTTCACTGCGAAAACTCCAGAAAATGGAAAACTTGTGAAAAACTCAAACAACTTGGCATTGTGCTTTGAATTGGTCATACAAGGTCATGGAAAAATAGGGGCCATTTCAAGGATGTCGAGATACAAATATGCTCTCAAACGGAGCCTTCTGGCCTACCCGGACACCCTCTGTTGAACACAATCTAGTTTTAGACATCCTTGAAATGAACTCAACTTTTGCAGGAAGGTGGGCATGCCATGCTAGGTTTGACCGATTTTCGACACCGTATGCAAGTTGTGACACGTCGAGCCATTTATCGGCCTATTTTCACCGGGAAAACTCCAGAAAATGCAAAACTTATCAAAAATCCAAACAACTTGGCATGGTGCCTTGAATTGGTCATACAAGGCCATGGGGAAAATTAGGGTCATTTCAAGGATGTCGAGAAACAACGTGCTCTCAGACGAAGCCTTCTATCATACCCGAACACCATCCGTTGAACATGATCTGGTTTTGGCCATTCTTGAACTAACCCCAACTTTTGCAAGAAGGTCGGAATGCCCATGGAAGGCATACATGCCAGGATTTGAACGATTTCCGACATCGTATGCTTTGCGACACGTCTAACCATTTATCTGCCTTTTTTGATCGTGAACACTCCAGAAAATACAAAATTTCTTGATAACCAAAGGAACTTGGTATGATGCCTTTAATTGGTCATATAAGTTCATGAAAAAAAATGGTGTCATTTGACGGATTTTGAAAAAAATATGCTCTCAGACGGACCCTTCTAACCTAACCGAACACCCTCCATTGAATATGGTCTATTTTTGGACATCATTGTCAAAAAACATCCCAATTTTCTAAAAAATGCTCAGTTTTTAAAACTTGTTCACAAATCTAAAAATTGTTTGTGTTTCATAAAAAATACATGTTTGTTTAAAGAAAATATTTTGCGTTCGAACTTTTTAAAAATATCCTCCCTTGGTGATATCCTTAAGGCTTTGAAACTATGAACGCTCAGTAGCTGAACTAGTTGTAGCACGTTCGTCCATATCAGGAGATTATGTGTTCAATTCTTCGCGCGCGAGTTTTTTGGAGCGCTACAGTGCGCATTTGCTGTTGGACGCTAGCTTCATGGGCCGGCTCAGTCGGGCGGCCTCCTGCCCGTGGCGTTGTCTATTTTAGACTACTCCTTGAAGGTATGAGAGTTCCTAATCAGTGCTTGCTGCACCAGGTAAGCGATTCGGCGCTCACACGGTATGATTCTTTTAGGACGGCCCAGCAAACTGGCTCTCATCTGCAAGCAGCCGAGCAGGAGAGCGGGCGCGGGTGAGCGTATGAGCACATGGATTAGGATACGTTGTTGACCATTGGAAAAAGATCCATGTGCTCATAAATTTTTAGAAAAAAAAAACATGAATTTGAAATAACATCGCTGACTACAAAAATTTCATGAATTTGAAATAAAATGGTAGACTAAAAAAATTCATTAATCTGAAAAGGTTACGAGTTTGGAAAAGTTCATTTAAAAAATACAAATAATAAATTTGAAAAAAGTTGATCAAATTCCACGAATTTGAGGAAAATTGACGAATTTAAAAACATGTTCAATTTTTTGAATAAAGTTCATTAAAATTTTCAAGTTCATGAATTTCGTAAAACCACCAAAGAAATTATAAAGTCACGATTTTGATTTTTATAAAATTTGAAAAATTCCATGAATTTGAAAAAGGTACAAATGTGAAAAAGTTCACAAAATCTCCAAAAAGTTCATGAATTTGAAAATAAGTTCACTAATATGAAAATAAATTTCACGAGTTATATTATTTTATAGATTTTAAAATAGTTCAGTTTTAAAAAAGTTCACAAATTTCAAAAATTTCACGGATTTGAAAATAAGTTCATGAAATTTGAAACAAAGTTCATGAAAATTGAATTTTTTAACAAATTTTAATTTTTTTTGAGAATTAAGAGAAAGAAAACAAAATAGAAAGAAATAAGAAAAAAACAAACCAAAAGAAGATTAGGCGGCCCGAACAGAAAATAGGCGCATGTTTTTTTTATTAGCGTTATACCTGCCATAAGAAGGAAGAAAGAAGTACTTGGTCACAACAGTTGAGATGTCCCGGTGGTTATCACCTTCTGTACTAAATGCCAACTCCACCGTACGACCCATTTCGACCCCAAACGGACGTCTGCTTCTGTCCGTTTAAGGTGCGATTTGGCGGACGTCCGGAGGCGGACAGACGGACGAAAGTAGGGCGCAGGATGCATCCTAACCCCAAACAGACATGCCCCGCCCGCGCCGAGCTCCTCTGCCTTGCCGTCGCGCCTGCCTCACGGGCGCGCGCGCCGCCGAGCTCCTAGGCTATCCGCGCTTGCGGGCCGCGCACCACCTGCAGCCCTACCCCGAAGCTTCCGGCAGCCCCACGCTGCGCGTCGCCTGGCCTTCGCCGGGCGCGACCCGCCCATAGCCCCACCGAGCTCCCCACCGCCTCAACGCCGCCAGCGCGCCGCCCGAAGCTTCTCGACCGCGCCGCCCTTTCCTCTGCCCGTCGCCGCCGCCCTTCAAGCACGCGCCGCCGGTCTGGCGGGGCGCGTCAGCCTGCGTCTTGTGGCGGGCTCGCGTGGCGGGCGCGGAAGCGTCTGCGAGAAGCGGCGGCGCGGCAGTGTGGCGTCGCGGCTGGCGGATGAGCCTTGTGAAGCAAGGGCTGGCTGGCAGAAGCAACTTCTGGCGCGCCTGAAAAACGGCAGAGCGCTGGTGTAGTGCAGCGAAGCAGCAGCGTCGAGTAGCGCGAGGAGGCCTTGTGAAGCGGCGGCAGCGGGAAGCGAAGCAAGTAAGCGCTGGCGGCGAAACAGCGGGCGGCGGCGGGGCCCGTCCAGCCTCTCGGTCTCACTGATTTGTTGGCCAAAGGGAAGGCACGGGCGGACAGGAGCGGACGAGAGGGGCGAGGAGAGTGTCCGTTTTCTGTCCGTTCGGGAGCATTCTTGTACCAAGTTTGCTCCAGGTTTAGGATTGAGCCGGACAAAAAAATCGTCCATAAGACAACTTTGTTCGTTTAGGTATTACCGTTGGGTCGTGTTTTACCCCCAAACGGAGAAAAGCGGACCGGATGGGTCACGCGGTGGAGTTGGCCTAAAGGATGATTGTTGGAGTTTGAATGCCACCACGCGCGTTGGCAGGCTTTCCAAGTTCCAAATAACATTGTATTGGCGTCTGGGCCGTACCGGTTATACGTTCAGCGGGCAACCCACTGTACATACAAAACTAGTACATATGTTAATGGAATCAATAACTCCCGAACGACCTATATTTTTACATCTCGTTCCGAACATGTCGAGAGCCACTTGATCAAAACGCACATATCTTAAAGCTAACCCCCGCCATGTCATCCAGTGTCGAGCGTTCGAAGAAGCGGTCGTCGCGAACGAATCCCACTCTCCACTCACAGCACACAGCCCCACTCCCGTATCCATTCTCCCCACTCCTTTCCCCACATCTCGAATCCTCCTGGCTGGCGACCTGGAGACCCGAGTGAGGCGGAGGCCGACTGCGAGAGCAGGTCGTCGCGATGCTCGCCGGCGCGAAGCACCAGCCGGTGTTCTCCGGATCCGTGCCTCCATCTTCCCTTCCCGCCGTCACCGAGCTGGCCGTCTTCGACGCCATCGGAGTTTGCCGTCGCCGAGCTAACCATCTCCGCCGCCATCAGAGGCCTCCGCCCCGGGCTGCTCCACCCTCTCGATGCGGCTGCCATTGTGAGAAGAGCCTCTTTCGGCTTTGGCGGTGATCCCCTTTGCCACCGTAGGAGAGGAGTCTCCTCGGCTCCGGCGGTGATCCAACAAGCGGCAGCCATGCGCGGGGTTGCAGCTGCGCGCGGCGCTGCTCGCGATGGCCGGCGAGATCGAGGCTTCCGTGCTAGAGCTCTGTCTCCGCCGTTTCGCCTTACACAAACGCGACACAGAGGTTCTAGCATGGCTTCTGATGTCTACTACGCAACCTTCTTTTTGTAGATGTTGTTGGGCCTCCAAGTGCAGAGATTTATAGGACAGTAGCAAATTTCCCTCAAGTGGATGACCTAAGGTTTATCAATACGTGGGAGGCGTAGGATGAAGATGGTCTCTCTCAAATAACCCTGCAACCAAATAACAAAGAGTCTCTTGTGTCCCCAACACACCCAATACAATGGTAAATTATATTGGTGCACTAGTTCGGCGAAGAGATGGTGATACAAGTGCAATATGGATGGTAGATATTGGTTTTTATAATCTGAAAAATATAAAAACAGCAAGGTAACTAATGATAAAAGTGAACGTAAACGGTATTGCAATGCGTGGAAACAAGGCCTAGGGTTCATACTTTCACTAGTGCAAGTTCTCTCAACAATAATAACATAATTGGATCATATAACTATAATATCCCTTAACATGCAACAAAGAGTCACTCCAAAGTCACTAATAGCGGAGAACAAACGAAGAGATTATGGTAGGGTACGAAACCACCTTAAAGTTATTCTTTCCGATCAATCCATTGAGCTATTCCTATAAGTGTCACAAACAGCCCTAGAGTTTGTAGTAAAATAACACTTTAAGACACATCAACCAAAACCCTAATGTCACCTAGATACTCCAATGGCACCTCAAGTATCCGTGGGTATGATTATACGCTATGCATCACACAATCTCAGATTCATCTATTCAACCAACACATAGAACCTCAAAGAGTGCCCCAAAGTTTCTACCGGAGAGTCAAGACAAAAATGTGTGCCAACCCCTATGCATAGGTTTATGGGCGGAACCCGCAAGTTGATCACCAAAACATACATCAAGTGAATCAATAGAATAACCCATTGTCACCACGGTTATCCCACGCAAGACATACATCAAGTGTTCTCAAATCATTAAAGACTCAATCCGATAAGATAACTTCAAAGGAAAAACTCAATTCATTACAAGAGAGTAGAGGGGGAGAAGCAACATAAGATCCAACTATAATAGCAAAGCTTGCGATACATCAAGATCGTGCCAAATCAAGAACACAAGAGAGAGATCAAACACATAGCTACTGGTACATACCCTCAGCCCCGAGGGTGAACTACTCCCTCCTCGTCATGGAGAGCGCCGAGATGATGAAGATGGCCATCGGTGAGGATCCCCCTCCCAAGACAAAGGTTTTAACAGGATCGGTTGGTTTTGGTGGCTACAGAGGCTTGCGGCGGCGGAACTCCCGATCTATTCTGTTTCCCGAAGTTTTTAGGGTATATGGGAATATATAGGTGAAAGAAGTACGTCAGGGGAGCCACGAGGGGCCCACGAGGGTGGAGGGCGCGCCCAGGGGGGTGGGCGCGCCCCCTGCCTCGTGCCTTCCTTGTTGCTTTCTTGACATGGACTCCAAGTCCTCTGGATTGCCCCCGTTCCAAAAATAACTTCTCCAGAAGGTTTCATTCCGTTTCGACTCCGTTTGATATTCCTTTTTTTCGAAACACTGAAACAAGGGAAAAACAGGAACTGGCACTGGGCTCTAGGTCAATAGGTTATTCCCAAAAATAATATAAAAGTGCATAATAAAGCCCGTAAACATCCAAAACAAATAATATAATAGCATGGAACAATAAAAAATTATAGATACGTTGGAGACGTATCAGCTTCCTGCATCGACAGCTGACGGCCGTCCATGGCCCAGTGCCCTACGTCGGGGGAGTTGTTGGTGCTCGTGTAGGCGGCGTGCTAGAGGATGAGGTGCTGCTCAGACAAGATCTGGGGAGGTCGGCGGCTCACACTTCCATCCCCCATCGAGCCAGCAGGATGTGCTACTGCTGCACCTGCGGTATGCTGCTATCCCCTTTTTTGTGATTGCTTCTGTTTTTCCTCTAGATCATACGCAGTGTTTTTGCTATGGTGATTGGATTAAGTTGCTACGAGTACCGAGTTCACATGTCGTCTTGGCATTTTTCTAGAAATCTTTGTAATAGTTCACACCTCATCACGGCAATTTTTTTAGAAATCTTTGTAATAGTGACACGGCAAATTTTAGTTTAAGTTGCCATGGCAATTTTCAGTTTAAGTCGCCATGAAAAATTTATTGTAAAAAGCATGGAATTTTTTTTGTTTTAAACATGATGGCAAATTTACATTTCCAGAACATGTCAAATTTAACTACGTAGCACGGTAAATATACATGTATAGCCATGGCATTTTTTAATATATTTCCATGGCAAAAGTACTCCATTTTTGCCATGGCAGTTTTTCACTCCATTTTTGCCATGGCAAATTTAACTCCACCTTTTGCCATGACAAAAATATGTTAATTTTCACATGACAAATTTTAGGTTAAGTTGCCATGGCAATTTTTAGTTTAAGTCGCCATGGCAAATTTATTGTAAAGAGCATGGCAGTTTTAATTCAAATATTATGGCAAATTTAAATTTATAGAACATGGCAAATTTTACTATGTAGCATCTTAACTATACTTGTGTAACCGTGGCATTTTTAAATTTATTTCCATGGCAAAAGTACTACTTTTTTGCCATGGCAAAAATTAAACCATTTTTCCATGACAAATTTTACTCCATTTTATGCCATGGCAAACTTCTTTAATTAACATGTTCAAAAACATGTAAACTTGCCATGGCTAAGTTATAATTGTTGAAAAACATGGCAAACTTTGCCATGGCAACTTACGATGTTCAAAAACATGGCAACATTTTGTAGATGTTCAAAAATATGAAAAATTTGCCATGGCATTTTAAAATGTTCAAAAACATGGCAAACTTGCCATGGCAAACTTTTAATATGTGCAAAAACATGGTAACTTCTTTTAGTTAAGTTTGTTCAAAAACATGACAAACTTCTTTTTAATTAATATGTTCACAAATATGCTATGGTTCGTTGTGTCTTTTTGCCATGTCCATCAGGAGAATGTTTGTCATGGACATTACAGATTAGTTTGAGAACACGGCAAGTTTGTTCTTTCAAATTTGTTTTTGCCATGGAGATTACATGCAGAATATCATTACAACTTAAGATGTTTTCTCCATTGTTTTCTGAAAATTTTCTGTGTCTAGAGAGAACCTTTTTCACCATCACTTCACGGCAACTTTTGCGTTTTTCTGCAAACTTCATAGTGATCGCAGCTTTTCATACTGTACAGATGCAAATTGCCATGATTTTCCCCTTTTTTCGCCAGTTTTTAAAAACATAAACTTGAACATGACAAGTTTTTTCATAGAATGACAAATGTCCATGGCAATTTTGACGTGCAAAAGAACATTATTTATTAATCACAGAAAAACTGGGCTTTTTTTTTACTAATCATAACTCAATATGGGCTTTATTTTCATTTTCCTTTCACAGGAAAAAGGCCGGGCCCGGTTGGTGGGGGCGTTCGGGCTGGGGCGTTCTCCTCCCGAATGAGTTCTACTCGTTCGATCGATCCCCCTCCCGTCCTGAACGTGACGTTCGGTCTGGGGTGCTCCCAGACCGAACGGTCGCGCGTTATCGGGGTCCTATGTTAAAAGGTATATATGTTGCCCTTCCCACGTTTAGTTGGGGGGTTGTGTGTGTGTGTACCGAAAGGAGGCTCATGAATGAATACACACTCGTGTTGTAGGTCAATGCAAACAAAACCTCTTGGTTCAGATAGAGACAGGGGAGAATGAGACAGAGAGCCAGACAACTGTGCACAGTTGCGCACCCCTTTGAGAGAGCGAATGACTTCCGCGTGGGGAATAAACCAAAGCCGTGCTCAACCACAACAAGTGAACTCCAATGGATCTTAGCTGGAACAACGTTCAAACAATCTTACTACGACTAGCTGGAACAGAACGCGGAAATCGATGCATTTTATATAATCGCACAAAAGGGACCTCAACGACTCTAAGCATCACTGGCAGTAACATCAATCCTTCTGTCATTAGCATCGGCCCACCGATTTGTTATTCTGTATATGGTGACTTTGGCATCACATCCAGGTTATTTTACACAAGGGATTACGCAATCATGAGTGCAACGTGATGAACAAAAGGGGCCTGAAATAAGAGCACATCAGTAACAAAATTGGGCGGTAATATGCTCCGTTAACCACAAACAGAGAGCAGCATTCTCTTCTCTTCAGTTTCATCGCCCACGGCAACTTGCGACACTGGATAATTATCCAGGCTAATGAGGGCCATCGTCGGGCACCAGTGGAGGGCCGTGCCTGATTCTTCTGAATGTGTTTAGTTGGTGGACAAGCACCCACTTCCCACGACCACGAGTTGGATCAAAGTGGGGCGCCACTACTAAACACGAGCAGTACATCATCCACATTTGGTACTCAGTCGGAGATCCAAGTGCCCGAAGCAGAAACGCAATAAGCGCGCGCACGCGCAAGCGTGTTCAGCGGTTCAGATATTTCAGAATCTTCCATCACGATACCAGGGCGGACAGACATACCTATAGCCTATGGGCTACAGATCTCCCGGTGCTTGTTATGGGGGTGGTGGTCGCGTGCAACTCGTTGCCGAAATGGAAAATACAGCTGGCCGCATACGCGTTCCGTGTCTGACCGGTGGACAGTCACTGACACGGAAGCTCCAGTATACACCGGCGCCCATTCATAGGTCAGACATAGCGCACGATCTCGTGATTTCTCACGCAAACCGAAGACAAACGTGTGAGATTTTACGGGAGTCTGGACCGATTCCACGCCGACATACCTGGCCCACCAAAACTCCTCCTCCCTCGTCTACGTGCGTTCCCGCCCTGCGCCAGCTGCCCGCATTCATGCCGCTGTAGAGCGCGCCGCTCAACATAGAAACCGGCTCAGGGCTGACGCAACCTCTCACTGTCTCCACCATTGAAGCGGCACGCTGGCCGAGGGCGTCACACACGACGCGTCTCTGGTGTCCGCGTCTGTTCAATGACGGAGAGGCGTGAGACGTGACGGATATCTACCACGCTCGTTCAATGCCGCCGTCCGTCCGTATGTCGCGATTAAGCAGGCTCGCCGGTCGAGAAACCCACTCCTATGCGGCGCATTGATGCACCCGGACGCCTCGCCTCACTGAAATTCGCTATTTAAAGGCGGCCACACCCGGCTCTCCACACCATAACACAAGCATCTCCCTCCCCATCCTCCTCCCTTGCACTGCATCCGCCATGACCGCAGATTGCGAAACTCTGTGGGAGAGCCTTTCCACGGAGATGAAGCACACCGTCGCCGCTCTTGCCGCCACATGGCAGAGCCGCCGTGCCAGGCAGGTCAAGGCCGACTTGCCGGCCAGCTCGCCCGAGGTCTCCGACGACGAGGACGATACCACACCACGATGGAGACGGGCTCCGACGACACCGCCCCGGCTCCCGCGCCTCCTGTGCACGCCGGCTTCACCATGAAGCAGGCGCAGGCGCACTACAACGCCGCTATGGCGGAGGTGCAGCCTGCGCCTTTGTTAGTGTTCTACTCTTCCTCGCCGGAGACCGCATCTTCACTTCATCGGTCTTATCGCCGGTGCTCATGAAGACAGCGGATGGAAGACGACATGGGTTTGGGCCGGGAGCCGCCGCCGTAGGATAGGTTTAGTTTTTTTTTCTAAATGTTCGAAATGTGATGAAAATCCGCCGTGTTTGTATAAAATTTGTTATGTTTATATGAAATTCGGCCTTGTTTGCACGAATTTCATCCGATTTGTTAAATAAAAGTTTGAAATGTATGCGGTTACGGTTGGATGACGGCCTCTCGCATCCGTGTCCGAGGATTGGACCCTGCTGTCTGCAAATGGATGAAGGAGAAAATTTGCGGGTTGCTCTTGTTAGAGATGCCCGAGTAAATCCACGCGCATCGCAAGCGTGTCCGGCGGTTCAGATATTTCAGAATCTTCCATCACGATCCCAGGGCGGACAGACATACCTATAGCCTATGGGCTACAGATCTCCCGGTGCTTGTTATGGGGGTGGTGGTCGCGTGCTACTCGTTGCCGAGATGGAAAATACAGCTAGCCGCATACGCGTTCCGTGGCTGACCGGTGGACAGTCACTGACACGGAAGCTCCTACACACTGGCGCCCATTCATCAGTCAGAAGATATTATCAACTTGTGGAACCAGAAGGACGACTCTTTCCAGTAGTAGCGGTACTCCCTTGCGCTGGTGAACGCACGACGCGGATGGATGGATGGATGGAGTGTAGCCAGTGGGCACGGGGCGCACGGCAGTGGAGTATGTGTGTGTTTGGTTTGTGCCCCAACTTGCCCAACCAAAATTTTGGCATAACCAAAGTGAGGGCATGGCCAAAAAATTGGCAAGTTGTTCTTGTTTGGATTATAGCCATTGTACCTTCCAAATATTTGGCAAGTTCTTCATTTGGTTTGGCAACTTGAATTGATTTGTGCTTGATTTGATTCTAATTTAGCTACAATGTTGATGCAATAAAAAATAAATGTATTTTTTATTTCTAACACGAACACCTAACTAACTATAACATGGAAAAAAGTGACATTGGCAATTCATCCAGAAAAACTGAATTTATTTTTTGAACCTAAAAAAACTGAATTTGCATGTAATTAAAGTTCGGATATACTACTGCGTGTAAATTCTGGAAAGAATCACATGTCACGTTTCAAAAAAAAAATCCACCCAAAAAAAAATCCTAGGAAAGAACACGTACAGCTTTTGAACTCGATGAAACTCCAGGGCTGCCTTAACGGCTGAGACGATTTGTGCCCGTAAAAAAACTGAGACAAATTGTTTTGTTTAGAAGACAATTTTTAGTAGGAGTAGTAATTACCGTCGCTATTGTGCTAAACATAAAATAAAACAGAAGTAGTTGCGCGATCTAAGGGATTAACCAATCCAAATAACGGCTATGTAATTTACACGTGGTAACGCTCATTTCCTTGGACGATTAAATCCGCCGCACAGGTCGTTTTTTCTAACTAACACCAGGCCCACGTACCAGCGGGTGAGAAACGTGCTCGCCAATTTTTTGGCGATCGATTTTTGCGCCCTCGACGCGCCCATGCATTGGCAAAAATAACACGGAGCGGTCGGCGGCAGGCTGGGCGAGCCAATATTTTGGCCACCGTTCAAACAGTGTCCAAATCGCAGGGGCGAGCCAAAAAATGGGCAGGGTCGGTGTTGGTGATGATCCAAACAGCCCCATGACTGTTCACACACGCAGCGAAGTTATCCTCACCCGCGGGCAGGCACGGGCGCCAAAAGGCGGCGTGACGCCGACACGACCGGCCATGGTGCGCCCCAGGGTTGGACTCGTCTGTGTTTTACTACTGCCCTGCGAGAGATGCAATCGTAAGTATGCGAGTGACAGGCTGCGTCGCGGTGCATGCACGACGCCAGCAACAGCGCCATGTACATACCGTGTTCACATCGGCCGGCGACCGCGACGCCTGAGAGCGACCCACTCGGCTCGACCAGCGGCGCATGCATGCAACTGGCCGCACTCGCGAAAGCGACCGACGAGGCGCAGGGCACCGTGAAAAAGCTTTGTGTTGTAATCCGGCACTTGAGATCACTTAAAGCAAAATATTTCACGCAAAGCGCTGTCCCTCTCAGCTACTAGTCGGCTTTGCTGCTTGTTGTTACAGGAAAGGAAATGCGCACTAGCTATCCCAGTTTTCCAATTCGCCGGGCACCATTTTGCGGAAATCGCCTCGTGCTATTGGCGTACGCTGAATGAGAGCGCGCCTACCTTCCCCGTTGGGAAAATATCTGGTGCACCAGAGCTTGTGGTGCTACCGGTGCACCGAACTCACATTGTCCTTTAAGAATGTTTAAAAAATTCTTAAATTCTCACAAGATTTCGATCAAAATTCGAAACATAACTCGAAAAACAAAAATGACAAATTTCAACCCTGAATAGTACATAACATAACTTGGACTTTAGATTTGGCCCATTATCATATTGATGTCAACTTTGTCATTTTTGTATCTCAAAAAACATTTCAAATTTTTATACGAAATTTTGTGACATCGTACATTGATCTTGTGTTAACATGCTAATTTTTTTTCAGATTTTTTAAAATATTCTATGGCATCCGGTGCACCGGTAGCACCACAAGTTCGGGTGCACCGGATACGTTCCCCTCCCCCGTCCTCCTCCCGTCCACACATCGCTGTTAGAGACCAGTAGCCGGGCCAAGTCCTGGCACTAGTCGATGAAGGCGGTGAGGGAGATCTCTGCTTGGTAGCCTTTCGTGTTGAGAAGCGATTTACAAGTGACGACATGAGGCAGGGAGTACGTTCGTGTAGCGGTGGCAGTGGTGTTTTCGATCGGGTCGACGATTTCGGGAGGGGAGGTGTTCCTGGTCGCAATCTCATCTGCAGGTACGTAGGTGATGGCAGCGACCTTCTGCTTTCCAATGAGGCCGGCATCCGCTCGATGCGCGGATGATGTCGGGGACTCGTGGTCCTACGCTACTAGGCGGTAGTCGCACCTAGCAGGAGGGACTTCGACCTTCAGAGTGGGCGACAACGATGGGTATGTTTTGCTGACCAATTCCATTGCCACAGACGAGAACCACGAAGCATGAGGTCGGCACGAGATTGCCGGAGTGTTCCAATTGGGATTTTGGCAGTTCCAGTGACCTTCCTCCCACGCCAATTTGTCACCCCACATATGACGGTGACCTTCGTTCCCGGCTTTTAGTGGCGACTGACATTGATGCGGCTTGAGTGTCTGCTTGTGCGGGCATGATTTTTATTTGTGTGGCATCTCATGTCAAGACCGTGGTACACAAGTAGCTACGTGGACCGCGATAAGTGATGGCGACAATACATGATGACTCGATTTGGCTGTGCTTCTCGAGTACCCGGTCTTGAGCTTTGGGGTGGAAACCTGAGGTTTGATCTAGTTGATTATAACTAGCAATGACAGTGTTTCGTGTCGTTACCTTGATGAAGGCGTTGATCGGATTTGCTCAGACTTTATCTTTAGGGTCAAAACCTAGGATTTGATGGTTAGATCAGGCGACGACGGCGTGGGCATCGTTTCCTTCATGTAGGCGTTGCTGCTAAAGAACTTTATCGTTGTCTATGTGATGTTAAGAGATGTTTGGTGCGGATGTTCGTTGTTGTGGTCCGTCGATCGCTGCTTTCATAGATTTTTTTTCCTAGGCCTCGGCAAAGTTTTGTATTCGCTCGATACTTTATTTTTAGTCAATAAAATCTTCTTTGTTTCAACCATGAAAAGAATCTAAACTATATTTGGAAAAAAGGTGAAAGCACGGGTTCCTCTTGCAAACAGGATCAACTTTATGATCCATTTTGAGAAATTGCAATCACAGAATCAGAATGAGTGGGTCTAGAGTCCATCCTCACACAGTTGAAATGCTGCTTCTCCCTTCACCTTTCCAAAAGAAAGTGGATCTCATAGCCTCTGTCAATTCGAAAAGTAGGTCTCAGTCTCATTTTCAGATGCAATTTTCCACCGGAAAGAGAATCCCATATTCTTTAAGCCAAGCCGCGCCTGTTCCCCCCGTCTCCGGTGGCCATAGGGCCATGGAGGCGGACTGGATCTCGACCCTTGCCAATGGGAGGGCCTCGTTTTTAGATCTATTTTCGAGTTTTGTTAAGGTTTGTGTTCTACTCAGGAAGGTGAGACGATGGGTACTCTCTGAAGATGGAATAAAGGTCTCCCTGCCTAGCTCTCGTTCCAGTGATGCGTCTAGCATCGTCGGTGGCGTGTGGAGGTATGTCTCAGGCGGATCTGCCTTTGGTGGATTTGCTCGGATTTGTTCGTCGTTCGTCTATGTTCCTATGTCTTCAGGTTGGATCCTTCTGATCTACACTCTTCATCGGCGGCGGGTGCTATACTGGTGCGTTGGTTCTCTGGGGCCTTAGCACGACGACTTCCTGAAAGTGCGTTATATCGACTAGAGGGGGGGGGGGTGAATAGGCGATTTTTATGAATTCTTCAATGAGGAATTTTCCGGTGAGGAAATTCCTAAGTGAAGAACTACTTGCAGCGGAATAAGTACTCAGAAGTAAGCATAAGAGAATGCGGGCATGGTCATCATGATGAAATGAAGATAATCAAAGAGTACAGGAAGCGTAAACACAGGATAGCACAAGATGAAGACAAATAGATGAAGAATTGAACTGAGAAAATTGAGAAAGTCTTGATCAAAGTCTTCAAACACAGATATGAACGAACACTCAACACAAGAATGAGGAAATGAAAGAGTTGAGGAAATAGAACCAGTTAGGTTGGTGAAGACAATGATTTGGTAGACCAGTTCCAACTGCTGTCTCGGTTATGCGTCTGTTGAGCGGCTGAGTATTTAAACTCGAGGACACACAGTCCGGACACCCGATCGCTGAGCACGCAGCTCAGACACCAAGTCCTCACCGTATTCTCCTTGAACTAAGGTCACACAGACCTCGTCCAATCACTCGTGGTAAGTTTCAGGCGACTTCCAAACCTTCACAGACTTGGTCACTCGGCGATCCACAATTCCTCTTGGATGCTCTAGACCATGACGCCTAACCGTCTGGAAGAAGCACAATCTTCAAAGGTAACAACCGTTGGATCCACGCAGGATCAATCTCTTTAGTGATGCTCAATCACTTTGGGTTTGTAGGGGTTTGGTTTTGGGTTTTCCTCACTCGATGATTTTCGCTCAAAGTCCTCGGAGGATGGGTTGCTCTCAAATGACAAGTGTCAAGTTCTCTCGAGCAGCCAACCAGCTAGTGGTTGTAGAGGCGGCTATTTATAGTCTAGGAGCAGCCCGACATGATAAGACATAAATGCCCTTCAATGATATGACCGTTAGGCGGATAAGATATTTTGGGACAGTGGCGCATAACACAAAGAACGGTCGGAAATTTGACTCTCAAATTCCTCGGGGCTATCAAGTTCCTCACTCGTAGGCAATCCATGGCGAATTCCTAACTCCTCGGTCGAAACAAATTCCTCGTGACGGAAAAACTTCGTCTCATCCTCAAGAAATTGACTGAGCTGTATGAGATTTCAAAGGCTTCACTCGAAGGGATTGGTAGGTGTAGGATTTTGAGTTGAGCATCACATGGAAATTTTTCCTTAGTATTTCCTCGACCCCTTTAACAAAGACGGTGTTTCCTATGACTCAAGAAATAGAAAATGAAACTACAAAACAAAAGTCTTCACGCTTCATGTTCCTCAAATGAATACCAAGTCTTCAAGGTCACACCAATTTCTTCACTTTCAAAATCTTTAGAAAGTCTTGAATATCAAAGTCTTGATCGAAGAACTTCATTTTTAGGGTCGACTTTCTCTGTAAATATCAAACTCCTCATAGACTTATAGACCTGTGTACACTCATAAACACATTAGTCCACGAACCTATAAGTCTTCAATACACCAAAATCACTAAGGGCACTTTGGATGCACTTACAATCTCCCCTTTTGGTGATTGATGACAATATAGGTTAAGTTTTCAACGGGGATAAACATATGAAGTGTAAATACTGATATTGAGGAATTTGATTGCAAGATATAGAAGAACTCCCCCCTGAAGATGTGCATAGTGAGGAATTTTGCTTTTGAGGCATTGCACATTTGAAGAGTTGAATCATGGAGATCTCCCCCTATATCTTGTAATTCATACACACATTTGACATATAATATGAAGAATTTGAAATGCATGATGAAATATGGTGATGATGTAGTTCAAAGCATGCGTGTATTAACATATAATAAGGAATAAGCATGCAGAGGAACACATCAAAAGTATCGAGCACCATCGGGTTTAAGATTACAACTCGATCCAATAAAGTTTCGGAAGAGCGAGTTGTAACTTAGCAAAAAACGCCCATATAGTAGACCGGCTTGAAGACTAACTCACATTTCTCCCCTTTGTCATCAAATGACCAAAAGGATGGAAACTGAGGACTAACGCCCCTGAAGAATTTCAAGTTGATGAAGGAGCGCCAGCGTTGTCGGGGTCGGTTGTCGTAGTAGGGCCTGCCGCAGTGTCGTCCAAGTCTTCATTTTCATCAGTGCCGCGCGATGAAGAATAGGAGCTGGCCACCAAGGAAGGAACCTTGACCTTCTTGAATTTCTTCGGTGGAGGTGCAGACCAGTCAAATTCTTCCTTGAGACTCATTTTCTTCAGATCTTCTGCGTTGTAGACATGAGATAGAACAGCCCAGGTATGGTTGAAGGTTTCATGGAGGTAGTATTGGTTTTTCTTCACTGCATTGTGTGTTGAGGTCATGTTGTGAAGAATTGAACCAAACTGACGCTTGACCCATTTATGATTGCGATCAACCTTCCGATGAAGACCGAGGAGTAACTCACGATCACCATCACCACAGGTCTTTGTGGCTTGAGGAGTTTGCTTGGCTGAGGTATTGGCGGCAGAGTCATGTGTGGCAGAGTCATCATCGGTGGAGTAGGATGCAGCTTTGCGAAATTGACCATCCAATGGACGAATGCCTTCATCTATCACATCAGTTGCCTTGCCCTTGTCATCATATGGATTGGAATCAGTGAAAAATACATGCTCGCTGAAGAAATCTTCAGCCTTGAACTTTTTCTTTGTTGAGAAGGGATTCTTTGGCTTTGGCAGAGAAGTGTCAGTGAGTTGCATCACGACCTCTGGAATCGCAATCTCGTGTTCTTGGTGAGAATTTCTTGTTCCTCTCAGTGCGATCGAGGATCAGCAATGCCGAGTTCATCGGCGCTAGTGGCTGGAATTTCTTCATGGACGATGAAGTGGGATGAGTTTCTTGAGCCCATTTGAACTGTTGGAGCAGGGGACTGAGGAATCTGTTGGATTGGGGTGAAGAGTGGAGAATTTGGATGCTGACTTTCCCAAAAGTCATCGTTCATCACTGGCGTTGTGCTTCCAATGTCAACATCTTCTTCAATTTCCTCAACACCGGCCTCTTCAGCTGTGAACTGAGGCATAGGTGAGGAAATGATTGGGGTTGAAGGGATTGCTTCCACTTCAATTTCCTCATCAATCTGCTCTGACGATGCAGCAGATGATTTTCTTCATCAGATCCGTTTGGGATCTCATAATCTTCACCAAAAGGAACAAGGTCCTTTGATGGAATTGAGGAAATTGGAACAATATCAATAGGATTTTCAAAGGAGCTGGTCATTGGCTTCATTTTCTTCGCAGCCGAAGAATTTGACGCAGCTGATGCTTTCCATTTCTTCACTGCAACTCGTTCTGCAGCCTTGGTCTTCTTCACATCAGAGGCTGATGGAAGAATTGGAGTTGGTGTTGGCGCAGGAGGAGCTGAGGAATCTGGTTGATTTTCCTCAGGTGCAACGATGCGATTACCTGACTTGTTCGGCTTCTTGAGCGCACCACTAGTGGATGCCCCGCAATTTCTTCGGATGGAATGGGATCATCAGCCACGAAGTAGCATTTTCTTCAACAACTGAACTTCATCAGGTGGTCTTGGCATGTTCTTCGATCTGCTGAGTGAGGCTCCAAATGAGGAATTTCTTGTTGCGTTAGGGGCTGCAACATTTGTGAACTTCTTCGTCGGGTTGATTTAATCTGACTTTGGCTCCTTGCCAATCAGCATAATAAGCATCAAAGTTTTTGCTGAGGGCTTGGATTTCAGTCTGGACCTTGAGAAGTTCCCCAGGTGTCATTCGACAACGTTTTCTTGAGAACTTCTCCTTTACGTATTGAGCTTTCTTGATCTCTCTTGCCTTTTCAAACTTCCATTTCTCTTGATGATGAAATGGGTCAGCATGTGACTTTGTCCGAGGGTCGATGAAAATCAGGCAAAGGGGTGTTTGGATCCTTGTGCCAGAGATCAATGTAATCGAGGATTTTCCTCGGATCTAACAGCAGTGGCACAGATGTGCCTTTGGCTCTAGCGGCCCTTTCTTGGCGGTCTCTGATGATTTCCGCAAGTTCATCATCATCAGCCTCATCATCTTCAGGTGGCACTTGGAAGGCGACTGTTTCTTCTTGGGACTTGGCCGAGGACCTCGTCCACTGTGGCTTTAGTCTTGAGCAGAGTCGGGCGGATGAAGAATTTGGTGCAGGTGAGGAACTTGTCAAAAACACGGATGCAATGGAGAAGCCTGCAGTCCTTTGGCACGTGGCTAGATGCACAGGTGCTGAGGACTTTGTCGGAACTGCTGAGGACTTGGGAGGAGCTGCTGAGGACTTGGGAGGAGCTGAGGATTTTGGAGGAGCACGAGCAGCATGAGGAATTGGCCGTGAGGGCACAACTGATGAACTTGGCCGTGAGGGCACTGTTGGTGAAGCACTTGGCTTGTGTGCGGGCTTCTTTGCCATAGATTTTCTTGGCTTGACAGAGGCCTCGATGGCAGCAGCGATGTGAGTCCTCATTGAATTTCCTCACCGCCTCATTGGCTTGTCTTGCCAATTTGGCTTGGCACTTGGCCCATTCTTCAGAAAGTCCTCACCACGCTTGATCTTTGGTGGGGTCACTTCTTGACCAGGTGCCAATGGAGCTCTTGGGCATGGAGGATTGAGTGAATTTCTTCATGTACTTTGGAGTTACATATATGTACTCCTCCATTCCCTTGCCCATATCCGTTCAATCCTTTGAATCGCACCTTGCGCTGATTTTTGTTTTCTTTGCGAACTCGGCTTCATCAGTGTGCAATAATCAGCATATATTTCCTCGAGGATTTCAAACGCAGTCATGACCTCGTGCCTCTTTCCTCCTTTCTCGTGGCTTCTTTCCTTCGCCATTTTCTTGGTGAGGAATTTGAACAAACGAATTCTCTGAAGAAGTATGAAACTTTTCTTCGAGGAACGCTGCAAATGAGTTAAGTTGATGAGAACCTAGTGATTCAAAGAGCGGACATGAGTACCGTGAACAGAATATAGTTGCAAGGAATTTGGAGAGGTCATATGCGTTCTCGTAAGGTTTTCAAAAGAACTAGTTTGAGGAATTTGACCAGATGAGCCTTGAAGAATTTCACTAAGCGATCTTTGTCTTAGGTTCGAGTTGTATAGATCGAGGATCCACACAATTGAGGAATCTTGAAGAAAATCATTGCTTAGAGAAACGAATCAAGAGCATATTTTGTTTGAGGTGTTCATATGTGTGAAGATTTGAAGAATAAACACCTTTGAAGATTTTCAGGAAGGTTTGAGAATCAAAGCGAGTAATAAAAGTAACTTTTAATTACCGAAGTGAAGAACACGACGAACTAAGAAGAACAGATGGGAAGTTAAATCGGTTCAGATCTTCCACGCCCTAACTTGGCGGAGGAAGACAGCTCTGGCGGCGGAGTGAAGATTTCATGATCGGTAGCGAAATACGTCGGTGAAGAGGTCGAGGCAGTGAAGCTCTTCCTCACCGCCTCTGATGGAGTAAGCGGCGGTGCTAGGGTTTGAGAAGCTCGAGAGAGAGCGGTCGAGCGAGTAAAGGAAGTGAGGAAGGGAGAGGGGTATATATAGCCACGGTGAAAACTGTTCGCCTCAAGATTTGGGACGAACGTGCCTGACCCTTCTCATTAAACTGACATGTGTCACCCACGTACTGAAAAGTGGAGATCGTGTTAGATCGTGGGTGAATAGATAAATCCATCGTGGGATGCGGAACGGTTTGAGTGGCAAAACCGAAAGTTTGGATAAGATCAGTTTTAAAGTTCCGTTCGCAATTTCATCACCGACAAGGACACAAAGAAGATTTTGAGCGAGTTTCAAATAGAACGCATATGAAGAATTTGTGAATAGATTGGGTTGAGTATAGCATAGAGGGAAGGGTCCGATCACATTCACTTAGCGAAAAAACAACTTGAAGAATTAGCCATAAGTGAATGTCAGAGAGACATAAACCCATATATATATATATATATATATATATATATATATATATATATATATATATATATATATATATATATAACGATGGAAACAGTGAAGATTTTGAAAAGTTGAAGAGTTTGAAAAACTGAGGAAAAACTCAAATTGAAGATTTTCAACTTTGGTGGTGGCGTGTCCCACCGTATAAGAATGATGATTTCAGACACCGCGTACAATTGTCGTAGGGTTCCAATATGTTCCAATTGGCGTGTCCCACCGTATAAGAATGATGATTTGCAGCAACCCATGAGGTTTTGGGATACCGCTCAGGCTTCCAATATGTTCCATCAGCATTGAGTTTCCTCTCAAAGGCAATACCCTCTTTCCTAGGGTTCCTGTTGAGGATCTGCTTTTTAAGCACATCACAAAGAGTCTGATGCCCTTTTAGGCTTTTGTACATGCCTGTCATGTACAATTCCTTCAGCCCTGCATCGTCAGTGATACTAGCAATGTCCTCAGATGAGGAATTAGTGATAGCAGAGGCAGGTGAAGAATTTGTAACAGTTGAAGCATTTGAACATTCAGGTGAAGAATTAGCAGATTCATGTTCAATGCACTTTAAGCATGGAGGAACAAATTCTTCCTGAGAAGCGCTGATTTGTTGAGCAAGTAATGAATCGCGCTCCTTCTGAAGATCTTCATAACTCACTCTTAGCTTCTCAAGATCTTGCTTTCTTTGAAGAAATTCATAAGAAAGTTTCTCACGATCAGACAAGAGAGTGTTATGATGACCTTGAAGGCTGTCAAACCTAGACTGAAGTCTCTGAAGATTTTCAGTCAGGGCTTTAGTGCGATCCATTTCTTCACCCAACATATTATCACTTTTTGTCTAACATGTTTTGAACCTTTTCAAAAGCCCTTTGTTGTTTTACAACAATCTTAGGAAATTTTGAGTAGCTGGGCTTGAGATCTTCATCAGATTCATTTTCACTAGATTCAGAGGAGGTATATTTGAGTACCTTGGCACCCTTTGCCATGAAGCAATAGGTGGGAGCGTAGTCATCACTATCTTCATCAGCTTTGTTGGTGAGGTCATTTTCTTCAGAGTAGAAGATAGACTTGCGATGAAAGCGATGGCGAGAGCCGACTCGCCACACTGACTCGGATTCTTCTGATGCCTCCTCTTCCTCATGTTTCTCAGATTCAGCTTCGAGTCCATTTCCTTGCCAATGAATGCCCGAGCCTTCTTGGAGCTGCTCTTCTTGTGAGAAGAAGACTTTGAGGATTTTGATGATGAAGATTTGACGATTTCTTCTTCTTCTTAGCGTCATCGAACTGTAATCCTTGTATTTCTTCTTCTTTAATTCCTTTTCCCATTGAGGACAATCTTGAATGTAGTGACCAGGTTTCTTGCATTTGTGGCATAGTCTTCTCTTATAGTCACTGGATGAGGAATCACTGCTCCTTGAGGATTTTCCAAAACGACCACGTCCTGAGAACTTATGGAATTTCTTCACGAGCGGTGCTAGCTCTGGCTCAATTCTTGAGATCTCCAAGGCTACTACCGAGTCTTCACAATCAGATTTAGACACAGCCTTGGCCTTGAGGCACGTGATTTCCATAGCTAGAACCATAGAGATCTCTCTTTTTGACAAGTGGAACTCATGAGTATTTAGCCTCTCCGGGATATCAATTTGGATCAAGTGACTTGTAGTCAAGACGGTCTTGTATCATAAGTGCGGAGTATCAAATGAGGAATTAAGCGATCTCAACAATTTCTTCACCACCTCATGGTCGGTGATGTCAGTGGCACCAAGCGCTTGAAGCTCATTTGAGATGTCAGTGAGGCGATCGAAGGTTTGTTGAACATTTTCATTGTCGAGTCTTTTAAAGCGGTTGAAGAGATTTCAAAGAACATCAACTCGAGAGTCACGCTGAGTTGAGACTCCTTCATTTACTTTGGACAGCCTGTTCCAGATGAGCTTAGCAGTTTCCAAAGCACTCACTCTTCCATATTGTCCTTTGCTCAGATGGCCACATATGATATTCTTCGCTTGAGAATCGAGTTGCTTGAATCTCTTCACATCGGCAGCGTTCAGTGAGGGTGAGACAGAGGGAACACCATTTTCCACAACATACCGGAGGTTGTTGTCAATTGCCTCAAGATGCATTCGCATCTTGTTTTTCCAGTAGGGGTAGTCCGTCCCATCAAAGGTAGGACACCCAGCTGAGACCTTGATCATACTGCGGTCGACATATAACTAAAACTCCGGTGGTTAAACCAAAATCACACGAACAAGGAGTACCTTGCTCGATACCAATTGAAAGTGCGTTATATCGACTAGAGGGGGTGAATAGGCGATTTTTATGAATTCTTCAATGAGGAATTTTCGGTGAGGAAATTCCTAAGTGAAGAACTACTTGCAAATGAATAAGTACTCGAAGTAAGCATAAGAGAATGCGGGCATGATCATCATGATGAAATGAAGACAATCAAAGAGTACAGAAAGCGTAAACACATGATAGCACAAGATGAAGACAAATAGACTGAAGAATTGAACTGAGGAAATTGAGAAAGTCTTCAGTCAAAGTCTTCAAACACATATATGAACGAACACTCAACACAGTAATGAGGAAATGAAAAAGTTAATACCATTTTCATCAGTGCATAGATGGCCATTTGTGGGCATAGGAATTTTGACACCTTTGCAATCTTGCATGCCGAATTTCTTCAGGACATCTTTGAGGTATTTCTCCTGAGATATGAATATGCCATTGTGTTGTTGACGAATTTGAAGACCTAAGAAGAATTTCAACTCTCCCATCATAGACATTTGATATTCTTCGCTCATCATATAGGCAAATTCATCACTATAACGTTGGTCAAGACAGCCAAAGATAATATCATCAACATATATTTGGCACACAAACAGTTCACCATCATATGATTTAGTAAAGAGAGTAGGGTCGAGTGAACTGGTGTGAAGCCATTCTTCACGAAGAATTCCTTCAATGTATCATACCACGCCTGGTAGGGCTTGTTTGAGACCATAGAGGGCCTTGTTGACTCAAGACTTTGTCGATTCTTTGGATCTTCAAAACCTGGGGTTGAGCAACATATACTTCTTCCTCAAGCTTACCATTGAGGAATACACTTTTCACATCCATTTGATATAAAGTGATATTGTGATGGTTAGCATAGGCAAGTAATATCTAATAGACTCAAGTCTAGCAACAGGTGCAAAAGTTTCATCGAAATCAATTCCTTCAACTTTGTGTAGCCTTGAGCTACAAGTCGTGCCTTATTCCTCACCACAAGGCCATTTTCATCTTGCTTGTTGCGGTAGATCCACTTTGTGCCAATGATATTATGCTTGCGAGGATCTGGACGTTTGACCAGTTCCCAAACATTGTTGAGCTCGAACTGATGTAATTCTTCTTGCATGGCCTGAATCCACCCAGGCTCCAGAAATGCTTCATCTACCTTAGTGGGCTCTGTGATAGAGACAAAAGCATAGTGCCCACAAAAGTTAGATAAATGTGAAGCTTTTGAGTGTGTGAGAGGACCTGGCGCTTCAATGTCATCGATGATCTTGTCAACTTGCACTTCTTTTGCAACGCGAGGATGAGCTGGTTGTCGTCGAGGAGTTTGATCATTTTCCTCAGCACCATTGTCTTGACATTATCTTGGATGCATCACTCGGCGTTCTTCGTCAGACAGAATGAATTCTTCAGAGATTCTTGATGGGAATGACATCCTCAGTTGCCTTGAACCTGATAGATTCCTCAGGTGCTGGTTCATCTAACACACAAGCTAGGTTCTCTCTTTGCGAGCCATTAGTTTCATCGAACCGCACATCTACAGTATCAACAATCTTGTGAAGAGCGATGTTGAAGACTCTGTAGGTGTGCGAGTACTTTCCGTAACCAAGCATAAAACCTTCATGTGCTTTCGGTGCAAATTTAGAATTGTGATGAGGATCTCAAATCCAGCATTTAGCACCGAAGACTTTGAAATAACTCACATTGGGTTTCTTGTCAGTGAGGAGTTCATAGGCAGTCTTCTTGAAGAATTTGTGAAGATATACTCTGTTGATTGGCAAGCGGTATCAATTGCATCAATCCAATAACGACTAGGCGTTTTGTATTCATCAAGCATAGTGCGAGCCATCTCAACAAGAGTTCTGTTCTTGCGCTCCACGACGCCATTTTGCTGAGGAGTATAGGGAGCAGATAACTCATGAGTAATACCAAGTTCATCAAGATAGGCATCAAGACCGGAATTCTTGAACTCAGTTCCATTGTCACTCCTGATGTGTCTGATCTTCACACCAAAGTTAGTTGAAGCCCTCGAGGAAAATCGTTTGAAGACTTCCTGCACTTCATTTTTGTAAGTAACAATGTGTACCCATGTGTAACGAGAGTAATCATCAACAATAACAAAGCCATATAGAGATGCATCATTAGTGACTGCTGAGTAATGATTAGGACCAAAGAGGTCCATGTGAAGCAATTCGAAGGGGCGAGTAGTGGTCATGATAGTCTTCGCTGGATGCTTGGCCTTGGTCATTTTTCCAGCTTCACAAGCTCCACACAAGTGATCCTTGAGGAATTTGACATTCTCAATGCCAATGACATGCTTCTTCTTTGCAAGCGTGTGCAAATTCCTCATGCCTGCATGACCAAGTCGCCGATGCCATAGCCAGCCTTCTGAAGCTTTTGCAAGTAGACACACGGCTGGTTGTGGTCCTGTAGAGAAATCAACAATATACAAGTCTCCTCTCCTAAAGCCTTCAAGACTTTGGAATTGTCACTTCTATAATCACAACACAACGATACTTGCCAAAGATAACAACCATATCAAGATCACAAAGCATTGGGATCGACATGAGGTTGTATCCTAAGGACTCAACAAGCATGACTTTGTCCATGTGTATGTCCTTAGAGATCGCAACCTTACCAAGACCCAATACGACTTTTTCCTTTGTCGGCAAAGATGATATGCTTCATGATGGTGATAAGGAGCATCCATCAATAGATTCTTGTCACCAATCATGTGATTTGTACATCCACTATCGAGAACCCACTCGGTGGCTTTGGGTTGATCATCCTGCAGATGAATTAGTGCAACTTACGATCTCATATACTTCATCGATGAATAATATGATATCAAGTTCATCGATGAATTTCAACAGCGATATAATGATAAGCAAGATGAGGGCGTGTGAAATGAAAGTTCATTTCATCATGATTAGCTGCGTCCCTTTCGAGCATTTTGTCTTGCCCCAACAAATTCTTGAGACGTTTAAAGCACGCCCGAGACCTGACCTCTATAGAAGAGGTTAGTTCTTTTTCTTCACCACCCACATCTGAAGGGGTGGCAAAGAGTTCATCACTCTGCAAGCACCATATGAGAATGGTGGCATAGAGGCCAATCCATTTCGTTTCACATAAGAGGGGTTAGGGTAAGCATATGAATAAGCAGAGAAATTCTTCGAGGACTTATGAACATATTGGTTTGAAGAATAATGCACATATTCATAGCCCTTAGCTCTACCCTGCGAAACAGAGTTGTTAGCACGATGATAATCATATGAGGACTTTGATCCTTTTGAGGAATTTGATCCACGTGAGGAATTTGGTCCGTATGAGGACTTGGATCCATATGAAGAATTTGGTCCATATGAAGAGTTTGATCTGGGTTCCTATTCTTCACGGTGGTGACATGAGGACATTCACCAAGACTTTCAAGGCACTTCTTGGGAACCCAGATTTTCTTCATAGGGAACCGCTCCTGCAGCTTAGTGCCAACATATCTAGCAAATACTTCACCATTCTGATTTTTGAACAATTTATAGTTGAGTCAAATGACTCATCGGAAGAATGAGGAGATTCGCATGTAAAACCAGATAAGTTAGATGGATCAACTGGAGGCCCTTTGCAGCAACCCATGAGGTTTTGGGATACCGCTCGGGCTTCAATATGTTCCATCAAGATTGAGTTTCCTCTCAAAGGCAATACCCTCTTTCCTAGGGTTCTGTTGAGGATCTGCTTTTAAGCACATCACAAAGAGTCGATGCCCTTTGAGGCTTTTGTACATGCTGTCATGTATAATTCCTTCACCCTCTGCATCGTCAAGGATACTAGCAATGTCCTCGGATGAGGAATTAGTGATAGCAGAGGCAGTGAAGAATTTGTAACAGTTGAAGCATTTGAACATTCAGTGAAGAATTAGCGATTCACGTTCAATGCACTTTAAGCATGGAGGAACAAATTCTTCACGAGAAGCGCTGATTTGTTGAGCAAGTAATGAATCGCGCTCCTTCGAAGATCTTCATAACTCACTCTTAGCTTCTCAAGATCTTGCTTTCTTTGAAGAAATTCATAAGAAAGTTTCTCATGATCGAGACAGAGAGTGTTATGATGACCTTGAAGGTTGTCAAACCTAGATCAAGTCTCTGAAGATTTTCATCGAGGGCTTTATGGCGATCCATTTCTTCACCCAACATATCATCACTTTTATCTAGCATGTTTTGAACCTTTTCAAAAGCCCTTTGTTGTTTTACAGCAATCTTAGCAAGTTTTGAGTAATCGGGCTTTAGATCTTCATCGATTCATTTTCACTAGATTCAGAGGAGGTATATTTGAGTACCTTGGCACCCTTTGCCATGAAGCAATAGGTGGGGCGTAGTCATCACTATCTTCATCAGCTTTGTTGGTGAGGTCATTTTCTTGAGTTGAAGATGGACTTGTTGACGAAAGCGATGGCGAGAGATAGACTCGCCACACCAAACTCAGATTCTTCTGATGCCTCCTCTTCCTCATGTTCCTCGATTCAGCTTGAGTCCATTTCCTTGCCAATGAATGCCCGAGCCTTTTTGGAGCTGCTCTTCTTGTGAGAAGAGGGCTTTGAGGATTTTATGATGAAGATTTCGACGATTTCTTCTTCTTCTTAGCGTCATCAGAACTGTAATCCTTGTATTTCTTCTTCTTTAATTCCTTTTCCCACTGAGGACAATCTTGAATGTAGTGACCAGGTTTCTTGCATTTGTGGCAAAGTCTTCTCTTATAGTCCTTTGGATGAGGAATCACCGCTCCTTGAGGATTTTCCAAAGCGACCACGTCTTGAGAACTTCGGAATTTCTTCACGAGCGGTGCTAGATCCTGGCTTAATTCTTGGGATCTCCAAGGCTA
This sequence comes from Aegilops longissima, assembly GCA_021605205.1. Classification (NCBI taxonomy): domain Eukaryota; kingdom Viridiplantae; phylum Streptophyta; class Magnoliopsida; order Poales; family Poaceae; genus Aegilops; species Aegilops longissima. The sequence continues at coordinate 617,974,183 of CM038680.1, forward strand.
CTACCGAGTCTTCACACTCAGATTCGCACCAGCCTTGGCCTTGAGGCACGTGTTCTTCCATAGCTAGAACCATAGAGATCTCTCTTTTGAAAGTGGAACTCATGAGTATTTAGCCTCTCGAGGATATCACCGGATCAAGTGACTTGTAGTCAAGACGCTCTTGTATCATCGGTGCGAGTATCAAATGAGGAATCAGCGATCTCAACAATTTCTTCACCACCTCATGGTCGGTGATGTCGATGGCACCAAGCGCTTGAAGCTCATTTGAGATGTCGATGAGGCGATCGAAGGTTTGTTGAACATTTTCGTTGTCGAGTCTTTTGAAGCGGTTGAAGAGATTGCGAAGAACATCAACTCGAGAGTTACGCTGAGTTGAGACTCCTTCATTTACTTTGGACAGCCTGTCCCGGATGAGCTTGGCGGTTCCAAAGCACTCACTCTTCCATATTGTCCTTTGCTCGATGGCCACATATGATATTCTTCGCTTGAGAATCGAGTTGCTTGAATCTCTTCACATCGGCAGATTCGGAGAAGGTGTGACCGAGGAACACCATTTTCCACAACATACCAAAGATCGTTGTCAATTGCCTCAAGATGCATTCGCATCTTGTTCTTCCATAAGGGGTAGTCCGTCCCATCAAAGGTAGGACACCCTGCTGAGACCTTGATCATACTGCGGTCGACATAACTAAAACTCCGGTGGTTAAATCAAAATCACACGTAACAAGGGAGTACCTCGCTCGATACCAATTGAAAGTCGTTATATCGACTAGAGGGGGTGAATAGGCGATTTTATGAATTCTTCAACGAGGAATTTGCGGTGAGGAAATTCCTTAGCGAAGAACTACTTGCAGCGGAATAAGTACTCGAAGTAAGCATAAGAGAATGCGGGCATGGTCATCATGATGAAATGAAGACAAACAAAGAGTACAGAAAGCGTAAACACAGGATATCACAAGATGAAGACGAACAGACTGAAGAAATTGAACCGAGGAAATTGAGAAAGTCTTCAGTCAAAGTCTTCAAACACAGATATGAATGAACACTCAACACAATAAATGAGGAAATGAAAGGGTTGAGGAAATAGAACCAGTTAGGTTGGTGAAGACAATGATTTGGTAGACCAGTTCCAACTGCTGTCTCAGTTGTACGTCTGGTTGGAGCGGTTGAGTATTTAAACTCGAGGACACACAGTCCCGGACACACAGACTTCGTCCAATCACTCGTGGTAAGTCTTCTGGCGACTTCCAAACCTTCACAGACTTGGTCACTCGGCGATCCATAATTCCTATTGGATGCTCTAGACCATGACGCCTAACCATCTGGAAGAAGCACAGTCTTCAAAGGTAACAAGTGTCGGATCCACGCAGGATCAATCTCTTCAGTGATCAATCACTTTGGGCTTGTAGGGGTTTGGTTTTTGGGTTTTTCCTCACTCGATGATTTTCGCTCAAAGTCCTTGGAGGATGGGTTGCTCTCAAATGACAAGTGTCAAGTTCTCTCGGAGCAGCCAACCAGCTAGTGGTTGTAGGGGGCGGCTATTTATAGCTTAGGGAGCAGCCCGACATGATAAGACATAAATGCCCTTCAATGATATGACCGTTAGGTGGATAAGATATTTTGGGACAGCTGGCGCGCAGTACATAAATAGTCGGAAATTTGACTCTCAAATTCCTCAGGGCTATCATGTTCCTCACTGTGTAGGCAATCCGCACTGGCGAATTCCTAACTCCTCAGTCAGAACAAATTCCTCAGCGACTAGAAGAACTTCGTCTCTGTCACTGAAGAAATTGACTGAGCTGTATGAGATTTTCAAAGGCTTCACTCGAAGGGATTGGTAGGTGTAGGATTTTGAGTTGAGCATCACATGGAATTTTTTCCTTAGTATTTCCTCGACCCCCTTTAACAGTATGGTGTTTCCTATGACTCAAGAAAGAGAAAACGAAACTACGAAAACAGAAGTATTCACGCTTCATGTTCCTCAAATGAATACCAAGTCTTCAAGGTCACACCAATTTCTTCACTTTCAAAGTCTTCAGAAAGTCTTCAGAATATCAAAGTCTTCAGTCGAAGAACTTCATTTTTAGGGGTCGACTTTCTCTTTAAATAACAAACTCTTCATAGACTTATAGACCTGTGTACACTCATAAACACATTAGTCCCTTAACTTATAAGTCTTCAATACACCAAACTCACTAAGGGACACTAGATGCACTTACACTTCCCGACTGTCTACTATAACAATGTTTGCCCGGCACCGGTGAGGGAGGGGGCGATGATAGCGGCGTGCCTTCGGCTCGCTTCAGTGCTTGTAATCCTCGCTAGATGATTTATGGATCTGGATGTAATTTTTATTATTTCTAGTATTCATTGTATTACCATGATTGAAGATGAATAGCTTGAAAGTTTTTTCAATAAAAAAAATGAAAGCACGTAGGCGCAGCCTGCAGTCCGACGCGATAACGTCTGGTTGGGATGTGAGGTGTCGATGCCGCGATGGGCAGGTCGACCACCGGCCCGAAGGCCCTCCTCCCACCGCGTAGCAGCTTCCAGTAGTTTCCGCAAGTGGAGTCAGTGAAGTACTCCGAGTTCTGGAAGTCTTCTCTTGATGGAACAAGCACTTTTTATTTTGCGGGAGGTGGAACAAGCACTTTCGATTACAAATTTCCGCTTTAGGCTTGTCATGAACATGAACGAGCAGTAACTTCTGATTTTCGAAGATCACGATCGTACTACTCCCTCCGTTCCGAAATAATTATTTTTCTAGCAATCTCAAATAAACTACAACATACGGAAGTACGTAGACATGTTTTAGAGTGTAGATTCACTCATTTTGCTCCGTATGTAGTCACTTGTTGAAATCCTTAGAAAGACAATTATTTCGGAACGGAGGGACTACTATCTAATTCATCGATCTGGCCGCGGCCTAGGAATGACGACGGAGGAGCACCAATTACCGAATGACTGACAACCATCTTTGGCGATTCTTAGGTGGACACTTCATCATGTTTTCACGTGATTCCGTGCACAATGTCAACCGCACACGAATAACCGCACACGTCTTCCTAGACAGCCTCTAATCCAACGGCTTAATCTACAGGAACAAGTACACGATCGGCGCCGTCGCGCCACAGGTATCAGACTAAACAAAAAGCTAGCCAACATGTGACGGATCCTCGCACGATACGGTACGCACACCGGCCCGCATGGAGACAGGCGAAACCGAAATCGAGCTTTGACTTCGGGTCTCTACCAGCTCACGCCCGGGCCGTCGGATCCGTCTACGCGGCAGCTTCCCGTGCGGCGCCGGGATCCCGAGAGAACCCGCCACGAAGCCGCGCCACGGGGCCCGCGACACCTGTGGCACACCGCGGCCGCGGACAGCGGCCACGTCCCGGTCGGGGCCGTCGAAATCCGACGGTGACGCCGCGCCCAAAAGGGCTCCCCATCGCACGCGCATCTCCCCCTTGTCCCACTCCCCGGCTATAAAACCCCGTCTCCGCCGCGCAAACTGGCAACGACGACTCAGGCGGCCGGCAACCAAGAAACAGCTGCTGCTTTATCAGTTTCTTCCATCCATCCCAAAGATCACAGGGCGAGGAGAGAAAGGGAGTGATATTTTCAGAGATTTTCAGAGGAGAGTGGAAAGAGATCGATCGATCGAGGATCGAAGATGTGCATGGACCGATCTCCGTTGCCGGCCAAGAAGATCTGGCTCGCCATCGCCTCCCGCCTCGGCCTCCGGCCAACAGCTGGTACGTCCCCAACTTCTTCCTAGCTAATCTTCGGTTCTTGATACTTGCCTACTGCGGCAACTCATCTCTATTCGTCTTCGTCGTCGGCGAGTTTCTTGGGTTTGTGTCTGACAGATCGATCGGTTGCGTTGCGCTGCAGGGCTGAGGAAGCTGAGGAAGGAGGTGAGGACGTGCGAGTACCGCGACGTCCACATCATGTGGGAGATGCTGAGGGAGATGGACTCCCCAGTGCCCCTGGAGGAGAAGCAGGCCGCGGCCGCCGCGGCCGTCGCGGCGGCCGCCGGCGCCAGGAAGAAGAAGGCGGCGTGGAGCCGCTTCGTCTACTACTGCTGCGCCTTCTGAGCTCCACAGGACGTGATCGATGAACGCGGAAACGGGACAGCTGGCTGGAACCGCGCTGTCAGAGTTAGAGCAGGCCGTACTGTGTAGATAGAAACTAGGTCGACCTGTTCTTCACCGTGTTAGGTAACTTTATGTCGAAGTAACCGGAGCTCTTCTTCACCTGGATATCGAGTCCACTGTCCACCACAGATGAGCATCACCTTCTTCCCCACCGTCTGCGGCTTGGCGTAGATGTACTTGAAGAGCACCCAGTTGGGCGGGAGCCAAGAAACCCCTTGCACAATGTGACGAAGCACGAGAGGTGTGCCACCCTGTTGGGCGTGAAATGATGGAGGTAGGCGCGGAAGTAAATCGAGATAACCCTGGAGAAAAGGATGAATCGGAAGGGATAGGCCTCTTTCGACGAAAAGTGTGGGGATCACACGCTCGCCCTCCTGAGGGCTGGCAGTTAAAGAGATGGGTTTAGGGTTTTTGGGGGTCTCAAGTCTCACTATATATAAATGGTCCGATTACATACGTGTACACGTATAAATACAATATATGCAAACTAGACCCTATTTTACATGCCCCCTCAATCCGAACTACATACAAGATTCAGATTGGTTCTGAAGCGGTCTAGCATCTGCGATACCTGAAAGAGTCATCAGTACTGAAGTGCTCCAACTACACTGCGATATCTGAAAGAGTCAGTACTCAGCAATGCACCACTGTGACGTGAGAGGCTCTCGGATGTAGCAAGTGGAGTGGAAGTGGACTTGCAGTTCTCCATGTTGACGCGATGAAGTAGATCAAGTGCATACTTCTTCTGCGTCAATGTCATGCCCCCTGAATGAAAGGACGCTTCCAATCCAAGAAAGTACTCCAGCTTACCAAGTCTTTGATGGGAAAACTCGCAGGCAAGGACTGCACAAGACGATCAACCACAGTAGGTGTAGAACCAGCAATCACAATATCATCAACATACACCAGCCTGTATATTTGAATAGCACCATGTGAAAAGATGAACAAGGACGCATCTGCCTTGGAGGCAACAAAACCAAGCTGTGAGAGACGCTTACTCAACCGAGCATACCAGGCACGCGGTGACTGTTTGAGCCCGTAGATGGACCTCTGGAGTTTGCACACATGGGAGGGATAACAAGCATCCTCAAAACCGGGGGGCTGCTGCATGTAGACATCTTCGGCCAAAAAACCGTGGATAAAGGCATTACTCACGTCAATCTGTCGAAGGCTCCACCCGTGAGATACTGCGAGAGAGAGGACCAGGAGAACCGTGGCAGGCCACCATGGGGCTGAAAGTATCTCCATAGTCGATCCCTTACTATTGAGTAAAACCGCGAGCAATAAGGCGAGCTTTGTGCTTGTTGACAGAACCATCCGGACGATGCTTGGTCTTAAAAATCCACTTGCAAACCACAACATTAACACCAGGAGGCCGAGGCACCAACACCCATGTGTTGTGTGACGAAGAGCAGCGAATTCCTCAGACATGGCGGCACGCCAAGCTGGTTCACCAAGAGCATCATGATGAGAAGTTGGTGCGGCGAAGAATGCATGCCGACGAGTGTCGTACCAAACCGTGCCGTCCGTGTATGTCTTGTCCTTGCGCATACGATCACGGTGACGTGTGACAATAGTATGCCCGTGAGCTGCATTGCCGGTAGATGGTGGCGGCGACGACGGAGACCCGACCAGTGGTGTCGCGGCTGAAATCTCTTCAGCGACAGGCGACACGGGCCAGGGTGACGTGGCAGGCTGGGCTGATCCAGGCGACGTGGGAGAGCCGGGCGGAGATGGCAGCCCGGTAGACGCGGCTGGCGACCAGTGATGACCGAAGTAGGTGATGCGGGCTGGGCCGAACCAGGCGAAGCGGGGGATGCAGCGGGCGACCCAGCCAGGCCCGCGGATGCGCCAGCGGGCGAGGCAGCCTCGGGAGGTGATAACCCACAAGTATAGGGGATCGCAACAGTTTTCGAGGGTAGAGTATTCAACCCAAATTTATTGATTCGACACAAGGGGAGCCAAAGAATATTCTCAAGTATTAGCAGTTGAGTTGTCAATTCAACCACACCTGGATAACTTAATATCTGCAGCAAAGTATTTAGTAGCAAAGTAGTATGAAAGTAACGGTAACAGTAGCAAAAGTAACGGTGATAGTTTTGTAGTGATTGTAACAGTAGCAATGGTAAAGTAAATAAGCGAAGAACAACATGTGAAAAGCTCGCAGGCATTGGATCGGTGATGGAGATTATGCCAGATGCGGTTCATCGTGTAACAGTCATAACATAGGGTGACACAAAACTAGCTCCAATTCATCAATGTAATGTAGGCATGTGATTCGAATATAGTCATACGTGCTTATGGAAAAGAACTTGCATGACATCTTTTTTCCTACCCTCCCGTGGTAGCGGTGTCCTAATGGAAACTAAGGGATATGAAGGCCTTCTTTTAATAGAGTACCGGACCAAATCATTAACACATAGTGAATACATGAACTCCTCAAACTACGGTCATCACCGGGAGTGGTCCCAATTATTGTCACTTCGGGGTTGCCGGATCATAACGCATAGTAGGTGACTATAGACTTGCAAGATAGGATCAAGAACTCACATATCACTACAAAAAAAATACACTTCCATGATGATACGTGTTTGTCACAGTAGGTCGCGTTTTTTGTCATGCATGTACATCCATGACGATTTTATGACAGAATCAAGATAGTCATACCTGTGCTATCGTAGAAGTGTTTCATGACACCAAATTATCATCACGGAAGTGTCCACTTCCATGACGATAAATTGCGCGTCACAGAAGTGCTTTCGTCAAGGGTGACCGACACGTGGCATCCACCGTAACGGAACGCCGTTAAGCTATCGGGTTGGGTTTTGGATCCGATAACCCGTTAACAGCCCCGACCAATGGGGATTTTCCACGTAAAATCATCATTGGTGGAGGAAACTGCGTGTCGGCTCATCGTTGGGACAGATGTCATCCACTCATTGGACGGAAGGCGCCTATGATACGTCGACACGTGGCACGGCCCAGCAGAGGCCCATTCTTGTGAAAAGGCCGGCCCAGTAAAAATTAGCAGGCCAGCCCATATAAGGCCTACTTGTGTCAGGTCCATTTAAGCCCACGGCCCATACGAGATGTGCCAATTCGGCCCGTCAATGGCCCGTTAAAGATTTGACACCATTGCAGCCCATCGTGAGTTCGAGCCTGTTAACAGCCTGCTATATATTTGGGCTCAATATCGGCCCGATGAGATTTCGGCCTGTTAACGGCCCATTTAATGGATGGGCCAATTTTCAGGATGTACATCTTTCGGCCTTTTAGAGACCCATTTAAATGTTGGGCTAATTTCCGGCCCGGTGTGTCTTTCAGCCTGTTGACGGCCCATAAATCTGATCGGCCATTTGTTGTCGGACCTGAGTTTCGGCCTTTTAGCGGCCCATTTAAGTCTTGGGCCAATTTCGCCCTGTCACTTTCGACTGTTGACGACCCATAAATCAGTTGGGCCATTTGTAGTCAGACCTGAGTTTTGGCCTTTTAGCGTCCCATTTAAGTGTTGAGCCAATTCCCGGCCCTGTGTGCCTTTCGTCCTGTTAACGGACCATAAATGAGTTGGGCCATTTGTAGTCGGACCTTAGTTTTGGCCTTTAACGGCCCTTGCCCTTCATGGTCCAATACCAACCCGGTTTCTCTTCGGCTGCTAAAGGCCCACAACCTGATTGGGCCATTTACAATCTGACGACTTTCGGCCTCTTAGCGGCCCATGGTCTTCATGGTCGATACAAGCCCGCTGTCTCTTTCGGCCTGCTAAAGGCCTACAATATAGTTGGGCCATATGTAGCCCAAACTTAGTAACGGCCTGTTAATGGCCCGTGAAATAAATTGTGTCCACCTGTTGCCCGCTTCGATGTCGGCCTGTTAACGACCCGGGAGGTAAGAGGGCCAACCATTAACATTCGGCCTAGTAATGGCCCATTAACTTAATGGGCCCACTAAAGTTCGGACATGTCTTTAGGCCAAATTAGATAATTTGAGCCCATTACGACGAGCAATTATGCACAGGACCAAAACTGATCAAACAAAGGTACGGCATACAGGGAATAACGTTGCACATCCAACGTATATTACCGGAAATTACATCCACTGAGCAATCAAAGATTGATGCCAGTGCAAATAAATGAGCAGAACCTAACCATCTACAACGTCACAATCTGCAACCTCAGCACAGATGACGCCCATAAGCATGTGGGCAAGTTCTTTCTGCTTTGCTACACTGTCTCTGAAAACATTAATCAATTGTTGTGTCGCATGCCTCTGCACCTCTGATTCATCCACCATTTCCATCATAGCTTCAGCCATTAATTGGTTCACAAACATACATTTATTCCGTTGCATTGAGAGATGAGGATCTTGAACAGATTCAGATGGCGATTTTGGCAGCTTGTATTATTGATAGTGGAGAGTGTCTCACCACTGCATCATAACATAAATTAGGACGGGAACCAAATAGATTAATCATGAGTTATTGCCATATTACCTGGCCTAGATTTACTGGAAAGAAACAATGGGGTTGCCTTGCTATTTTCAGAGTTTGTCTTCTTATCTTCAGCAGCCTGCACAAAATTAACACACTAGCATTGCTATCATTGGCCAAGTCAGATAATAGGAAAGCAACATTGACACAACGAACGTTTGGGCAACTAGCCTACACCAAATTAACACAATATGGCACATCTATCATCAGCCACGTAAGGTAGTACAAAAGCAACATTGACACCATGAATGAATGGGCAACCAGAGAAGCACTACAAGTAATGTGCGTGATATGAGATAGTACATTCATGCAGCTCAGTATGCAAAACTACCAGGCAGTTTTCCTTACAAAAATCAACATTGGCGCCTTTAACATTTTGCTACAACTATTTTTAGATCAGATAAAGGTTAGATTCACGCCGATTAACAAAATACATGTTGATGTAAAAATATATTGATATGCAACAGGTACTTACATTAGCATTGGAGCACAGAGAATTCCCGCAAGATATTTTCCTCGAATACGATCCCAATGGAGGAAGTCTTATATCGTTTAACCTTATTTTCTAAAAGAGAGATGGGTAAGAAACATGTAGAAAATATGATCAGAATGCTATAAAATTTCATGATGCGAGGATACGCACACGCTTCTTAGAATGGAGTTGACATTCTTTTGCTGGACTGGAGCGGACTAGTTCTTTGGCCACTGGAATCTGCTTATTATCAGTGGGAGTTGGGTTTCTCTGTGCTGGAGCAGTATCTATGAAAAATGGAGTTGGTTTATTATCTCCTGGCATTTGGATCTTTTGCAAAGACCTGGTTTGTAACCCTTCAGATTCTAACATAGTCGTCTTCCCCTTGCATGACTTATATAGAAGAATGGTGATTCAGTTATAAAACATGCTACAACAAAGATGGAATAGGTACTGAAGAATAGAAAGGCATGACATATTGTCATGTATTCCCTCCATCCGGAAATAAATGGACAGGTCTAGGCGTATTTCAGTTCTAGATACATCCAGTTTTATCCATTTCTGCGACATTTAATCCGGACGGAGGGAGTATGATGTAAGAGCTAGGGATACGACAAGACAACACAGTAAAAAAACACTGAAAAACCCACTGCAGAACCAAAGTATTTAAACCCACTGATATGAGATAGTACACTCATGCAGCTCAGGATGCAAAACTACCAGGAAGTTTTCCTTACAAAAATCAACATTGTAGCCTTTAATCATACATTTTGCTACAACTAAATTTAGATCAGATAAAGGTTGGATTCACGCCGATTAACAAAATACATGCTGATGTAAAAATATAGTGATATACAACAGGTACTTACATCTACATTGGAGCACAGAGAATTCCTGGAAAAATCTTTCCTCATAAATGATACCATTGCAGAAATTCTTCTATCTGTTAAGCTTATTTTCTAAAAGAGAGATGGGTAAGAAACATGTAGAAAATATGATCAGCATTCTATAAAATTTCATGATGCAAGGATACGCACACGCTTCTTAGAATTGAGTTGACATATTTTTGCTGGACTGGAGCGGACTTGTTCTTTGGCCACCGGAATCTGCTTATTATCGATGGGAGTTGGGTTTCTCTGTCTTTGGAGCAGTATCTATAAAAACTAGAGTTGGTTTATTATCTCTGGCGTTTGGATCTTTTGCAAAGGCCTTGTTTGTAACCCTTGATTCTAACATAGTCGTCTTCCCTTGCATGCCTTGTATAGAAGAATGGTGCTTTAATTATAAAACATGCGCAAGAGAGAGATGGAATAGGTCTTGAAGAATAGAAAGGCATGACATATTGACATGTATTCCTCCATACGGAAAAAAATGGATGGGTCTAGGCGTATTTCAGTTCTAGATACATCCTTTTTATCCATTTCGCAACATGTAATTGGACGGAGGGAGTATGGTGTAAGAGCTAGGGATACGATAGGACAACACAACAAAAAACACTAGTTGAATGTAAAACTATATGCTAGCGGAATACGTGCAGAAATAACTAAGGCAACATACACGTGTATGATTGGGAAAATAAGATGGCATTGCAACGAGCACTAGAACAACACTTCAATGTAAAAAACATGGTATGGCGGATGATGAAGTATATCTTGATGAATAACAATGCATAAGATATTCAGAAGCATGATGTCCAAATTAAGCAGATGGCATTGCGATAGAGTAGAATGACAGTACTTGAATTTGAAAACATGTTATCATGAATGGAATAGGTACTGAAAAATAGGAAGGCATGACATATTTACATGCATGATCAGCATGCTAAGCACATGACATTGCAACAGAGAAGATACACTCCAGGACATTATATGCATGTTATACCTATATCGCAGGCCAAGTTAGAGCAAGGACCTTGTGGGGTGAAGAGGATTCATCATCTTTCTACAAGTCTTCTGAAGAACTGCCTTTACATGTTCCATCATATTGGGTATCATTGACATCAAGTTTATTGGCCTTTACATTGCTCCGTGAGGTTCTTGTGGGTATATCAGTGTGTGCAATTATATCTGGCATGCATGGAAGACAACTAGTAGTTAGATTTATGTAAATGAGTGCCTGTAGGAGACGACATAAATAGTAGGACTGGGGTTAACTAGCAGCAACAGGTCTCATAAACTAAAGGGAGAACACATATGAAAGCTACAGAATATGTATCGTTTGTACTCGAGATTAACTAGATGGCACACAAAAGTATTAAAGAACAACATAGGTAATACTAGAAGTGGTATAATACTATAATCACCAGCCTGTGCGATAGCATTGGCTGATGGATGATAACTATGGAACAACGTTACCTAAAGAACAAGTATCTTAGCTGAACTATGGAACAACTTGAACTCCTAAACAAGACCCGTAAGAGATCAGCATGAATATACAGTGAAATGTGATGATCTATTTTCCGTGCTTAGATGAATAACAAATCCATAAATGTTGCACACAAGTAAGAAGAGGGTACAACCTATCTGGCTGCCATCCATAGGAGTGAGCATCATGTGCTGACTTGTCGATGGCCCGGCAGTTGTTGTGTCTGTCCATGTCGGGCACGCGCATTCGATCGAGGAACTGTTGAGTGGGGACTGTAGCTCCCTTCGGTGTATGCTTCCTTGTTGGAGCAGCTGTGGTGAGTCGGAAGGCGGTGTGTCGAAGATGCAGATAACGCATAATGTTAAAACGGCATATCTCTTTGATCTGAAGAAATACACTAAGAGATCAACAACAAAGATGCGAGTGGTCACACGTCTGTTGGTGAAGACTAAATTGGGGTCACACGATTTTACTTTATTTTAGTACTTCCGATCTCGCGGATGGCTTGATGGCCATCTTGTGCCTCCGGTGACACTTTTTGAATCTTCCCGAAGAGCCAGCGACCAATGGCGAGCAGCCTGCCTCCATTGTCCGTGGCCCCGGCTAAAACCCCGCTCCCCGCCCCACCGCACTGCCGTGGTTGTGCCACCCCAGGCCAATCCACAAAGACTCCCGTCATCCAGATCCGGCGGCGGCAGTACCTTCAACCCACGCAACTCTAAAAGATAGCCATCTAAGCGCTGCTTCCGCGGCGAACTTGCGGCCCACACCCTTACGTTAGACACCAGCCAACCGGCATCCTAGGAGCTCCGCCGCCTCGAGGGGTGCTGCTTCCCATTGGGAATCGATTGGCCTAGAATAAAAATTCAGACAACTGACGCCTAAATAAAGTGATTTGAGATGAGGGTGCGACCTATCTGGCGGCATGGTGAAGTAGGCAGGTCCAGCTGCCGAGTCGGTGAGGCCGGCGCGGTTGTGGTGGCGACCGGAAGCAGGGAAAGAGTGATGCCGCGACGGTCGACGGCTACGCGAAAGCAGCGCCAGGACTCTGGAGGGATCTGAAGTTGGAGCCACTCCGGCGCCGTGAACAACGGCGGGGGTGAATCGGCTCCGGTACGGTTCACGCAGCCGTCATCGAGGCAGCACCAGCAGCACGGAGTAAGAGGCACACGACCCAGTGCACGACGACAATTGGACAGCGTCTTGGCATTAGGGAGGAGGGCGGCCGTGAAATTGGTGCGGTGGGGCGCCATGGAGGTGGGGCTGAGGTTTGTGGCTGGGGAGAAGGGAGCTTCGGGGAGAAGGTGATTTGGCGCCCACGAGGTATGAATGGGGGGGCGGGCGGGGGGGATTGGGAGGAGTGGAACCATGTCTTCTGGACGCATTTATGCGAAATGTGAGAGGGAGTTACAGTTCTACCCTTGCCTATAGGCTTCTCGGCTTGGGTGCGTGTCTTGGGTCGGGGATAGTAGAGTAACTTTGCTTCTCCCCAAAAGTGGGCGGGAGCGATTTTGGGCGAGGAGGGCGTGTTTTGAACTATAGTGGTATGGCGATTTGACGAGGAAAGCGTGTTTTGAAATAGTGGTATGAGCTATTTGAGCGAGGAGAGCGTGTTTTCCCGACCATGGTTTATGAATTATTCGGCACATGTCATTTCGGCAGATGAGAAGGCGCGCTTGGATGAAGTTACGAACCTACCCTCGATGTACAACAGGCCAATTGATGCGTGTCCCACATAGGACGGTAATTTCGCGTCTCCCATTTATTTGCGCGGGCGAATTCCACCGAGGAGAGAGGATGTTTAACGGTTTGTTCAAAATTTTGGGAGAACAAGCATCCACGTCTACCTTACCAAGTCGATTCGAATCAAATTTTGAAATATTAGCTTGCCACTTCTGTTTTAGATGGAGAGATGATGCTCAGGAGTAATGCGTTTTTACATGCTCGTTGCTAGCGATTTACTATATGAAAAATAGTTGACCCACTCAAAAACGCGAATCAAACCCAAAATGAAATATCTCGATTCAATGAACTAGCTCGTTCAGTAGGTCAAAATAGTGAACTAAATCCAAAATTGAACACCTCAATCGAGTAGCATGTTGTACAGTATTATAGTACTCCATGAACATGTTGAAAGTCAAATTAATGAACTTGTTTGATATACGCATATATCCGTTCATGTGTGGATTGTAGACAACATGTTCTCCAATTTAAATATTTGAATGCAAGTTTATATCGAAACATGGTTTATATCAGTCTTTGATGCATAAAAGCGACCTCCCCTCTCCCGGACTCATGTTCTCTCTCTCTCTCACTCACTCTCTCACGACAATCTTCAATTCATGCATGCGATCCGACACAAAAACTTGTTGGTCCCTCTCCCTTTCTCTCCATCTCTCTCTCTCTCTCTCTCTCTCTCTCTCTCTCTCTCTCTCTCTCTCTCTCTCTCTGTGTGTGTGTGTGTGTGGGGGGGGGGTTTCTAGTTCGCATTCATATATACACCATCTATAGGTCTCTTTCGCACACTATGTATGATACTCTAGCTAGTCCAAGATAGATATCTTGGGTGCACTCATCGTATGCACACAAATTTCTTGGCTCTTTGCCCATAACTCTCTCACGCACCACTATGTCATCTCGGAGCTCTCCCCCTCTCTCAAACTCTCCATCCACCCGGGTCACACATACACATGCATATCTCACTCGCACTCGATGGGCCCATCTAAAACTCTATCTCTCTCCCTCGTTCTCTCTCCATCTCACACGCACACACCCACACACAATCTCATGCCCAGCTAGCCAAGTATGATGGTCTCTCACTCAATTGTAGGCACACGCAGTCCCCCTATATGTATATGACTAGCTAATCTTAGTCTCCATCACAAACATGTGCATGGTCTATCTCGATTTCTCTCGGGCATCTTTCTATCGCAAGACGCACTCCTCGATATCCCACCCATATAGTCCCTCACGATCTCGAGGGATCTCTCTATCAAAACACACCCTCTCTCCCTCCCCATGCGTCCATGCCATCCATGTGTCCCTCTCGACCTTTTTTCCTTGTTGGCCAGACCTCTGTTGGACATGTGCTACAGGGGTGTCTCTCTCCGTTGCAAGCAATCACACACTAGCTATCTTCGTGTATCTCCTCGCCTCGCTTTTCCATCTCGGAGATGCATGCGTGATATGTTCGCATAAGAAACGAAGAAACACACACTCTCTCTAATTTATCGTTTGTTGTAACTTTCTCTTTCACACACATACTCTTTTTGCACACTTACTCATTCTCCTTCACACGCACTTGATCAGTCTCAACTGAGGCACTCTCCTCCGTCCATAGCACATAGATTTATTAAAAAGTCAAACATCACAAAGTTTGACCATGTACGTGGAGAAAAAGAATTACATCTAGTACGGCAAACATATACCATTAGATTCACCATGAGATGTAGTTTTGTATGATGTATCTTTGGTATTGTAGAAATAAATAACATTTGCGTAAACCTGATCAAAGTTTCCAAAGTTTGACTTCTAAAAATTTACATGCCTTTGCATTATCGGCGGATGGAATATCTCTTTCCCCTCTCAGCTATCGGCGCACCACTCAGCCTTATCGGGCTCCTCAATCTCTCTCAAACTTTATTGGTCAGTTTGGTTCGTGACTGACCCTCATGCCTTGATGGCGGTCTTGCTGGTGTGGAAGTGAGATGTAAAATATTTCTGCTGGCCAGGCTTGTGTCGTCTTGAAGCGTTTGGTTCATGCAGGCCAGCAAAGCATCAATGTCCCATCAATCAATCCATGCATCAATTATTTAATGCTAATATCCATCCATGTTGCTGTTAGCCTCGTGGCGCATGACCGAGCAAGGCGAGCGTTGAAATCGATCGCTTGGGCGAGGCTACTTGCGGTGTATGGAGTTCAGCCAGCTAATTAAAGTGCAAGGAACCCAGCCGAGGCGGGCTTTCTTTTTCACGGGTAGCAACCAAACAAGCATGCATGAAATCCAGCCACAACCCCAGCCCACGCAAAAGATGCTCACGACGCAAGCCAAACGGCCTTATATCTCCTGGTTCACACATACACATGTCTGCTTCGCGCTATACATATAGACCCATCCAACACTCTCCGCCCTTGTTCTCTCTCCATGTGACACGCACCCCCCTAAGTACCATAATCCCTCACTCCATCATAGGCTCTGTTTGGATCCATGGGTTAGAGTTAGTTTGGGTTAGTTTGGAGTCAACTAACCCAAAAAGATCCAAACAGGAGGGTTAGTTTAGGTTAGATGCATCTAACCCATAAAAAAAACTAACCCATCCAAGAGGTGCTTATTTGGGTTAGTTCTTTTCGGGACCACTAATAAACACTTTTTTCTCTCGCTCTCCCCGCAGCAGATCCCTCCCCACTTCCTCGAAGCTTCTCGTCCTCTCCCTCCCTCCCTCTCGCGCCGCCCGTGAAGGTGCCTCGCCGTATCCGCGCTCCATCTAACCCTGCCATCTAAACACCTCTTTACTTAGAGTTAGTTCAGGATTAGTGGCATCATCTTCCCCGTTGAAGTGCTACATGGGGTGGCCTTGATATTGAAGTGGCTGCATCCCCCGCATAATGCATATCGACATAACCTCGGTTATGGTCAGTCCTGATTGAGCCAACACCTTTATCCGGCCCATCAGGTATAAAACGTCTTTGTCATCTTCCTCCTGAGGGCTCGGTGGTCGCCAGTTTAGGCGCTTCTTCAAAGGGGCATTATCAAACTCAGGAAGGCCAATCCGAATGGGATCCGGAAGGGGGACGTCCTCCATATAAATCCACTCTGAAGGCCAGTCTTCGGACGTCTTCTTCGGGGTACCGGATAGGTATCCGGTCCCGGCGATGCGCCATATTTCGGCCCCGCCCACTTGATATATTGACCCCCTCTAAGTACAGGGCACAAGGCATAATAACTTCTTCCACAACGCGAAGTGAGCTTCGTAACCCAGGAACAACTCGCAAAGGGCCACGTAACCAGCGATGTGTAATATGGAGGCAGGGGTGAGATTATGCAACTGGAGGCCGTAAAACTCCAGGAGCCCTCGGAGGAACGGATGGATTGGAAACCCGAGTCCCCTTAATAAATAAGGGATGAGGCATACCCGCTCCCCCTTGGAGGGGTTGGGAAAGCTCTCCGCTTGTTCCCCGCCATTGTAGGTGGCGAGCCCGCTCGAGCAGGGACCATATCGCCGGAGGAGAAATCCACAGGTCTGTAGCTCCACTAATTGACTGTGTGGGACGGAACACTTCTTCCAATCTCCGGGCTTAGGGCTACAAGAGCGAGATGAGGAGCGGCGCTGGCCGGCCATGTTGGAATGGATTTTTTCGGGCACGCTCCGATGAATGCTCGCTGAAGGAGGATGGTGTGATTTGATCTAAGAATCCCCGTCTCTTTAAATAGACAATTTGTTCACATAGCTAGGGTGGTAAAAGTAAAAACGCCCTGGCTTCTTGCATTCGCTCGACACGTGGAAGGTAGCCATTATTGGACGTAGAAGCCAAGAAGCACAACATTTATGAGAAGCCGGACACTATTTAATAGGAATTTGGAATCTGGAGAAGAACCCGCCTTGCAATGCCGAAGACAATCTGCGCGCCGGACTCATCGTTATTGAAGCCTAGTTCAGGGGCTACTGAGGGAGTCCTGGGTATCCGGACAGCCGGACTATATCCTTTGGCCGGACTGTTGGACTATGAAGATACAAGATTGAAGACTTCGTCCCGTGTCAGGATGGGACTCTCCTTGGTGTGAAAGGCAAGCTTGGCAATACGGATATGTAGATCTCCTCCCATTGTAACCAACTCTGTGTAACCCTAGCCCCCTCCGGTGTCTATATAAACCAGAGGGTTTAGTCCGTAGGACAACAACAATCATACCATAGGCTAGCCTCTAGGGTTTAGCCTCTATGATCTCGTGGTAGATCAACTCTTGTATCACTCATATCATTAAGATCAATCAAGCAGGAAGTAGGGTATTACCTCCATCGAGAGGGCCCGAACCTGGGTAAACATCGTGTCCCCCGCCTCCTGTTACCATCTGCCTTAGACGCACAGTTCGAGACCCCCTACCCAAGATCTGCCGGTTTTGACACCGACAGTGAACATGATATGTGCTACACACATCCCCAAAAGGGAGCGCAAGCGCGCGCTCAGGGACGTCTACGCGGTAGAGCCAGCCGCCCCAAAATTCAACCCATGGTCGTCATTCCCAATCACCTTTGATCGTTGTGATCATCCAGCTAGCATCCGTCATGGCGGTTCAGCCGCATTGGTACTCGACCCAATCATCGACGGATTTCACATGACACGAGTCCTAATGGACGGTGGTAGCAGCCTCAACCTGCTCTATCAGGATACGGTGCGCAAAATGGGCATTAATCCCTCATGAATCAAGCCCACAATAACCACCTTTAAAGGAGTTATACCAGGCGTAGAGGCCCATTGTATGGGCTCGATCACGCTGGAGGTGGTCTTCGGTTCCCCAGATAACTTCCGAAGCGAAGAGCTAATCTTCGATATCATCCCCTTCCGCAGCGGCTACCACGCACTGCTCGGACGAACCGCGTTTGCTAGATTCAATGTGGTGCCACATTATGCTTATCTCAAGCTCAAGATGCCCGGTCCACGCGGCGTCATTAGAGTAAATGGAAACACGGAACGTTCCCTTCGTATAGAGGAGCATACCGCAACCCTTGCAGCAGAAGTACAGAGCGACCTTCTCAAGCGGCACCATAATCCGGCCGCCGAGCCCATGGACATCGTTAAGAAGGTCCGGACTACACTGCAACAGGGCATCTCGGTTCGTCAAGAGCCGAATTAGTAAATTAGGCCTCCGTCCCAGCCCAGATGAGGAAGGGGCATCCGTACCGCGCGTCCATAACTACGCACTCAAAACCCCATGAGTACCGACGGAGGCATAACTCGCTCGCGATCCATAATGCGGCTTGACCAACCCTGGGATTCGCACGCCTTTACTTTTTCTTTTTTATTACTGTTTTTTTCTCTTTTCGAGGTCTATGCGGACGACCCGCTTGCAGAACACACCAAGGAGGCAAGGAGCTCTGGCATACAAGGGAATCCCTAGGTGATCTCTACCGAACGATTGCCATACTTGTTTTACACACCTGCACGCAGCTCGCCCTTGGTTGCGGCATGTTAAATAGCTTTACTTGCTCACCGCATTGCTAGCACAAAGTACGCCTGGACGTACTAATTACATCACAATGGTGAATAAATGGTGGCGTCAGCTTATTACTTCATTTTCCTGTTTCCTCACCTTTGTATATATTACTTATTGCACACGTACACCATGGTACGTATTACTACGCCAGGGGCTTCATTACACACCGCATCACGGCAATAAAAGTCCAAACACTTTTCCAGTATAGTTCGGCACCCCGAACTTATACCATTATATGCATCGGCTCCGAATCATGTCTTTGGTCAATAGTTGGGTTGCCCGGCTCCTGTGCTTACAACCTTACGTTCTGTTATATCGGCTAGGGTAGTAAAGGGAGAACTACTGCGATTGTGTCCCGGTTCTTCCGGACGAGCACCTCAGTAGAGAAAGCCGAAAACTGACTGTCATGATGCGGCGAGAGCCGGTCAACTGTTCGAGAGGTTCCAAATTGTTAGAGATTTTTTCCGCTTCTTGCGAAGAATCGGTCCCTTCGACTAGGCGTGTACAACGCCCCTAGTTCGGCCTTCCGAATACCAGGGGCTTCACCAACTTTCTCAATTGTCAAACTCCTATGGCTAAGTGCGGGCAGTAAAGGCTGCATAGTATGATTGCCTTGTTCGTTGCGCTAAACACCTCCTTTAAGGACCAGAATGTGGAGTAAAGAGTGTTTAGTTTTATCCCGAACACCCACGTACTATCTACGTGGGGGTAGAAGCCGACAACTGGTCAACCCTCAGATTTCATAAACGGCCGCACATGAGGTAAAATGTAAATCACAAACATTATAATACACAACATCATTGTTCCATATTACATGACAGGATAATACAAATGTTCTCATGGGAATATGACATCCTTCAAACATTGCTCCGCCACCAGGCGGGACCCCTCCAGGACACCATCAAAATAGAGCTTGGGTTGACGATGCTCCTTGCCCTCCGGCGGCCCCTCAGTCATCAGCTTCTTGGCATCCAGCTTTCCCAATGCGTCTTGACGCGGGCAAATGCTATGCGCACACCTTCAATATAGACCGACCGCTTCACGGCTTCGAGCCGCGGACAGGCACTTACAAGCCGCTTAACAAGACAGAAGTAGCTGCAAGGTATAGGTTCGGCAGGCCATAGCCGGACTATTAGGTCCTTCATGGCTAGCTCTGCCGACCTGTGCAGCTCGACCAACTGCTTTAGCTGGTCGCTGAAGGGCACCGGATGTTCGGGTCCAAGATATTGGGACCAGAATAGCTTCTCCGTAGACATCCCTTCTTCGGCTCTATAATGCTCGGCAGCGTCTGCTATATCACTTGTGTAGATCCGTCGCATACTCGAAAACCCAAATTCGGATAAGTACAAGGAACGTTTCTTCTACATACTTGCTTTGCGGTGAAAGACTTACCGCCGCAATCTCCTTGGCACTGAATTTCACAGGGGCGTTACAGGCTTCGGCTCTTGCATCCTGTGCGCTCTGACGGGCCTTCGCCAGTTCGGACTCTTGCGCCTTACAATCGCGCTCCAAGGACTCAAATCTCTCGATCGCGCGCCGGAGCTGTTGCTGCGCCTCGCCAACCTGGGCCTTGTGCTTCTCGCGCGCGGCGCGTTCCTTGGCCGCTTTGTCCTCAGCCTCGGCTAACGCCTTTTTGAGGGCCGCCACCTCGGTCATGCCCCTAATAAAGTTCATGACACTTTAGTCAGCTTGAACAATTTACTCTTCAATATACACGCAGGTTACTGCATACCTTGGCTATCCTCCAACTGCTTCTTCACGCGGCCGAGCTCTTCCTCGGCCCGCCCCAGTTTCTGCTATAGTCTGGAGACCTCCGCAGTTTGAGAGGTAGCAGCCCGCAACGAGGCCTGCTTATTCACATAGACACTTTATGTTACACTCCTGCGAAAATTCATTTTGATCCTCTGTTCGGCTTTTCTTTCCGAACACGGAACAGGGCATCAGGGGCTACTGTCTACGCTATGATATTCTTCTCACAATAATGTACTCACCTCAAAGCCTGTTAGAAGGCTAGCGCAGGCTTCGGTCAACCCATTTTTGACGGACTGAACCTTTTCAATCACCGTACCCATATGGGCACGGTGCTCATCCACAATGGAGGCGCCTTGCAGCACTTCCAGTTGATGATCCGGCGCCTCTGGTTGGACAGAGGACACCGGTAGCACACCCCCTCCTTTCGGGAAGGGCCGTTTGCCGGACTCCGGTGCCGTATAGGTCTCCGGAATAGAATCTGGCTGAGGGTCGAATAGAACTCGGCCCGCACCGTCCGCCTCCGTTGGGGATTTTCCCCCCATGTATCCGGCGGTCCGGGAGTCATCCTGGGGTGCCGCCCTGACGATCTCCGGAGTCTTCCCCCGGTCTGAGGAGGCCCTTTGAGGCACCTCCTCATCGTCACCCTTGGCCGAATGGGAGTAAGCGGGCGGCGGTGACATGCTGACCCTCTCCTTTGGGTCCAGCGAACCTTCTGATGAAGACAGTGGGGAACTGTCCCGAGCCGGACTGCAATAACACGATTCAAACATTGCAAGGCAGAAAGGACGGACGTTTGGGCGTGCATAAGGATTTTTGGTACTTACGATTTGGCTCGAGGCTTGGTGAGGGAGTCCAGGATTAGGGGGTCTCCGGACAGCTGGATTATATCCTTTGGCCGGATTGATGGACTATGAAGATACAAGATTGAAGACTTCGTCCCATCCGGATGGGACTCTCCTTGGCGTGGAAGGCAAGCTTGGCAATACGGATATGTAGATCCCCTCCCTTGTAACTGATTCTGTGTAACCCTAGCCCCCTCCGGTGTCTATATAAACCGGAGGGTTTAGTCCATAGGACGACGACAATCATACCATAGGCTAGCTTCTAGGGTTTAGCCTCTACAATCTCGTGGTAGATCAACTCTTGTAATACCCATATTCATCAAGATCAATCAAGCAGGAAGTAGGGTATTACCTCCATCGAGAGGGCCCGAACCTGGGTAAACATCGTGTCCCCCGCCTCCTATTACCATCCGCCTTAGACGCACAGTTCGGGACCCCCTACTCGAGATCCGCCGGTTTTGACACCGACATTGGTGCTTTCATTGAGAGTTCCACTGTGCCGTCGTCATAAGGAAGGATGGCCCGTCTCGTTGTCAGGGACAACATCACCTCTGGGGGAGCCCTGGCTGTAGGCCAAACTCTCCAACTAGGCGGCTTCGTCATGGCCACCCGTTCGGCTGTTGCGCCGATGATGACTTCTCAGGTCATCGAAAACAGCCCCACGTCGGCTTGGAACTTGCTGAGCAGATGAATCCAATGGAGCTCTCTTCTCTAAACGGGCTCTTGGATCGCATCGCCGCTTTGGGAGTCGCTACGGACTATGATCGGATTGGGCTTAAACCCGACCAAAGGGAGATTAACTCTCTGCCGGTCACCCATTAGATAGCGGTGGTGGAGGAACAATGCGGCGATTCTTCCTCTATCTTGAGGACGAACTATGTCCGGATTCCCGAGCTCTCCGAGCGGATACCCGTCTCACGGAGGACATCGCCAAACCACGAACCTAGAATCGAGGCGATGGGCGAGACCTATTAGGCGGCATCCTGAGCCGAAATTCCAAGATCGAAACTCCTCTCCCCTGGGTCTCAGATCGGGTCAGGTTGGGACTTAAACCACCCACCCACCCGGATATAGCGATCTTTCCCACATTAGGCAAGACCCCGAGAGCAAGACATCACTATTGGGCCAGATTCCTCCTTGTAATGAACAAGGTCAAGGACATCACGAGGAAGGCGCAATTTCATTATTTTAGGGAATCCTCAACGCCATAAGTCGCCTACGATATAGCACGCTTGAACTTTGGCGGCCATAATCTGAAAGTATTATGATGGAAGCGCTGAAAACCCAAACAAAATTTTGGGATAATCCGGCTTTAACAAAGCCCCCAGTCCGAATTAAAAGGATACACTCTCATAAGTCGCCTGACTCAATCACAAAGAAGCAAAAGCCCACTACAGGGCGTGGAACCGTATTGGAGGGATGGCTTAACGGGCCCTGCGAAATTCACAGTACAACGGATATCATACCAACACATAGCCTTAGAGCATGTTGGGTACTTTGGCAGGTGGCCAAGAGCGGTGAGGATCTCCTTATTCAAAACACCGCAGAGCACCATCCCGTGGATAACAATACAATATTGACAGTCTTCGAGACCTTCGCCTCAAATAATAGGCGTGGCGAGCACTCCAGCCTTACGAAGTCTGCCGCGTGGCAGCAATAAATCCATGGGCGACACGGCTATCACCTTCAATGCGAGTGACAAACCTAAATTCCGAACAGCCCGAGCACCAGCCGCCTTGGTCCTCAGTCCAATTGTGGACGGCTTTTGGCTCAATAAAGTGCTCATGGACGGCGGCAGCGGATTAAACCTCATTTACAAGGAGACCCTTCAAAAAATGGAAATCGACAGAAATCGCATTGAGCAAAGCAGCACGACCTTGAGAGGAATCATCCCCAGTTGGGAGGCACGCTGCGCCGGGAAAATCACATTAGATGTGGTATTCGGCACGCTGGAGAATTACAGGTCCGAAGAAATAACATTCTAAGTGGCCCCGTTCAGAGCGGATACCACGCCCTTCTTGGGCAGGAGGCATTCACGATCTTCCAAGCTATACCCCATTACGGGTACATGAAGCTCAAAATGCCCGGGCCCAATGGAATCACCTCTCTAGCTAGTGATCCGTACACAGCACTCCGCGCCGAAAACAAAACAGCTGCACTGGCCCTCGAGGCATTATCCGAAGCCCTCGCGGCGGAGGAGTTAATCGATGCGCTCCCACGGTGGGCGGGGACGACGTGATAGTAGACAAAAGATCCAAGTCCACCTCTTTTAAACCAGCGGATGAAATATTCAAATTCCAAGTCCACCCAACGGACCCTCACAGCATCCATCGGGCACGCTTAAACCCATTTGTAGGCGCGCACTATGGGAGTTCTGCTTGAAAATTGGGGCGTATTCTTTGGCATCCTTCAGACATGGCAGGAATCCCACGCAGGCTGGCCGAGCATAGTCTTAACATTCTAAAGGGATTCAAGCCGGACAAGCAGACTCTTCGGCGTTTCTCCGAACCTAAGCGACATGCCATGGGAGAGGAGCTAGCCAAGCTACTAGAGGCCGGAATCATTAGAGAAATAAAACATCCGGATTGGCTAGCAAACCTGGTGATGGTACCAAAGAAGGAAAAATCCTGGCGCCTATGTGTCGACTTCAAGGACCTTAATAAGGCTTGCCCAAAGGATCCCTTCCCCCACCCTCGCATCGATCAAATTATCGACGCTATCGCAGGACATGACTCATTGTGCTTCCTCGACGCGTACTCCGGTTACCACCAAATTAAGATGGCGGAGTCCGATCAAGCCGCAACGGCATTTATCACTCCATACGGCCCTTTCTGTTTCAACACAATGCCCTTCGGGCTCAAAAACGCCGGCGCAACATATCAACGCATGATTCAGACATGTCTGGAAAAGCAGATCGGCAAAATAGTGGAGGCATACGTAGACGATGTGGTCGTTAAAACCAGACACGTCGACTCTTTAATAGACGACTTGAGGCTCACGTTCGACAATCGCCGAACATACGACATTAAGCTCAATCCGGAAAAATGCGTTTTCGGCATGCCCGCCGGAAAGCTCCTGGGCTTCATCATCTCCAGTAGGGGAATTGAAGCAAATCCGGCTAAAATCCGAGCTTTGTCGCAATTGGCTATCCCAACTGACCTCAAGCAAATCCAGAAGTTAACTGGATGCGTCACCACCATAAGCCGCTTTATCTCCCGATTAGGAGAAAAGGCATTACCCCTTTATCGCCTTCTTTGGCGAACGAACACTTCAAGTGGACGGACGCGGCCACGGCCGGATTGGAAGAAATAAAAGCCATCTTGGCCACCAACCCAATCTTGGCCGCGCCAAATGTTGGCGAACCAATGCTGTTATATATAGCGGCAACCCACCAAGTTGTAAGCGCGATGCTAAATCGTCGAGCGAGAGGCGGACGGACATAAGTTCCCACTTCAAAAACCGGTATACTATGTATCCACTGTCCTCACTCCATGCAAATCACGGTACCCACATTATCAAAAGATAGCATACGCGGTATTTATGGCATCCCGGAAACTATGACACTACTTTCAAGAGTGTTGAATCACGGTGGCCTCGGAAGTACCACTCAACGACATAATAAACAACCACGATGCCACGGGCCGGATTGCCAAATGGGCCATCGAGCTCCTCTCGTTCGACATAACATATAGACCTCGGCGAGCCATTAAGTCGCAAGCATCTTGGCGATTTTGTCGCCGAATGGATGAAGCGAACTCCCTAAAAGTGCAGTGCATACTCAATTGGATCATGCACTTAGGCGGCTCTAAAATGTTGGCTGATGCAGGGGCTGGCGTCTTCTGGCGTCCCCACCGAGATACTGATCAATACATACTCCAAATACTATACACAGATTCCAACAACGCAGCTAAATACGAGGCCCTTTTACATGGTCTTCGGATGGCAGTTTCCATGGGCATTCCACGCCTGGAGGTGCGCGGGGACTCGAACCTCGCAATATACCAAATAAATGGAGAC
Organism: Aegilops longissima; assembly: GCA_021605205.1. Lineage (NCBI taxonomy): Eukaryota > Viridiplantae > Streptophyta > Magnoliopsida > Poales > Poaceae > Aegilops > Aegilops longissima. Next base: position 617,999,484 of record CM038680.1, read on the forward strand.
TTCGATGCCAAGAATCCGAAAATGGCGGCTTATCGCAATGTCGTCCTCAAAATGTCAGCTCGGTTCGAGGGGCTTGAGTTCCACCATGTGGCTCGGGAAAACAATCAGGCGGCGGATATCCTCGCCCGTATCGGCGCTAAGCGCGACCCTGTCCCACCTAACATCTTCTTGGAAAGGCTGTTTAAGCCATCCGTATTATGGGAAGGGGATACCGGTAACAACAGTCCGGACACGGCCACAACACCAGATACCGAACACCCTGACACAATCGGAGGCTCCGCCACCAAAATAACACCTTCAACCCACGTGATAATGGTCGTCATCGCCCCATGGACAGAACCATTCCTGGCCTACCTAACTAGGCAGGAACTTCCCGAGGACCAAAATGAGGCACGCTCCATAGTGCGGCGATCTAAAGCCTACAAGGTCCACGAGGGAGATCTTTATAAGAAAAGCACTACCGGAGTCCTTCAAAGGTGCATCTCCGAAGAGGAAGGGCGGAAACTATTGGCAGAAATTCATGCTGGACTCGGCAGCCACCACGCCGCAGCCCGGGCCCTTGTAAGCAAGGCCTTCCATACAGGTTTCTATTGGCCGACGGCCCGGGCATACGCACAAGATTTGTCCGATGATGCATCGGTTGCCAGCTTTTTGCAAACCAAAGCCATATGCCGCCTACCGCTCTCCAAAAAATCCCCATCACTTGGCCCTTTGCGGTCTGGGGGCTTGATATGGTCGGACCCCTTAAAGGGGGAAGCCATAAGAAAAAATACTTATTGGTCATGGTGGATAAATTCACCAAATGGATAGAAGCCAAACCAGTTAAAACAGCCGAATCCGGACCAGTGATAGACTTCATATCTGGGGTTGTACACCGTTATGGCGTCCCCCACAGCATCATCACCGATAACGGCTCGAACTTTACAACCGACGAGGTAAAACTTTGGTGCAGCAACATGGGCATCAAGCTCGATTATGCTTCTATCTATCACCCACAAACTAACGGTCAAGTCAAGCGAGCAAATGGTCTTATCATGAGCGGCATCAAACCCAGATTAGTTCGGCCCCTAAAGGAATCAAACACGCACTTGATAGAGGAGCTCGACTCCGTACTATGGGGGCTGCGGACCACGCCGAATCGTACTACCGGATACACACCATTTTTATGGTGTACGGCGCAGAGGCGGTACTGCCCTGCGACATAATTCATGACTCACCTCGAGTGCGCATGTATGAAGAGAAAGAAGCCGAGCTTGATCGGCAGGACAGTTGGGCATACGGAGGAGGAGCGTGATGTGGCAAAAGCTCGTTCCGCATTCTATCAGCAACAGGCTCGAAGGTATCAAAGCAGAGAAGTACGGGCCCAAACCTATAACGTTGGCGAACTAGTTCTATGCCTATCGGAGAAGAAAAAGAACAAGCTCAAGCCCAAATGGGAAGGTCCCTTCATTATTGACCAAGTTCTGACCGGTGGAGCGTACCGTCTGCGGGATGCATCAGACAATCGACTCGAGCCAAACCCATGGAACGCAGCCAGACTCCGAAGATTCTACGCCAAGCGCCGGACTCTATGTTTGTCCCCTTACCTCCGTCAATTTTTACATATCCGTTATCTGTCTTTTATCTCTTTCTCTTTCTCCTTTTTTCTTCCAGGCCTTAAAAGGCTAAATTGTGTCTTGACTACACAATCTTGACGCGCTAACCACGCTCATTATACCTGAGGGCTTCTTATACAGAAGCTTGATATAACTATTCTCTGGGCCCTATGCCCCACACATGTGTTATTCTTCCACATGTACCTTTTTTCGCCATTATATGCATCGATATGACTTAAGTTTTGGCCAAGCTGGGTTGCCTGGCTCTTGTGTTTATGCCCTCGTTCCCGTTAATTGGCTAGGGCATAAGGGGAACACTTCTGCGATTATTCTTGCCGGGTCAGCGGATGTGTACCTCGGTAGGTGAAGCTGAAAGCTAGCATTCTTAAGGGAATATTCGGTCGGTGAACAAAAGATGACTTTTATTTATTTTTTATATGCCCCCAGATGTGTATAGCATGAGTCTCTTTTCGCAGTTCTGACATGCACATTAGGGCATGCGTACCCAGGGAAAGGAACCCTTAACGGAACTATTCTCCCTGGAAGATGTTTCTTATTATCCATGTATTATAACATAGCTAGTTGGGTACTTGTCTGTTCAAGCACTTATGACCCCTACGCCTGGTTTCCACGAGTACCCCGGTTTTTACATAACTCAGCGAGTATGTGGATACACTCCGGACTATCGGGTCCAGAGGTCGAAGCGAAAAGTTTCGTGTCGGTGTCAAAACCGGCGGATCTCGGGTAGGGGGTCCCGAACTGTGCGTCTAGGCGGATGGTAATAGGAGACAAGGGACACGATGTTTTACCCAGGTTCGGGCCCTCTTGATGGAGGTAAAACCCTACGTCCTACTAGATTAATATTGATGATATGTGTTACAAGAGTGGATCTACCACGAGATCAAAGAGGCTGAACCCTAGAAGCTAGCCTATGGTATGATTGTTGTTAGTCCTCGGGACTAAAACCCTCCGGTTTATATAGACACGGATAGGGTTAGGGTTACCTGAGTCGGTTACAATGGTAGGAGATCTACATATCCGTATCGCCAAGCTTGCCTTCCACGCCAAGGAAAGTCCCATCTGGACATGGGACGAAGTCTTCAATCTTGTATCTTCATAGTCTTGGAGTCCGGCCGATGATGATAGTTCGGCTATCCGGACACCCCCTAGTCCGGAACTCCCTCAGTAGCCCCTGAACCAGGCTTCAATGACGGCGAGTCCGGCGCGTATATTGTCTTCGGCATTGCAAGGCGGGTTCTTCCTCCGAATAATTTATAGAAGATTGTGAACACCAGGATAGTGTTCGGCTCTGCAAAAATAAATTCCACATACCACCGTAGAGAATAATAGTACACAAGATCAATCTGTGGCGTATTTTGTGGCGTGGCGTCGCACCACTACCAAGCCTTTATTCAAATTGTTTTTGTTCCACCTCGGTAGCGTTTAGCGGCGGTTTCCTTAGCACGTCTTGTCGAGGCGAGATCGTGCTCCCCTTATTCGGGATTCCCATCAATACGGACATCGTAACCCAACCGCACCATTGATTGTGGCGCTTGGGAGATAAGCAAGTTTTACCAGGCCGGTGGGGACACATGTTTTTGTCCGCCCATATAAGGGGATAAGGATCCACCCTTTCACATACGCCTTCTTCCTCCTTTGCTCATCCATTCCCGTGCACTCGAGCTCTAGCGCCCAAGTCCGCACTCTCCTCCTCAACCTTCTCCAACCATGTTAGGAGCGGGAGGCAGATGGATGGCCTCCTCTGCATCACGGAGGGGCACATCACAAGGCTGCGGAGGCGGATACTTGTCCGGCGATATCGCGCCAGAGCTGCCCGACGCAGGGCAGCTTATTCCAACCCCCACCCCATGAGAGGTGGTATTTCTCCCCACTTCCTTCGCGGACTAGGTTTTCCACTTCACCCATTCGTCCGGGCTCATGTTCTACTCGGCTGGACTTCCATGACCTGGCCCAATTTCGTCCTCAACGTCTCGGCGTTTATCATCGTGTCTGAGCTTTCCTTTGCATCCAGCCCCACTTGACTTGGGCTCAAGACCTTGATGTCAAGCGAAGGTTGTGAAGGGCAGACAAGCGGAGTCTTGAGGCGCCATGGTCGGTAAGATGGCCAAAGTCCTATGGCTCGAGGGCTCCTTTGTGGAGACAATAAAGGGGTGGCAATCGGGGTGGTTCTACATCACCGAGCCACGCGACCCTGAATGGGTGGCGGCCCCCGAATTTAGATCTGGATTCCCCACACGGCTCTCGTCATGGAAAGAGACGGGCCTGAAGTGGGGGGATTCGGACGAGCTATCCGGACTCCAAACACGCGTCTGGAACCTGGTGGACAAGAATCGCAGGCTTGTCGACGTAATCCAGGTGATGCTCATCCGCCGGATTCTCCCATGCCAACAGCGGGACTTCAATTTGTGGGAGTTCGATCCGGCACAGCACCGAACCTTGAGCGGCTCTTGATACCACGTCACGAAGATGCAGGAGGGTGCTGTTCAAAGGCGCAAAGCCCCGTATCCGCTAACAAAGATCGCGGATACAACTTCGCGCGTCAAGCCAGCGAGGTAAGTTATTTTACCCTTTACGGACTCCTTTTCCATAGATTAACTCTACATGGGTTAAAAACTCCCTATTCTTGACGAGTGTTTGGTGAAGACGTCCGGAAAGATTAACTGTCGGCTCCTTTGCCGAAGACCCAGCGGACGCCCGATTAGCCAGGGCTGCTGGCTCCAAAGACCATGTAGTGCTTGGAGAAGAAGGCCAAGAAGGAGGCTACGGAACTCGAAGGAGCACCGGCGCCAGTCTTGTCGGATTCTGAAGCAGAATCTTCTCACGAAGATGAGGAGGAAGAAGAAGAAGCCTCTCCCCAGCGAGGGGCGAGAGAAAAGGAATGCCGCCCCAACCGGGAGGCCGGAGGGTCTAGAAGGAAGAACCCTTCCTCCGGACTTCTCCACCAACGTCGGCGACGGCGAGGGGATTGGCCTACAAGGGCCAAGCCCTGGCGAGATCGTAAGTGTCCAGGATACCCATGGCATTTTATTATTGCAGAGTGTTCTCTAATGTCGAACAATCGTGCAGCCCGCCTAAAGCGAGCTCGCCCGATTCATCGAAGCGGTCCTCGGCTCGTCGGAAATGGAGAGTGCCGCCTCCGACCGCCTCCTCACCTCATGCTGCGGACAATGCCGTGGCGGGCCCCCAAGGGGCTTGGTCCCGAGAGGTGGCGCAGGAGGTGCCACAAGGCAACCCCGGACTCCGAGCGCGTGGGGGCAAGACCCGGGGGCTCTAAGGCCGACCCTTGTCCGGACTCAATGCGGAACCTTCGGTGGTTCCGAGTCCGACAAGCGATCCCTTCAAGAAGGGTAAGGCGCCGGTGTCCTTTGTCCAGCCGAGAAACCGGATAGCTTCTTCGGGCGCTCAGCGGCGCCTCCATCGAGGAGGAGCACCGCCTTTGTTATGAGTCGGTGATCCGGACAGTTCGATCCGCCAAGAGCGGGCTGACCAAGCTTGTACCATCCTTCTATCGAGGCTTTGAGGTAAGAAATTTTAATATATGTAAAATGGTACCGCATAGGCGGTAGCCCACGATGCTCGGTTCGGTGTTGTAAAGAAAAGCCGTCTTGAGGATCTTTAGAAAGATAAACGCAGGAGTCATAAAAATATGTCAATATGGGATTGCAGGCTGTCTTCTTGACCTCCGCCGCATTATTGCGGAGGTCAATAATTTGAAGAAAAACCTCGGCGGTCCGAGAACGAGCTCGGTCATGCCAAGAGGTAGCTCGAGGAAAAGAAGGTGAGTAATACCTTATGAAAATTGTACCTTAAAGAAAAGGATTTGGTTGCAAGAACAATGACAAGGATAGCGTGGGTATTGTAGGGGCCACTAACGAGGTGGCGACCACGAAGGAGGCGGTGGCAGCGGCGAGCATAATCTGACCCGCGAACGCACCGAGCGAGAGAAGCGAGAGGCGCGGGTGGCGGAGGTACAGCAAGAGCTCAGGATCTCGTGAAAAAACATGAGAACTTGGGCGTGACTCGAGACTTCGAGTCCGAGCTTGCAACGACTCTTGAGAGTGCCAAAGCCGCTAAGGCCAAGCCTACAAGGCCCTCCGGAGATTGAGGCGAGTGAAGAAAATAGCAGCGGGTAAGGCATTTTTCATGCAGAGTAAGCATCTGAGTGTTAATTACATGCTTACCCGAATTCGGAGCTCTCGAGGCGTTCGCGAGATCTTCCTTGCAGCGTGTCGATGCTGCCGCATTCTACCGGGCGAGGAGGGCTCGGCGGAGAAGGTCTTCGGTCTCGATATCTTTGAGGGCGGACATCCGGTGCCCTTAGCGACCAGTGAAGGAGCTGGTCGAGCTCCACAAAGCGGCCGAACAGGCCATGAAGGGCCTCATAGTTGGTGTGGCCTAAGGAGGCTATGCAGGGAGCTACTTTGGCCTGGTGCGGCGGCTGGTGGATGCGTGCCCATGGGTTGAAGTTGTCAAGCATTCGCTTGTATCGAGGTGCCGTCGGGCCTTGCCTGTAAAAGGTGCCTTTGGGCAAGATGGATGCCAGAAGCTCGTGTGGACCCGCCACGGAGGGCAAGGAGCATCGCACGCCGAGATGTATTATAAGAGTGTCTTTGAAGGCGCCGCACTATTGCGGGTGAGTGCTCCAAAGATGTAATATTTTAGTAGACTAGCATTTTGTTATCCTATCGCTGAAAACTTAGTTCATATCGTTAAGCAGCGCTTGTTAATTTAAAATATTACCTTACGTGCGGCTGTTTATCAAATCGAGAGATGGCAAGTCGTCGGCTTCAGCCCCATGCCACAGTCTTTGGGGTGTTCGGGATAAACTTGGCGCTCTTGTTCCCATTTTGGGTCCATCTAGGAGGCGCTCAACACAACGAACAAGGCAACGGACTTATAATGCTTGAACACTCTCACTTAGCCATAGAATTCTATAATTTTAAATTTGGCGGCGCCCTAGTCTTGAAGGCGAATTTGGGGCGCTATCCACGCCTTGGCAGGACAGTATCCGGCTCCTCGCTCTAAGCGGCATAAGTCTTGAAGGACTCGCAAAAAACCTCTCGAACAGCGACCGGTCTCTCGCCTCATCATGACGGTCAGTTTTAGCTTTCTCCACTTAGGTGTTAACCCAGCCGAATTGGGGCGGAATCGCAGTGGTTCTCTCGGTGCTACCTTAGCCGATATAGAGGGCGTAAGGTACCAAAACACGGGGCCGGGCAAACCCAACTATTGACCCAAGACATGATTCGAGCTGATGCATATAGTGCTATAAGTTCGGGAGCCGCACTTGTGAAAGTGTTGGACTCATCACACCATAATCTGGGAAACATAAGCCCTGGTGTATATTAGCCGTACCAAAGTGTCTGGATGCAACATGTCGTGAAATGAACATATGTATGAAAAAGAAATGCAATTATAAACAAAAAGGTGCTGCATTGTTTTATTCAACAAGTGCTGCTACAAATGCGAAACGACACAAATAGTGCGATAAGTGAGGTATGAGATGTTAAACATGTCCCCCTCGGGGGTAGGCTGCAGATTGGTGTATGAAAATGCTCGTAATGGAGACCACACAGTATATTCGTTGTAGCCTTAATCCTTCCCTGGCTGTTGCATCGTGAGTTCGGCAGTGCTGCTCTGACGGGGCTTCGACAAGCGGAGTCTGTGGGTAAAAAGTAAAAGGTAAAAAAAAGAAAAGGAAAAGACACACTTGAGAGCCCTGGTGTGGTTGAGCCGCGATCTGGGTTTATCGTGGTGGTGCCCTCTCCCCATGCCCATGGTATCTTTAGAGCGTAATGGTGTGCGCGAAGGACCTGCTTTGACGTTTCGCGGGGGCTGGGGTTGGGGCCGCCTGCTCTGCGTGCTCTGAGCGTGCCAGTGGTCTTGTTGTAAGTTACTCCGGCGGCGTTTAGCTGTATCCGGCGCTTAACGGCGGACTCGAGAATGCCTTAAGAGGCTGCATTGCACTTCGCGCGAGAGCGGCTGTATGTTCCTCCGTGCGGAGAGAGCGTTCGATGTTTCCGTTGACCGTATTGACTCCTCGAGGGCTGGCATCTTGAGCTTGAGGTATGCGTGGTGCGGCACGCGTTGAACTTTGCAAATGATGCGTCCGAGCAAGGCATGATAGCCGCTGCGAGCGGGACTATATCGAAGATTAACTCCTCGCCGGAAGTTATCCGGGGATCCGAAGACCACTTCGGTGTGATTGAGCCTGTACAATTGGCTTCCACACCTGGTATGGCGCCTTTAAAGGTCGTTTTGGTAGGTTTAATCCTTGAGGGTCTATGCCCATCTTGCGCCTTTATCCGGTAAAAGCAGGTTCAGCTGCTGCCGCCATCCATCGAGGACTCGGTTAGGTGAAATCCATCGGCGATTGGGTCTAAGACGGTCTGGCGAATCCCGTGGCGGATCTTTGGTGGGGTGGTCCCTTCGGTCAAAAGTGATCGGGCAGGAGGACCATGGATTGAACTTGAACAGCTGGCTCCATCGCGTGGACATCCACGAGTGCGCTTCGCTCCCTTTTGGGTATGTCGTTGCGTATATCATGTTCACCGTCCGCTTTTGTGGAAACCCTTACATCCTCTATTGTTCGGCGGTTGGGTCTCGTCCTCGTCATCGCTATGCAGCCCCTTGTCATTGTTTTGACAATTAACTTGCCTACCTGTGAATACCCAACAGTCCTGTTGGTGTGGTTAAGCTGGCTTTTGAGTGCCGTGTATCGCTGCACAAGCGTCGAGTATTCGGTCCAAATTGGGCGGACCGGAGTAGTTCATTTGAATGGCTTTTCCGTGACGGGTTTAGAGCCTTTGAATCCGGCATTTACTGCCGTATTATCGCCGTTAGTCGCGGCGTTTGTTTTATTCTGACGTGGCTGCCGTTTTGGTCCTTGAAGTCCGGACTGCGGAATTTTTCTTGAGGTTGTTGCTGCATGCTAGCCAGCTGTCCTCACCCGCATGAAGCGGGTCATGAGTGATGTGAGGGCTGCCATGGATTTGGATTTTCCTGTCCTAGGTGCGGGCAAGCCACTCATCGCGGATGTTATGCTTGAAGGCGCGAGGGCCTCCGCATCCGGACGATCAACGATTTGGTTTTCTTGGTTAAGAACCGTGTCGAGAATTATGCGGCGATTAAATCTGGCTGCTGAATTATGTGGCTTAGGTCATCGCGTCGGTGGTCGCACATAAGTGCCTGGAAGTTATCGAGGAATCGGCTTCGGGTCCTCCCAGCTCCCAATTGACTCTGCTAGCAAGCTGTTGAGCCAATGCGGGCTGGTCCTTTAAGCGAGGGGAGGTATTTGATGGCGTGAAGATCGTCACGCGGGGCCATGTGGATGTGAAGGAGATAGTCTTGATCCAAACCGCGGAGTCTGTTGTGCCATCATAAGATTCAATATTGTGGGTTTAAACCCTTGAGATTTGATGATCCATTACTTCGTCATGAAGCATAGTGGGTGTCGGCACCTCTATCTTTGGCGATATCAACGAAGCTCAAAAGAGCTTAGTGCATTTTTGTTCGGCCCGGCCGTACTACTGTGTCCGTGACGGTTGTAAATCACGTGCCGTGGGGCCGCCGCGATCCATAGATCGATCTTGATTGTCTTGCCTTGTCCTCAATATATCTCGCGGTCCGGAGCATTCCCCTTTGGCCATGTGCTTTTGGCGATCTTGAAGTGCAGTTCTAGTGAGGGCCTAGAGGCCTCTCATCCGGCCACAGGGGTGGTCGGTCAGCCGTATTGTCTCCACAGTGATGCGGGTTTGTAAGCCTCCTCCTCTAATCGGGGGCGGCTTGCGTTTAGGGTAGCTTTGGAGGCGTTGAGCTCATGCTCTTGAGCGCGATGACTTTGGTCCATCTGTTGGCCAGCAGATCCTGATCGGCTCTAAGCTGTTGCTGCTTTTTCTTTAGGCTGTTCGCCGTGGCCATAAGCCTGCGTCTAAAACGCTCTTGTTCGATGGGATTCTCGAGCACGCCCGAATTCATTGTCGTCGAGGCTTGCCGTCTTGGAGGAGGCATATAATCCTCTACCTCTTCTTGCGCGCTCTCTCTTGAGGCTGGCGTCTTCATCCTCTGCGATGGATCTTCTTTGGAGTGGATTGTCTTCGGCGTTGTCCGGTGTATTGTTATCTCCGGTGCGGAATCTTCATTCTTGCTGTGGCGGGATTTAAGCGGCGCCCGTTGGCCTTGGCTTGGGCTGCTTCTTGGAGGTCATCCTCCGTTGTTCCATCGCCGTTCCAATCTTTTGGGTGTCCACCATATATATGTCGTATGGCGAGGTGGCCTTCCGATGCCTGTGGCGCTGGGTCTTGTTAAATCTTGACATCGTCGTCCATACCGTCGATGTCTTGAGTCGTAGTCTAGCATGTCGGTTAAATCATCGGCCAGTGGCTACAAAGTGGGTGGTGGGTGGGCGTTGAATTTCTTCGTCGTCCGTATCCCAACCTTCGACCGTAATCCGGCCAGGGCTCTCCGGATAAAGAGAGACTTTAGTGAACTCAGGATGTCGCTAAAGGCGAGTGCTGAAAGATGTCGTGACGTGAACTCCATAACGGGCACCCAATCGGATTCGATTGGCGGTATGAGGGTTGGTCCGGATAGAGTCCAGCACCACAGGTCGAGGTCTTCGCAAGGACAGGGATGGAGTTATTTCGATCGCCGTGAGATTAAAGCCCGGCGGTGTCCAACCACTCGTCCTCGATCGGGGAATCCGGCTCCGGATTAAGGGTCGAGCGGATTCTGAGTGCGGCCTCGAGGCCTTTGTTGATTCGCGAGCTAGATCATGCCCATCGAGGCAGTCGCGGCCCGCTTGCAGGCTCGAATCCGTCGAAGATCAAGTCTCCGCGGATATCGGCCGTATAGTTTAGGCTTCAAATCTGACTGACGGCCAGGGCGTAGCTTCGATCTGCTCCGGATGGCCAAGCAAATTGGCCCGCGATGCAAAACCGCTGAACACGAAGATCTGTCAGGGAGAAAAGTCTCACCCTGGACCGCGTCGTTGTTGATGATCAAAGGAGCCATCGAGCCTATCGGTGACGACACAGAGGATCTCTCAATAAAAGCACCAATGTCGGTGTCAAAACCGGCGGATCTCGGGTAGGGGGTCCCGAACTGTGCGTCTAGGCGGATGGTAACAGGAGACAAGGGACACGATGTTTTACCCAGGTTCGGGCCCTCTTGATGGAGGTAAAATCCTATGTCCTGCTAGATTAATATTGATGATGTGTGTTACAAGAGTGGATCCACCCCGAGATCAAAGAGGCTAAACGCTAGAAGCTAGCCTATGGTATGATTGTTGTTCGTCCTACAGACTAAAACCCTCCGGTTTATATAGACACGGATAGGGTTAGGGTTACCTGAGTCGGTTACAATGGTAGGAGATCTACATATCCGTATCGCCAAGCTTGCCTTCCACGCCAAGGAAAGTCCCATCCGGACACGGGACGAAGTCTTCAATCTTGTATCTTCATAGTCTTGGAGTCCGGCCGATGATGATAGTTCGGCTATCCGGACACCCCCTAGTCCGGAACTCCCTCAGTCCGCCATGACAAATGATTTACAATCCGGCTAGGGACAATACATATCACTTGAAGTACACAGTCACTTAGACTGACTAAATTCTTCTTCTATGCCATCCAACAGGCTGTCTAGCCTACAATTCTTTTGGGAATACTTTGCGGCTAATTCTACTTGGTCATACACCAAACTGACGGGGATCTCCTTCCCATCGGGCCCCACAGGTCCGACCTCGGCCATAATGGTGGTCCGGACTTAGTATATCGCGTCTTCACCATGGCCTAGGCTTCCACGGCACCTTGTCGGCAGGCGATATCTTCCATAATCGGAGCGCCGCGCGCTCCTTGAGTTTCTCTATAAGCTCCCCGGGCCTCTGGCGAGAGGCGGATAGCCACAAGGCTTGGGCGATACCTGCATCACCTGCCGAACTTGTTCGTGCGGTTGTGAAAACTTCTGTAGAAGATCACCCGCGGACCGGGCATCTCCTCAGCGGGGCGACCAGCATACTGCGAGACATCACTCTGTTAGCCGGCTTCTTCGCCGAACTATTTCAAAGGTTCGCTCAAGCACTTACTGAAAATGTCGCGTCGAAGCCGCTTATTCTCCTTCTCGGAGTCAGCAAGCTGGGCCCAAACATGCATCCTTCAGTTCCACGCCCAGCTGGATATTGGCGTCTTGGAGATCGTTTTTCTCCTGCCTAACCCACGTCAGCACGCGCTCGCCAGCTTTTAGCTGTCGATTAGCACGTTGTGCATCCCCCGGCGCGGCCTCTGGATTCGCTCCGGAGTCATCTGCAGCATCTATTGTTAAATTTGCATGCATGCCGCATACCATGTGGTACCTGTCATTCTTTGCAATGGAAACAAGTGTTACCAGAGAGGGCCTTCTCGGACTCCTTCAATGCGGCAACTGCGGCCCGTAGCTGGGCTTTGCACTCTTCCAGCTCTTGAGACAATTGGGTATTCTTCTCTGTAAGAACCTGCACAAATAATGATCCTTAAATTAGTTGTGTCAACTGTTTCAAGTCTCAGGGGCTACTGATATATATAATCATCAGATTATTTTTTTACCCGTATGTCCTTTACATACTGGTCCGTGGCTCTGGAAAGACCATTTTGAGCGGCACAGATGTATGCGTCTCCTGAGTTGAAGGCATCAAATGCCTCTTGGGAGAAACAAGCATCACGGAGTACGGCCCGGCGACGCCTATGATTCATGGCGCTCTCCACTTTGGAATTTGTAGCGGATAGTCTATCCGCATCCTCCGTAGGAGGAGCATCTGGCGTCCGCCCCGTGTTCGCTTCCGCCTCTATGTCCGGCCTTGGAGCCTGACTGGTGGAAGCGTGATCGGCAGCCTCTCCGGATATAGTCCGGCGAGCGTTTTTCCTACTAGGAAACATGGATATTATTATATTTTAAAAGACGACAACCACGAAGCGAGGTTCTGTATCATACCTCTGCGACAGCGTCTCAGTCCTGACCGCCTTCCTTTTTAGCCTACTCGGCTTCGGTGCCCCTTGTTGGCGAGTCACTGCGGGTCTGGCATGACGTCCTGAGGGCCTTCCCTGTAAGACACCATATGTGTACGGTAGGTGAAGTGCAAAAAAAGGGATCCTTCTCGGAAGTTGGGACTCCGGTTTTACTTACATGCGATGCAGGGAGTAGCCCAGGATAATCGGCTAGGATGGCCACCATGGCATCATCGCAGCTCAATTGATGGAATGTCCTGTCGATCAGCTCCACAAATATGTCCGGATTCTCTTCGAGTCCGGGATCGAGGGCCCGTCAGGGTCCTCCGATTGTGGAGGCGGGCTATTGACCTCCCTTACAGCTTTTTGCAGTTCCTGCCATGGAACGGCAAGGTAAATACTTATGATGAAGAATGCCGGGAGGCTGGGAGTAAAAAGACAGCTCACCCAGCTTGGAGGGTTGTACATGGAGAATCCGTCCCGTGGCTTAATGCGGAGGAACTCCTCTTCCTCTCCCTTGTACAAATCAGACAGAATTCTTGCTAGAGCAGCAACTGAGTCAGGTCCCTTACGCCCGCAGCGGGTGGCGTCATCTTCCCCGTTAAAGTGCACATGGGGTGTCCTCGATATTGAAGTGGCTGTACCCCCCGCATTATACATATTGACATAACTTTGATTATTGTCAGCCCTGATTGAGCCAGCACTTTTATCCGGCCCATCAGGTAAAGGACTTCTCCATTATCTTCCTCCTGAGGGCTCCGAGGGCGCCATCTTCGGCGTTTCTTTAGGGGAGCGCTGTCAAACTCAGGGAGGCCCACCCGAATAGGGTCTGGAAGGGGGACGTCCTCCATATAAAACTACACCGAAGGCCAGTCCTCGGATGTCGTCTTCGGAGTACCGGACAAGTATCCGTTCCCGGCGATGCGCCATATTTCGGCTCCGCCCACTTGATAAAGCGACCCCTCCTGTGTATGGGGCACGAGGCAGAATAGCCTCTTCCATAGCTCGAAATGAGATTCGCAGCCCAGAAACAGCTCGCAAAGGGCGACATAGCCAGCAATGTGTAGAATGGAGGCAGGAGTAAAGTTATGCAACTAGAGGCCATAGAACTCCAGGAGCCCGCGGAGGAACGGATGAATTGGAAATCTGAGCCCTCTTAACAAATAAGGGACCAGGCATACCCGCTCCCCCTTGGAGGGATTGGGGATGCTCTCCGCTCGCTCCCCGTCATTATAGGTGGCACGCCCGGCTCAAACGGGGATCATATACGCTGGAGGGAGAAATCCATGGGTCTGTAACTCTACTAGCTGGCTGTGTGGGACATAACACTTCTTCCAATCACCGGGCTTAGGGCTATGGGAGCGAGAGGAGGAGCTGCGACGACCGGCCATGTTGGAATGGATTTTTTCCAGGCACGCTCCGATGGATACTCGCTGTGGGAGGATGGTGTGATCTGGATCTGAGAATCGTCGTCTCTTTAATAGGAGATTTACCCACATGGCTAGGGTGGCAATTGTAAAAATGCCCCGACTTCTCACATTCGCTCGGCGCATGGAGGATATCCTTTATTAGGCACAGAAGCCAAGGAGTGCAACATTTATGGGAAGACGGACACTACTCAAACAAGTATTCAGAATTTGGAGAAGAACCCGCCTTGCAATGCCGAAGACAATCTGCGCGCCGGACTCATCGTCATTGAGCCTGGTTCGGGGGCTACTGAGGGAGTCTAGGATTAGGGGGTCTCCGGACAGCCGTATTATATCCTTTGGCCGGATTGATGGACTATGAAGATACAAGATTGAAGACTTCATCCCGTGTCCGGATGGGACTCTCCTTCGCGTGGAAGGCAAGCTTGGCAATACGGATATGTAGATCTCCTCCCTTGTAACCGACTCTGTGTAACCCTAGCCCCCTCCAGTGTCTATATAAACCAGAGGGTTTAGTCCGTAGGACGACGACAATCATACCATAGGCTAGCTTCTAGGGTTTAGCCTCTACAATCTCGTGGTAGATCAACTCTTGTAATACTCATATTCATCAAGATCAATCAAGCAGGAAGTAGGGTATTACCTCCATCGAGAGGCCCCGAACCTGGGTAAACATCGTGTCCCCCGCCTCCTATTACCATCCTCCTTAGACGCACAGTTCGGGACCCCCTACCCGAGATCCGCCGGTTTTGACACCGACACTTGGGCTGAGAAGGCCGCTCCGGACTGCTATCGACATCCCACGCGGAGTTATCCGCGGGGGAGCCTTTTCCCCTCTTGGGCGCCTTCGCCTCCAGGTTATTAGAGGCCGCCCTCTTCTTCCTCCCCGCCTCAGGTGGGGAGTCATCTTCTTCTTCCTCCTCTTCTTCGTCGTCTTCGGTGGATGAAGAGTGAGTCTCGTCTTCGGACATCATGTCCGAAGCTCCTTTTCGGTGAAGGCCACTCCTGGTCCCCTTGGCCGCTTTCTTGGCCTTCTTCTCCGGCACGTCATAAGGCGCCGGAAAGAACATATTCGTCAGAAGTGGGAATTCTTCCTCCTCAGGAAGCCGAGCCGGACAGATAATCCGCCCGCCACCTCGATCCAGGCCTGGCAAAGTGGATGGGAGAACTTAGAATCCATCCTCAAAATATGCCGGTGAAGGATATACCTTGAAAACATTAAAAGAATTGCCAAATTGGCCTGGCGTTTTAAGCTAAGCCCGCAATCTTCGGTCATGGGCGGTGGCGTCTCGCCAGCCTTGAAGAGCGCTTTCCAGATATCTTCGTGCGTCGCGCCGAAGAGCCCTAGTAGTATCTGGTGCTTGGCTGGGTCGTACTCCCATAAATAGCAAGTCCGAAGTTGGCACAGAAGGATCCGACAAATGAGCATAACCTGAATCACATTGACAAGCTTGATCTTCTTGGTTATCATGTTCTGGACACACGTCTGGAGCCCAGTTATCTCGTTCGAAGATCCCCAGGTCAGGCCCTTCTCTTTCCAGGAAGTGAGCCGCATCGGAACTCCGGATCAGAATTCGGGGGCCGCTACCCAGTTGGTGTCACGCGGCTCGGTGATGTAAAACCACCCCGATTGCCATCCCTTCACCGTTTACACAAAGGAGCCTTCAGGCCAGGTGACATTGGGCATCTTGCCCACCATGGCGCCTCCGCACTCTGCTTGTTGACCGCTCACCACCTTCCGTTTCACATTGAAGGTCTTCAGCCATAGGCCGAAGTGAGGTAGGATGCAGAGAAAGGCCTCGCACACGACAATAAATGCTGAGATATTGAGGATAAAATTGGGGGCCAGATCGTGGAATTCCAGCCCATAGTAAAACATCAATCCGCAGACAAATGGGTGGAGAGGAAATCCCAGCCCGCGGACAAAGTGTGAGAGAAACACAACCCTCTCATGGGGCTCGGGAGTAGGGACGATTTGCCCTTTTGCCGGGAGTCGATGAGCAATCTCCTTGGATAAATATCCGGCCTCCCGGAGCTCCGTGATGTCCTTCTTCTTGACGGAGGAGGCCATCCACTTGCCTCCAGATCCGGATCCGGACATGTTGGAGTGCTTTCTCGAATGAGGAAAAGCTAATGCTTGGGCGTTGGAGCTCAAGGACAGAAGGATTGAAGGAGGAGAAAGGGTGTGGGTGAAGGGAGAGAATCCTTATCCCCTTATAAAGTCCGCAAATATCAAGCGCATCCCCACTCGCCCTAAAAACTCGCCTATTCTCAAGGGTTGTATAAACGGCGCGGTTGGGTTACCCATGCCCGCATTGATGAGAATCCCGCGATAAGGGGACACGATCTCTGCTTTGACAAGACGTGCCAATGGCAACCGCGTCTCAGAACATGGAGCGGCAGACGAAAAACAGTTCGAAATTATGACCAAACAGACGTGATGTCATGTTGTAAAAAACTATCTGCAGATTAGACTCGCATAAAAATATATTCTCTCTGCGGTTATGTATGGTGTGTGTGACAGGTCCGGATATTATCATCACATCTGAAGACTATCTTGAAGTTTGGATAGAAGGGAACCCGCCTTGCAATGCCGAATACAATCTGCGCACCGGACTCCTCGTCATTGAAGCCAGGTTCATGGGCTACTGAGGGAGTCCTGGACTAAGGTGTCCTCAGGCGTCCGACCCGTTATCCATGGGCCAGACTGATGGGCTGTGAAGATATGAAGGCCGAAGATTGTACCTGTGTCCGGATTGGACTCTCCTTGGCGTGGAAGGCAAGCTTCGCGACCAATTATGAAGATTCCTTCTTATGTAACCGACTCTATGTAAACCCTATCCCCCCGGTGCCTATATAAACCGGAGGGAGTAGTCCGGATAGGGGACATTCATTACCATAGTCATACAGGCTAGACTTCTAGGGTTTAGCCATTACGATCTCATGGTAGATCAACTCTTGTAATACTCATATTCATCAAGATCAATCAAGCAGGAAGTATGGTATTACCTTCATAGAGAGGGCCCGAACCTGTGTAAACATCGTGTCCCCTGTCTCCTGTTAGCATCGATCCTAGACGCACAGTTCGGGACCCCTTACCCGAGATCTGCCGGTTTTGACGCCGACACATACCTCCTGCACCGTCTCGCAGCTGATGAGCTGACATGCAATATCCTCCTCCATGGAGGTGAGAAGAAGGCCCTTGACCTTCTGATCCCGAGTCTACCAATGGTGGTACGCCGGATTAGCGGCGGTCGTCGCGGCATCGCCATTGCCCACAACGATGGTCTTGTCGGGTGCCGCCGTGGGGCCGTCTAGGTAGCCATGGAGGTTGGTGCCGGTGAGGACGGTGCCGGCAATGCCCCCCCCCCCCCAGCATGAAGTTGTGCGGCCAAGGCGGACGAGGATCGCCGGAACATTGAGTACGGCGGGAACCGTGGCAGCCGCGGACGAGGTGATGGCGCTGACGTTGTTGGAGAGGGATAGGGCAGCAGACGACATCACGGCGGCGTGGAGGAGGGTAGCGCGCGGCGGCGGCACGGAACGAGAAGGTGCGCAGCGGCGACGGCGGATGGACCGGGGCTACGACGTAGGGTTCGCACGGCGGCCCGGTTGGCTAACTCATACCAAGTTAAAGAGATTGGTTTAGGGTTTTGCGTGGGGGTTACATCCGCCTCACGTATCACTATATATAGATGATCAAATTACATACGTGTACATGTATAAATACAATATATGCAAACTAGACCCTGTTTTACACAGGCTCCTTCCCATCAGCATTTGGGAGCCGCCAGTAGTCGGCATGGATGCGCCTGTCGTGGATGCATGTCAGCATGATGTGCTTGGTCACCATCGAGGGAAACCAATCGCCACACTCTCACTTGTCGTTGGGTGCGACGGCGGCAGGAGAGGATCCGACGGCCTTCACCCGCTCGAGTTTCTTCGCCGCAGATATCTCCACGGCGCACGGCGACTCGGCACTCAGAGAACGAAGAGGCGAAACTGCTGATGGGCGGTTGATTTTGGCCTCCACTATGTGTCCGGCGCCATACTTGTGAAAAGTATGCCACATACTACCGATGCCAAATAGAAAACTTGTGGCACCACTGTCATAACGCGAACCTCTCCCATACAAGTGCCTTTTTTATTGTGCGAGTGAATTTGGCGCCAGAGCAAGTAGGTGCTCTGATGCCCTGATTTTTTCTTGGGGCACCTGTTTTGGCCTACATAGTGGAGGGCCTTAAAGACGTCGTGGAGAAGGAGGAGAAGAGGAGAGGAAGTGCTAATCACTCTCCCACCTCCTCTGTTTATAGCAACTAGAGGTTTGGGCGCCACCTAGTGTCGCCACCTGAAGAGGGCCTGTGCGCACTTATCTTGTTTCAACACATTGGGCTGCCATGTTTGGTCCTTAGTCTCACTCATGTACATCAATATGGGCATATGATATAACATTGGGATATAATAGTACCACATTGATCAAATATACATATACTATATTATTTGAGTTCATAACCATCATAGGCAGGGGCACATCTAATGAAGATATGTATGACTCTCACATGGAGCATAAACCGGTACGATGCACTACAGTTAATCCAAAAGCAACCTCATGAGGCCATGACTTGGCTTTGTGAGAAGCCCGTTGTACGCAATCGCAAGAGACGACCAGCAGCAATGCGCTCCGGATATTGACATCTGGAATTATTTTGTAGCATTCCCACTAGACCTCTTACGCTTATATTTACATAAATTTGAATGAAGCTGCATTAAGAAATAAATTTGAGAAATGAGAAGCAGCAGCCTATAAGAACAAAAATATACATGTTAGATATAGTAATATTTCCCTACAGCCTAATGGTATGAACAAACCAAAGGCTTAGTGTAGCTAAAATACAAAAGAATGTAAATTAACTATGGTGTCACTGCTAAAGAAGCATAAATAGCATCAATGTCTAGTGAAAAAGCCAGAACAGAAGGAACTATTTTCAGAAAATACATAGCACTATTACATAACACTTCTTGAAGCAAAAAACTCTTCTATGTAGTACTATTACATACCACATCTGAAACAACATGCGCTAAACGAAGTTGGAACCTTGACTTCCTGGAATAAGTGAGAGAAGAAACTTCCTCTGGTTAGTAATAAAATGTGCTGGTGAAACAAAAAAGATAAAAATAAGAATGCTCAAAAATAGTCTATATACATAATGAGCAGGGGCATACTGAATTTATGAAGGCTGGGTAGAGCAGGGACTTAAGGAGATAATGAGGCTAGAGAGAAATATTGATCACTGATGCATACAGAGGGATAACTGATAAGCAGGGATTTGGGAAATGAAGGCGGAATGATGAGATTGTAGTTACTGAAATAATGAAGTAACATGTGCACTAAAGGTGACCGGAGAAAGAAGAGATTGAAGATTTACTGAAAAGAACTGCAAGATACTAATAATATATGTTGGCATCCTAACAAACATTTAACATTATGAGCAATAAGCACAAAAGGAAACAAAAAAGTAACAATATGAAGAAATACTATTTCTCTATATAAAGTGTGGTGGGATCAGAAAAAATTATTTACAGGTCCCAACTAATCGACCAAATCTGGTTGTCTAGCCACCTGCAGAGAGCCCAGGGCAAAGTCAAATTAGATGGACCTCCCCCTAAAGCTGGTATAGAAAAGAAAGCCATGACTAAGAAAAACCTTGAAACAATTAGATAATAACATTGAAGCTTTTTCCTCTAGTGTAGTGAAATTTACAACGAAAAACCTTCCTTTCTCTCAACTATACTGAATTTTACTACGAAAAACCTTGCTTTGCGTATGTGGATTAGATGATCTTGTGAATTATTGGCTATGCCGATACAAAATGACAGAACAAAGACAATAAAGAAGAATCGAATATCCAATTCTGAGCCCGGGCTCATCTGCACCCGGTCAAGAATAATTCATAAAAAATATAAAAAATCCAAAAAATATTGTGCAAGATAGATAATTTGGATGGTGAGGTGCGCTCAAAATTTCAGAGCATTTGGACATTTGAGTAGCTCTCAGCAAAAAAGACAAATTGAGTCAGAACAATATACGAACAATACACTATTTAACAGACCCAAAATTTGTCTTTTTTGCCGAGAGCTACGTAGATGTCCAAATGATTTGAAATTTGGACCGAACATCACACACCAGATTATCTACCATCCAAAAAAGGAATTTTTTTGAATTTTTCTAGTATTTTTTTATTTTTTATTCAGCGGAGGTGCAGATGCTCCTGGGAGCCAAAACGCCTCACTCCAGAACAATGGGAAAATCAAAGTATATATGCACAAGGAGCACTATAGACTGAAGTAGATAATGGAAGACTGAAGAGAGTGTGACTGAATATGACTGAAGAAGGAGGAAAACTGGATACTAAACTGAAGTAGATAATGGAAGAATGAACAGAGTGTGACTAAATATGACTGAAGAAAGAGGAAAACTAGATACTAAGGACAAAAGAAAGTTAAAGAAAGACTGAAGTAGAACTAAGGCTGAATACGATTGAATAAAGAAGGAAACTGATGACTAATAAAAGAAAAGGTACTGAAATCCTAATCTGAGAAATAAAAAAATGAATAATAAGAACAGAGATACGGATATCTGCCAAACCAAGAATAAGTGAATCAAATACTGAAATCTCATAAACTGGAAATAAAAGGATGAAGACTAAGAACATAGACTAAGGCAAAATCAGAGAGAATCTACATGGAAAAATCAAACAAACATTTGGTGGTACAGAGAAAACCTACATGAACAAGGGACCTACCTTCTCATCTTTATTTCAATCCATACGAATAGAATTTGAGAATGAAACCACAGATCTAAACTCCCCCAATCATCGAGCTCCCGCACACAGAACCAACAAACAACAAAAAACATCCTTCATGCATGTAATCATATAGCAAACCGGGGCGCAAATCAATCTCTTATGCGAGTGCCGAGAGCTCCCTCACTCCATGTCGCATCTATCTCCACCGCTCTAACAGGGAGACATGGATACCAAACCTCAAGGAACCGGAAAAAGTACCGGCAATGAGGTCCGACTTGAGGTGCCCAGCCAGTAGGTTGGCGCCCACTCCAGGAACCGGAAGAAGTATCGAAGCACTGCCGAAACATGCGGTCTAGCAGCTCGCTCACGCACCAGCACTGCCACGCGGAACGGACCTCCAGAAATCCAGCAACAGCCGCGCCTTACCATGAACATCAGAAAATGGTAACTGATGAAGAAATGTCCATGACCAAATAGCCTTACAATACCAACATAGACATAACTCATAATGAGATATTATTCTAGTAGCTAGCTTACGTACGAGTGTTGCTGGATCAATTCCTTGTGGAGGCTACCTTACGATGCGATGATGAGGACCGGCGCTTAGAACGCGGGAGGTACGCGGTTGCCGGAACACAAAAGTGGACGACACCCATGCAGCAACAGGACTCCACGTGCGATGACCACGACGACGAGGAGTGGCTATGCGAGACTAAGCGCAAGCACCGCACGATCTGCACATGAGAATAAACAGGCAGCTCACCTCACTGAAACTTGAGCAACACAAAACACACATCAGCAAATAAACGACGGAAACGCCATGAATGACAACACAAAGAGAAGCAAAAACAAGAACAACAAGAGCACCACCCGAGCACACTCGTGCAAAACAACAACCCGTCCCTGGACCGCGTCGTGATCCATGTCTCTTTCACGACTTGCTAGACACAATAAATCAGTAGAGCATTGTCGGCGTTCTGGGAATGGGGTCCCTGAACTTGCTCGCCTCTGCGGCTGCGGCGTGGCTCAAGGAGGCCCAAGACGCCCATCTTCATCAATGCAAGCTCAAGACCCTCGCGAGGGCAAGATTCATGGGCGGACGACAAGTAGCTTCCTCGTGCACGGCCTCGCCGCTGGCTCATGAGGAGGCGGAGAGTTCAAGGCAGGGTACCTCGCGAGGTGCCCATGACGCAAGCCATGATGACCAAGGGCGCCATCCGGGCGCCAGCCCAAGCAGGTCCTCCTTTCCTCTTTGGTGCAAAGGGAGCAAGCGCAGCGAGAGCATCAAGCAAAGGCATCCGCTTTGGTGCAACAAGACCAAGACCAGCCCAACGGCAGGAAGGAGTCATCATGGAGCCCAAGCAAAGGCGTCATCACCAGAGCCTTTGGCGGCGAGGACCAACTTTAGTCGATAAGTGTACCCGCTGTTCCCCTTCAAATGGCTAATTGTTGGCGCCCTTCCCGCCAATATTTGGGAAGAGGCCCAGGGCCTTCGCCTATAAATAGGAGTAGCCACGCCAGAGCTAGGGGCATCTGGAAGAGGGAGAGAAGGAGGAGACCGAATCCTCATCAAGAAACCAAGAGCTAGACCGATCAACACCACCTAGCAGTTCATCACACCCGCCAAGAACAGACCTCGCGAGGTTGTTCTTCCTTGTATTGTTCCTCATCAGCCCAAGAGGCAATCCACCACACCACACACCGGAGTAGGGTATTACACCACAATGGTGGCCTGAACCAAAGATAAATCTCGTGTCTCTTGTGCTGTTCTCGCTTAGTAGTTTAGGTCCCAGCGATTCGGCGAGGTGCGAGACGGTGGAGGGTTGATCTCCGCGCACCCCAGTGTTCGAACCTCAAGGGTCTGCCGAACCCGAAATCGACATTTGGCGCGCTTAGGTAGGGTGCGCCGAATCTGCCTTTCGTCAGCTCGTTTCTTCCTCGACCACCGCAACCATGTCGACGCCTGCCGGGCCCAAGACCGAAGCGCCGAGCCGCTTCGCCTCCCATGTCGCCCAGACAGCTCCTGCTGGCGAGCGCCTCATCGTTCCTCGTCACTTGCCGCTAACGCCGCCATCGCCCGGCGGGAACGAAAGCAGCAAGCATCATCCCAGCACCCGCCCATGAGGCGGACGGCCGCACGCCACGCCTTCGCCACCCCCATCGTTCTTCGTCACGCGCGCTTCGCGCCATGGAGGCCCGAGCCCACTCATCGCGGCAACGAAGCTCCTGCGCTACCGCTTCGGCGACATCTACGAAGAATGGCTCGACCGAAGTCGCCGAGCTCGTCCCGCTGCAGCAGAGGCGCCCAGCCCGTCCGTTTGGTGCACAACACCCGCCCCGCTGGCGATGAAGCTCCGGGCGCCACCGCCTCCTCCTCAAGAAGGCGCCTGCCCTAAGCGCGCGTCCCTGGCGGAACCCGCTCCGCCAGCGCCGACGCTGCAAGAGCAGAGCTGCCAAGAAGTTCTCGCCCACAAGAAGCTGCCCGAGCGCCCCGCCCGGACGCTAAGACCTCGCGCTGCCCCCAGCGCGCGCAGGGAGGCCCGCAAGACCAAGCTCTCGTCGCCCGAGGCCCCGCGCCATGGCGGGCTGCCGCGCTTTCACCTCCGAAGGCGCAGCGTCGCGGGCCCGCCAAGTTCAAGCCGCACCTGCCTCCTTGCTACGACGACACAGCTGACCCTTACGGAGTTCCTCCAGCTACGAGCTGGGCATCGAGGCTGCCAACGGGATGAAAAGGTCATGGCGAACTGGTTTCCCATGGCGCCAAGGACGGAGCCCGCACTCTAGCTCCTGAATCTGGCCCCGTGCACGCATCTCTTCCTGGGCCGAGATGCGCACCCAGCCATCGCCAACTTCTGTGGTACTCGCGACCGCCACCTCCGTGAGCGACATGCGCGAATCAAGCAGCAGCGGGAAACCCGCAAAGTACATCCAGCGCTTCAACAACGCACGCCTCAAGATCCCTGTGGTAACGGAGGAGGCCATTATCTCGCTTTCTCCGACGGGCGGCGCGACGCCAAGATGAAGGAGGAGCTGCCAATGCATGAAG
Source organism: Aegilops longissima (assembly GCA_021605205.1). NCBI lineage: Eukaryota > Viridiplantae > Streptophyta > Magnoliopsida > Poales > Poaceae > Aegilops > Aegilops longissima. Next base: position 618,023,355 of record CM038680.1, read on the forward strand.
ATCTGCACCTCCTTGAGCTGTTCAACTTGGCGACCAAGCGCGCCAGGCTGAGGAGGGCGCCTCCTCCTCGAGCTGCCGCCGCGGATCCCAAGAAAAGAAGTCCAAGGCCAAGGATGTGAAGCGCAAGGGGCTGCCGTATCATGCGCCGTAACCGCACACCAAGCGAGGCGAGATCAGCCCGAGTCCTCCAAGGGCAGTCGGTACTGCGTGTACCACGACCTCCACACCCACAACACCAATGAACGCCAAGAGCTCCGGGCCGTGCGCGAAGGAAGGGTCGGCAGACGCCCCGAGCGCAGCTACCGGGGCTACGGCCGAGGAGGAGGAAGGAATGCAGGACGCTGGGAAGACCGCGGCCCGCGCCAAGGGTGGCGCGACCAACCTTGCGAGGACCGTTGGCAAGACCCGCCTCGCGAGGGAGGCTGGAGGGATCAGCCTCGTGAGGTTTGCCCGCAGGGGAACGCAGGCCTCCCTCCACTGCTGCCGCAGCCAAGGAGAAATGAAGACCGTCATCAGGACGAGGGGGCTGGGGGCTTCCAGGAACCGCATGCGATCGCCTGCATCCTGGGCGGAGCTCAAGCCCCAGCCTCTCAGCGCATTTTCAAGCAGTTCGCCCGCGAAGTGAATGCAGTCCTCCCCAAGCTCGAGGCCACGCGCCCTCTCAGGTGGTCGGCGTGCGCCATCACGTTCACCTCAGCGGATCAGCTCAAGTGCGCGGCCACAACCGGAGTTCTCCCGATGCTTTGTTCCCCAATCATCAAGAACGTGCTGGTCACCAAGACCCTCATCGACGGGCGGGCAGGACTCAACGCCCCGTCTGTGGAAACATTCAACAATCTTCGCGCCTTACAGTCCAGCTTCAGCCAACCAAGCCTTTCTCCGAGTCACCGACGGCTCCACGGTCCCGATCGGGCAGGTCCGCCTTCCCGCCACCTTCGGGCTCGCGATAACTACCAAGACCGAAGCTCATCGACTTCGACGTCGCCCACATTCGCCGCCGTGACAACGCCATCCTCGGTACCCGGCTGGCCAAGTTCATGGCTGTAACCCACCATGGCTACAACGTCCTCAAGATGCCGTGAAGCGGCGGGGTCATCACGGTGCCACAGTGAAGAGAGAGACGCCAGTGCTCCTGGAGCGAGCCTTTCAGCCGCATCGCTAGAAGACCTGCACCACAGCAGCAGGAGGCCTCCGAGGCCGCACTCCAAGAAGAAGAAGACATCGACCGGCTCGACTCAAGAGGCAGGCCCCACAGGCCCACACGGGCCAGGGGATCCTCCTTCCATCGCATAGAAAGCGCGCCCGACGCCTCCTCAGCCGGGCTCGGGGCTCTCCCCGAGGGCCGCCGACCTCGCCAAGGTCACGAGGGAGGCGCTTGGGCACCACGTGGGCGTGCTTCAAGCACGCTTCCCGCAAGAAGGAGCAAGGCAAGGAGGGCCGAACCTCGTGGAGTTCGCTGCCAAGGCCATTCAGAGCTACAGGAGGCAAAGGTCATGAGGGGCAGCCGCCGCCACCACTGTGGCCGCCCATCCAGCGAGGATGGTGGGCTGCGCGCCTGCATCGACGTGCGTGGCTCAACCGAGCCGCGCTTCAAGAGCGCCTGCCCTCGCGAGTGGGACGCTATGAGGCCCGCCCCACAGCTACGTGCGCATGCCTCACGGCCTGCCAAACGCGGTTGCTGCGCACCAGCATCTCATGAGGGCCATCCTGGAGGCTTGAGAGCTCAGGCACGCTGCAGCCCTGGCGGAGATGGAGATGGCCCCGAGGAGCCGCCAGCCTCCGGATCCTCCCGAGGCCCCGGGCTCGGGGCTCGTGAGGATCGGCTCCGCAGCCCACCGAGTCTGCTACACCTCGCCCTCAACATCACCAGTGACATCTTTAAGTTTTATTCCGGTGGGGCGCCTTCAGGTCAGATTATTCCCAGTGCGCTGGTCCGTCCCTGCGGCATGTATCCCTTTTATTTCACTCCATTAGCCTATCCTGTTGGGGGCGCCCATCGGGCTACATCATCCCCAAGCTGCTCGGGCCTGCCCTAGCGGCATGTATCCTTCTTACGTTTCCCTTAGGATTGTGCTCTCGCTCCACCATGCTTGTTATTTGCGCCTTTTCCGGGTGATGTAATCTTGCACGCTAAAGGGGGGTGCACGAGCATCACGACTCGTGGCTCCTACCGCTCTCCGCCCTCACCCTCTGGTCTTGTCCATGGCATCGCGACACGGCTTGCCAAATGACGGCCGAGACCAGCCCGAGAGCCGGGACCCGAGGACGAGAGTTTCATTATCTAACCCAGCTTATGCGTTAAAGGGGGTGCTCGAGCATCGCGACTCGTGGCTCCTACCGCTCTCCGCCCTCACCCTCTGGTCTTGTCCATGGCATCGCGACCGGCTTGCCAGCGATGGCTGAGACCAGCCCGAGAGCCGGACCCGAGGACGAGAGTTTCACATCTAACCCAGCTTGCGCGCTAAAGGGCGGGGGTGCACGAGCATCGCGACTCGTGGCTCCTACCGCTCTCCGCCCTCACCTCCGGTCTTGTCCATGGCATCACGACTGGCTTGCGGCCGACGGCCGAGACCAGCCCGAGCCGCGACCAAGACGAGAGCTCCGCATCCGCCAAATTTGCAGGAACACACTCGAAGATAAGGCCCAGAGCCAGGCGCAACCCGCCTTGAGGTAGGGCCCCGTGAGTCCTGCGCTGGCTCACGGGTGCCCCAACACACCTCGCGAGGCCTCTCGCGCCTCTCCCAAGCAACTAACGGCAGAACTAACGATCGCCATGGCGAGCTCTTGTTCCTTTTGTGGTGAACCTGCATGGTCCCTCCAAGGAGCACGAAGCGACCTCGCCACGCAATCCCTCGCCGGCCAAGGCACGGACCTAGCGCCGCACCAGGAAGCATTGTCCTGACCCTCGAGATAAGTCACCCTCCGGACAGACTAGTTATCGCAACACCATCCCCACACTCAATGCAACCCCGTGTTAGCAACGTCGCTCTCCTTTCTCACCGAATGATGGCTGCTTGAGCGCCAAGGGGGACCCCCTGAGCATCGCGACTCAGGGTCTCTTACCGGACCTCGGGCCGCTCACCTCCAGGCCTTGACCACGGCATCGCGACTTGGCATACCAGCGACGGCTGAAGCCGCCTTGGGACGGGGATCTGTCGGCGCAGAGCATCAAGCCCTCACGAGGTCCGAAAGGAAGAAACTAAGCTAAGACGGAATAAGCATCTCGCGCTGCTTCACGATAAGGATCATATTGACAAACGAAGCTACAAACATCTTACAAGCCCCCGCGGGGTACATTCTTGGCTCCTCGCAGGAACAAAATATGCGAATCCTAAGGAGTCCTACCTTCAGGGACCACCGCGGCAGATGCCGTCATCAACAGTGGCCCGTCCGGCACCGGCGCCAACCCCATCCAGATCAGGGGCGGCGACGGCCTGACGAGCCCGCCCTGCTCCGGGAGCGGTGCAGGCTCGGGGGCTCGTAGCTGTCGTCGCTCGTCTCCGGCGTCGCAAAGAGCTCGGCGGAGTCGCTGGATCCTCCGGCGCCTTCGTCGCCTGAGGAGCTGCCAAGGGAGTGGTCGGTCGGCCTCTATCTCACCGCAGCAGGACCTCGACCACCTCTCCCGGGGCAGCACTCCAGCCGACGACCCTCCTCGTCGAAGACCTTGAAGGACACCACCGAAGCATCATCGCACTCCGGGTGGATCGTGAGGCGCCCTCGTCCCGCAGACCGGGCGACCGCCCCAGCCTCGAGTCATGAAGACCTCGCCGGGGCAACTACCGCGACCTCCGCCTGTCGCGAGGGTGCCGATCCGCGTGCTTGCAGCTGAGTCCTGTGGGTTCCCCCGGACGACGGAGGCGAAGAAAGAAGGAAGATGAATCCAAGATTTAGGGGGCGTGGCGACGTGAAGCACGAACTCCCGGCAGGAGCCCTCGGCGTGGACTCCAGGGGGGAAGACGCACACCTTCGTGACCCATCGGCGTCGTCGGCAGCGCCGCTCGTGTCGCCCGGCGTCGCCTCCTTCAGAGCCGCCAATGTGCGCGTACAAGGGAAGAGGGAACCCTGGTGGCGGCCGCTCGCACCAGGGCATGGGCGCCTCCTGGCGAGCGCTCTTGTCCCGACAACAGAGCGCAAGCCGCTTCTTCGGGGGGAGCAGGTCAGGATCCTCTTGAGGAGCCTTTCCCTTCTCTTCCATGGAGAACCGGCGGATCGGAGCCATGGCAACCAGACGAAACAAGGAGGAGGAGAAGCAGAAGGATAGACTGGAAGGGCGCGCGCCGTTCCGTACTTATAGCCGGCGAAGGCCAACCATCGGCCTCCACGATCACCGGTAATCATGGCCGACTCTGCATGCAGGGACTGGTCGAATCCGGGTAGTTACCGAGGCTTCATGGGGAAGCAGTGCACACGCTTCCAATCAACCGCCACGCGGCGCCTAAGGCCATGAGCTGTTAGGGCCCACGACGCCGCACTTGCCTTGCCCTTTCGCCTCGGCCGCTGTTCGGGCGCCGCCAGGCCCGTGGACTCTGTCGGCGTTAGGGAACGGGGTCCCAGACTTGCTCGCTCGCGCCTGCGGCGTGGCTCGAAGGAGGCCCAACACGGCCCATCTTCATCAACGCAAGCTCAAGACCCTCGCGGGGCGGACGACAAGGAGCTTCCTCAGGCACGGCCTCGTCAGGCTGGCTCATGAGGAGGCGGAGAGTTCAAGGCAGGGTACCTCGCGAGGTGCCCATGACGCAAGCCATGACGACCAAGGGAGCCAGTCGGGCACCAGCCCGCGCAGTGTCCTCCTTTCCTCTTTGGTGCAAAGGGAGCAAGCGCAGGCGAGAGCATCAAGCAAAGGCATCCGCTTGATGCAACAAGACCAAGACCAGCCCAACGGCAGAAGGAGTCATCATGGAGCCCAAGCGAGGCCATCACCAGAGCCTTTGGCATGCGAGGACCAACTTTAGTCGATAAGTGTACCCGCTGTTCCCCTTCAAATGGCTAATTGTTGGCGCCCTTCCCGCTCAATATTTGGGAAGAGGCCCAGGGCCTTCGCCTATAAATAGGAGTAGCCACGCTCAGAGCTAGGGGCATCTGGAAGAGGGGAGAAGGGAGGAGACCGGAATCCTCATCAAGAAACCAGTAGCTAGAGCGACTGAACACCACCTAGCAGTTCATCACACCCGCCAAGAACAGACCCTCGCGAGGTTGTTCTTCCTTGTATTGTTCCTCATCAGCCCAAGAGGCAATCCACCACACCACACACTGGAGTAGGGTATTACACCACAATGGTGGCCTGAACCAGTATAAATCTCGTGTCTCTTGTGCTGTTCTGTTTAGTAGTTTAGGTCCCAGCGATTCGGCGAGGTGCGAGACGGTGGAGGGTTGGATCTCCGCGCGCACCCCAGTGTTTGAACCTCAAGGGTCTGCCGGAACCCGAAATCCGACAAGCACCTCACGCGCGAACCACCGCATCAACCCAGAACACAATCAAAGACTGTTTTTGGCCGAAGGGCGGCACGGAGAACACAATCAAAGATTGTTTTTGGCCGGAGGACGGCACGGAGGAACCAGTTGGAGAGCCGGGGCAGGAAATGGTGAGCAGGCCGTGTAAACTGAATCGGGAAGGTCCCTGGAGAAGAAGCGGTCGGCCATGGCTATTGCGACGCCGTGCACGCATCGACATTTGGCGGCACACCTTTTGGCATTGGTGATGCCCGATCCCGTCGGTCTTGCCCATGCCGTGGACTTCTTAGACGCCAACGCAGCACCAGGTGGGAGGCAAAGGAGACCGGTGGCGAGTTTGCAGCGTCAAACCGCCTCCCTCGCTGGCATCCGCTCCTCCCCGCCTTCTCTGACCGACGGGGCGGTCCTCCCACTCTCTCTTGGATGGGGCCTAGACCATCAACTGTGGGAGGGCGCGGGGTGCGGAGAGGCCATGTCTTCATGGGTCGACGACGAGGGCTCAAGAGAAGATCGAGAGTCAATGGAGAAGAGGAACAGTGAATCAAGAAGAGAAAGAAAGGGGAAGGAGAGGTTGTATGCGTCGGGATGGTTAAGGCATGGGCCAGCGAGCTCCTCTCTATTTTTTCTCTAGTCAGGCCCACAGGTCAGCGAAACGTATGGCTGTACATCAGGCACACCACACAAAACACATACCCCTATCGTTCTTTTTCCTCTCGCTAGCACAATAAAAACAATGCGGTGGCTAGCGCTAGGATGCGCTATTTACGCGACGCTTAGAGCATGGTTAATGGTACAGCCAGCTGATGGCTATATGACATTGCCATGTTATCTATAGCCAACCTTGTAGCCTTTAAGTCTATATTAAGATACTCCCTCCATTTTTATATACAAGGCACAAACTCATATTACAGATATCAAGATAAAATTTAATGTCTTGCTTTATGAACCCATTTTTCTTTTCGTTTAGTGGGATCATTAATACAGCACCTGCATGCACAGAAGGGATTGAAAGCTGATTGAAGTGTCATTATGAATGCATGCATGCAAGTATTAAATAGGTTGCTAGTTCGAGAATATATCATTAACTTTTGTCTCGATTAGTGTTGGTGGTCTTGTATAGATGCAAAGTGTATTTTCTATAATGGCCTTGTATAAATAAATGGATGGAGTATAAAGATTTGTTACTTCATTAATACATGGCCCACCTCTCACTCTCACATATTGCCTAGGAGTATGTGCTGCAGCTAGCTCTTATTCTGTAGCCGGCTCATCTTCTCTCTCCTCTTCTCTTCCCTCCATGATAGCAGAAAAACAATATTTTAATCCTTACAATCTGCTTACACAAGCCTATTATACTTGCTTTTATTGTGTTGGATGGGACTGGAAACTACCCCGCTATAACTGCACAACACGCAACATTACGGGAAGCCAAGACGTCAATCAAGTGCGTGGGAATATATACCGACATCATTTCAAACCCACTCAAACACACCATATTAGTCAGATTCTTGTCAGTCTGGGTGCAGTAGCCAAGGCTGGATCCACCTCTCCCAAACCGGTCAAAGAATGTCTGACAGCACATAAAAGTTTGATGTGATGACACGGCGGATTCTCTATGATGCCACCTGCCATTTCAAATTCCACTCAATCAGGAAACTCAGTCGGCTAAGTGAAGAAACCCATCAATTCGGCTTCATGGGCCAGTCCCGAGCCAAAAAACCTGTGCACACAACGTGATAAAATTTCAAGTGCATCATGCTCAAATAAAAAATTAAGTGAAGCCACACTCGGTGCAGATCAGTTATGCAAATAGGGAAAGGGAAGTGATTTGCGCCGGTCGACCGGCCCAATGCTTTGCCGGTCGCTGTAACATCGTCGGGCCGGACAATGCGTAGCCGTCAGATCCCCCCCCCCCTGAGTCAACTCTCTTCTTTTTATCGTTCTCACGCCCTTACCATCAACTCCTCGCCAGCACCAGCAGCCCTCGCAGGCACCACCAGCGCGCACGTCTTTGGGTCCACGCCCGCGCACCGTCCTGCCATGTGCATGCCTTGCCGCCCCCATTCGCAGCTCAAGTTCATCTCCCGCTAGAAAGTAGCTTCTGTCCCTGACGGTTGAATCTTTTCCCACTGAGGTTGAAGTTTTTTCCTTGACGGTTGTAGCACCCGCAGGCCGGTTTCACCATGAATCACATCGGTTCCAGCATCCGCCGCCCAGTTTGCTGCTCCCCGTCGATGCAGCACGCTATCACCGCGGTGGTGGCAAAAAAGCATACTGGTTGTAGCAATCTTGGTCGCCGTGGTCACCCCATGTCGCCGCTCGTCACACCATCACACGCCGCTTGCACCACCACAAGCCAATTGCAGCGAAATTGAACGCTGGTGGTAGCTTTCCCACTGCCGCTTGCAACAAATTTGCAGCCTGTCGTTGCTGGCGACACTTCCTCGCCTTCTGGTTGTAGCAAAACCAGGTGCCGGTGGTAGCTTTTCTGTTATCCGTTGCAGCAAAAAATGTGTGCCGTCGTCTCCGGCAACGCTCGCCGTCGCCTGGTTGTAGCAAACCCAGGCACCGGTTGTAACTTTCCCTGTGCTGGTTGAAGCAAATTGCAAAGCAACTTACAACTTCAGCACCAGTGGCCATCACCTCTCACTACTAGGGAAAAGCCTAGCAGTAGCGCGGGTCAAATGCATAGTAGTAGTGTGTGTGGCCGCGCTACTGATACAATGCTACAACTAACGCTTATCAGTAGCACGGTTTGACCAGTGCTACTGCTATCTAGGAATAGCAGTAGCGTTCATCCCCAACACGCGCTGCTGCTAATAGCTGTAGCGCCCTAGTACAAAGAGCGCTACTGCTAAAGCCATACCCCGCGCTACTGTTATTAGTTTCTGAATTTTTTATGCTCCATATTTTATGCTGCTGAATTTTGTTTACGGCTTTATACAATAATCTCTAGCATATCACACACATACCATGCTGTCAGAGTTAGAGCAGGCTAGCATAGAGGCCGTGTGTAGATAGAAACTAGGTTGACTGCCAGTTCTTTGCCGTGTTGGGTCACTTCATGTCGAAGTAGCCGGAGCTCTTCTTCACCTGGATCTCGAGTCCACCACAGATCAGCATCACATTCTTCCCCGCCGTCTGTGGCTTGGCGTAGATGTACTTGAAGAGCACCCAGTTGGGCGGGAGCCAAGAAACCCCTTGCACAATGTGACGAAGCACGAGAGGTGTGCCACCCTGTTGGGTGTGAAATGATAGAGGTAGGCGTGGAAGTAAATCGGGATAACCCTGGAGAAAAGGATGAATCGGAAGGGATAGACCTCTTTCGACGAAAAGTGTGAGGATCACACGCTCGCCCTCCCAAGGGCAGGCTCCTTCCCGTCAGCATTTGCGAGCTGCCAATAGTTGGCACGGATGTGCGTGTCATGGATGTACGTCAGCATGACGTGCCCGGTCACCATCGAGGGCAACCAATCGCCATGCTCCCAATTGTTGTTGGGCGCGACGGCAAAGGAGAGCGCCCGCTCGAGTTTCTTCACCGCGGATATCTCCACGGCGCACGGTGACTCGGCGCTCAGAGAACGAAGAGGCGGAACTGCTCATGGGAAGTTGATTTGACGGCAGTGTCGGCGTTATGGGAACGGGGGTCCCTAGACTAGCCTGCCTGCAGCCCACGGTGTGGCTCCACTCGCGGCCCTGTACGACCTGTCTTCACCAGTAATCACTCAAGACCCTCGCGACGGCCATGGTGGGATAGACAAGGTTGCTTCTTCGTGGACCCTCGTGGGTGGAGCCCTCCGTGGACTCACGCAACCGTTTCCCTTCATGGGTTGAAGTCTCCATCAACGTGGATGTACGCTAGGACCACCTATCGGAACCACGACAAAAACATCCGTGTCTCCATTTGCGTTTGAATTCTCCAAACCCTTCCCTTTACATTCTTGCAAGTTGCATGCTTTACTTTCCGCTGCTCATATACTCTTTGCATGCTTGCTTGAATTAAGATTGCTTGACTTGTGCTAAGTTAGCTAAAATCTACCAAAGACTAAAATTGGGAAAAGGATAAGTTTTTATTTGGTCAAGTAGTCTAATCACCCCCCCTTTAGACATACTTTCGATCCTACAAGTGGTATCAGAGCTTTGGTCTCCATTTGCTTTGATTTCCATAGCTTTTGGTAGTCGTAGGCTTGGTTTCACAACCTAGGAGAGTATGGCGTCTAGCGAGGGAAATTATCACCGTAGAGGTCCTTACCTTGATGGTACTAATTTTGCTAGTTGGAAGCATAAGATGAACATGCATATTCTTGGACATAACCCCGCCGTTTGGGCTATTGTGTGTATTGGCTTGCAGGGTGAATTCTTTGATGGGAGAGAACCGAACCGTGAAGCTACCATGAAGAGTTGAAGATGCTGCAATACAACACTCAAGCTTGTGATATCCTCTTCAACGGATTGTGCCCGAAGAATTCAACAAGATCAGCCGCCTTGAGAATGCAAAGGAAATTTGGGATACTTTGATTGATATGCATGAAGGTATCGACCATTCAAGGAATCCAAGTTGGATGTGCTTCAAAGTCAACTTGACAAGTTCAAAATGAAGGATGGTGAAGGTGTCGCTGAAATGTACTCTAGGCTTGCTCTTATCACAAATGAGATCACCGGCTTAGGAAGTGAAGAGATGACCGACAGATTCATCATCAAGAAGATCCTAAGAGCCTTGGATGGAAAATATGATACCGTGTGCACATTGATCCAAATGATGCCCAATTACAAAGATCTCAAGCCAACGGAAGTCATTGGAAGAATTGTTGCTTATGAGATGTCACTCAAGGATAAGGAGGAACTTCACAACAAATCAAGTGGTGCTTACAAAGCCTCATGTCACTACAAAAAAATACACTTCCGTGATGATACGTGTTTGTCACAGTAGGTCGCGCGTTTTTGTCATGCATGTACATCCATGACAAATTTATGATGAATCAAGATAGTCATACCGTCTTGTCGTAGAAGTGTTCGATGACATTACCAAAATTATCATCACGGAAGTGTCCACTTCCATGACGATAAATCGCGCGTCACAGAACTGCTTGCGTCAAGGGTGACCGACACGTGGCATCCATCGTAACGGAACACCGTTAAGCTATCAGGTCGGGTTTTGGATCCGGTAACCCGTTAACAGCCCCGACCAATGGGGATTTTCCGCGTGTAAAATCATCATTGGCTAGAGGAAACACGTGTCAGCTCACCGTTGGGACAGATGTCATCCACTCATTGGACAAAAGGCGCCTATGATACGTCGACACGTGGCATGGCCCAACAGAGGCCCATTCCTGTGAAAAGGCGGCCCGCTTTGACTTCGTCAAAAGGTGGCGGGCGGCCCATGGAAAGCTTCGTTAACGGCATGTTCGTGATATAGCCCATTTACAGCCCGCTAACCCAAGGCCCGTTCGCCCTATACTGAATTAGGCCCAAGAGTGTCATCCGGGCCATCCAATATGATTCCAGCCCGCCACTTCTTGCCCATGTATGGCCCATGACGCCTTCGCCCATATGAGGCCCTATGTAACTCTTGGCCTATTAACGGCCGTGGTGAAACCGGCCCGCAATGAACAGTGTATCACTTTACACCCACTAACGGCCCGTGGTGAAACTGGCCCGTAATGAACAGTATATCACTTTATACCCATTAAGGGCACGTTAGTCAGTTGGGCCGTTTCCTGTAAATGTTATCTTTCGGCCTTCTCAGAGCCCATTTATTCTTGGGCTCATTTCCAGCATTCGTTTACTTACGGCCCGTTACTGTCATTTTCTGCTTGTGGGCCAAATTCAGCCCATGGTTGCATCGGCCTGTTTGTGGTCCGTTAATATGTTGGGCCATTTTCATAGCGTCATCAAATACGGCCAATTAACGATGGCCCGTTATGGTCATACGACCCGTATAAGGCCCATTGATGATACGGCCCGTAGAAGGCCCATTCTTTCTACGGCCCGTAGAAGGCCCATTGTTTCTACGGCCCGTAGAAGGCCCATTGTTTCTACGGCCCGTAGAAGGCCCATTGTTTCTACGGCCCGTAGAAGGCCTCATCGCTTTCTGACGTCGTAGAAGGCCCATCGCTTTCTACGGCCCGTAGGAGGCCCAGTGTCACTACAGTAAATATTAGCCCATCGTTATTGCGGCCTAGTTTTAAAAAGGACTGCACTGACTACAAGCAAACAAATAAACAAGACAACAAGGAAATAAATAAGCAAGCAACTTATGCTTGGCTATCACGGCTGTTACACATATTACATCCACTGGGCATCAAAGTTCGCCACCAAAGCAAATATAGGGAACAAAGCAGCATATCATATACACTCGTTGTCAAAGTTGGCGACCGGCACAAATAAACGCCTCAAAAAACAAATCCAGAACTGAAACCACTTTAGAAGATCTCAAGAAACAATATCCAGGTACCCATAATGCTGGCAAGAAGCTTAGCAAGCTTATTAACTTTCTCTTGTTTGGCGCTTAAATCCTCCAAATAGCTTGTTGTTGCACCGTAAAATATGCATCTGAATTCTGCAGGACTTCCTCAGGTCCTTCACTTCCTGTCAGCAAGACATCTGATTGATGTCTTTCAACTTGAAGTTGAGACTCAAGAAGACGAACTGATTCAGCAGCGAAGTTCAAGAGCTTGTGCCAGCAGTAGTGGCGATAATCGAACACTACATCAAGACAGGACTTTTGGGTTCCCTCACTTGTCGTCAAGATAGTTTTTATCAGCTTTCTTGGAGACCAACGGGATGTCTCACTATCTTGAACCTTATCTGCATTACTTCCTTTACCATTGGATAACGCGGTACTGTTCTCCAATATTTTGTCCGCATTCTAAAAGAGAAACAAGCAGACACATCACATGTTTTACCATGTTGTATATGAAACTCATTTTGGTAAATGAGTTCAGTAGTAAAGTGGACAGGATAACAACATGAAACAAACATATATCTATGTGCCATAGTCACTTTATGGTCTATATCATTCTAGTTTTTGTTGCCAAATCAAGATAGAGACACAGTTCAAATAATATTTGTTCAAGACAAAGCAGAATAGAAAGAATATAAGTGTGGGTAACTATAGAGCAATAACAACACTTGTAATGTGCATGACATGAGAACATAACTCTTTATTCAATTGAAACTGAAATCAACATAGAGCAGGTTACAACAGCAAACCAGTTAAAGAAACAGGTTTAAAACATACATGTTGCGCCATTGGAGTTTCAATTCCATCCTTCAAATTTGAAAATAGTTGGTATGAGTAAATACAGTAATGCAAGAGCAAAGGAGTATGAACCATAGCTACAGAACCTGACCTGAGAACAAATCTTTTCCTTTAAGCGTTGAGTTGGGATTCGGAGTGGTGGTCCTCGTGCTTTGGGCAATGCAGTTCCCTTACTAACCGCTCGTGTTTGGGTGCTCTGTGGTGGAGACGGTGCTGTGTCAACTGGAACTGGGTTACTATCTGCCGGGGTTGGGGTTAAAAGTGAAGGAAATATGCCCTAGAGGCAATAATAAATGTTATTATTTATTTCCTTATATCATGGTAAATGTTTATTATTCATGCTAGAATTGTATTAACCGGAAACATAATACATGTGTGAATACATAAACCTACAGAGTGTCACTAGTATGCCTCTACTTGACTAGCTCGTTAATCAAAGATGGTTATGTTTCCTAACCATGAACAAGGAGTTGTTATTTGATTAACGGGATCACATCATTGGTTGAATGATCTGATTGACATGACCCATTCCATTAGCATAGCACCTGATCGTATAGTTTGTTGCTAGTGCTTTTCTTCATGACTTATACATGTTCCTATGACTATGAGATTATGCAACTCCTGCTTGCCCGAGGAACACTTTTGGTGCTACCAAACGTCACAACGAATCGGGTGATTATAAAGGTACATTACAGGTGTCTCCAAGGTACATGTTGGGTTGGCATATTTCGAGATTAGGATTTGTCACTCCGATTGTCGGAGAGGTATCTCTGGCCCTCTCGGTAATGCACATCACATAAGCCTTGCAAGCATTGCAACTAAATGTGTTAGTTGTGAGATGATGTATTACGGAACGAGAAAAGAGACTTGCCAAGAACGAGATTGAACTAGGTATTGATACCGACGATCGAATCTCGGGCAAGTAACATACCGATGACAAAGGGAACAACGATGTTGTTATGCGGTCCGACCGATAAAGATCTTCGTAGAATATGTAGGAACCAATATGGGCATCCAGGTCCCGCTATTGGTTATTGACCGAGAGGTGTCTCGGTCATGTCTACATAGTTCTCGAACCCGTAGGGTCCGCACGCTTAACGCTTCGATGATGCTTATTATGAGTTTTATGATGTTGATGTACCAAGGTTGTTCGAGTCCCTGATGAGATCACGGACATGACGAGGAGTCTCGAAATGGTCGAGACATAAAGATTGATATATTGGAAGCCTATGTTTGGACTCCGGAATCACTCCGGGTGAAATTGGGAATTTTACCGGAGTACCGGGGGGTTACCGGAACCCCCCGGGGAGTCAATGGGCCTTGATGGGCCTTAGGGGAAAGAGAAAAGGGGCCCTATGCTGGCCGCAGCCTTCCCCCCTTCCCTAGTCCTATTAGGATTAGGAGAAGGGGTGGCGCCCCCTCTCTCCCTCTCCCCTTGGTCAAACCCTAGTTGGACTAGGATTGGGGGAATCCTACTCCCGGTGGGAGTAGGACTCCCAGGCGCAGCCATAGGTGGCCGGCCAGCCCCTCCCCTTCCCTCCTTTATATACAGGGGCAGAGGGCACCCCATGACACAAGTTGATCATTGAGATCGTTCCTTAGCCGTGTGCGGTGCCCCCTTCCACCAAACTACACCTCGAATATACCGTTGCGGAGCTTAGGCGAAGCCTGCGCGCCGGTGGAACATCATCATCGCCACCACGCCGTCGTCCGATTTAAACTCTCCTCAACACTCGGCTGGATCGGAGTTCGAGGGACGCCATCGAGCTGAACGTGTGCAGAACTCGGAGGTGCCGTGCGTTCGGTACTTGGATCGGTTGGATCGGGAAGAAGTACGACTACTTCCTCTACGCTGCGTCAACGCTTCCGCTGCTGGTCTCACGAGGGTACGTGAGACAACACTCTCATCTCGTTGCTATGCATCACCATGGTCTTGCGTGATCGTAGGAAAATTTTTGAAATTACTACGCTCCCCAACAAAGGCATCCGAGCCTGGTTTTATGCGTTGATGTCATATGCACGAGTAGAACACAAGTGAGTTGTGGGCGATACAAGTCATACTACCTACCAGCATGTCATACTTTGGTTCAGCGGTATTGTGAGATGAAGCGCCCGGACCGACATTACGCGACGCTTACGCGAGACTGGTTTCACCGCTGTGAGCACTCGTTGCTTAAAGGTGACCGGCGGGTGTCTGCTCTCTCACTTTAGTTGAACTGAGTGTGGCTCGCCCGTCCTTGAGAAGGTTAAACGGAGTCTATTTGACAAAGTATCGTTGTGGTTTTGATGCGTGGTAAGAACGGTTCTTGCTCAGCCCGTAGCAGCCACGTAAAACTTGCAACAACAAAGTAGAGGACGCCTAACTTGTTTTTGCAGGGCATGTTGTGATGTGATATGGTCAAGACGTGATGCTATATTTTATTGTATGAGATGATCATGTTTTGTAACCGAGTTATCGGCAATCGGCAGGAGCCATATGGTTGTCGCTTATTGTATGAGATGCAACGCCATGTAATTGCTTTACTTTATCACTAAGGAGTAGCGATAGTCGAGAAGCAATAGTTGGCGAGACGACAACGATGCTACGATGGAGATCAAGGTGTCGCGCCGGTGACGATGGTGATCATGACGGTGCTTCGAGATGGAGATCACAAGCACAAGATGATGATGGCCATATCATATCACTTATATTGATTGCATGTGATGTTAATCCTTTATGCATCTTATCTTGCTTTGATTGACGGTAGCATTATAAGATGATCCCTTACTAAATTATCAAGAAGTGTTCTCCCGAGTATGCACCGCTGCGAAAGTTCTTCGTCTTTGAGACACCACGTGATGATCGGGTGTGATAGGCTCTACGCTCAAATACAACGGTGCAAAACAGTTGCACACGCGAATACTCAGGTTATACTTGACGAGCTATGCATATAAGATATGACCTCGAACACGGAGACCGAAGGTCGAGCGTGAATCATATAGTAGATATGATCAACATATTGATGTTCACCATTGAAACTACTCCATCACACGTGATGATCGGTCATGGTGTAGTTGATATGGATCACGCAATCACTTAGAGAATTGAGGATATTTTTCTAAGTGGGAGTTCTTAAGTAATATGATTAATTGAACTTAAATTTATCATGAACTTAGTACCGATAGTATCTTGCTTGTCTATGATGTGTAGATAGATGGCTCGTGCTGTTGTTCCGTTGAATTTTAATGCGTTCCTTGAGAAAGCAAAGTTGAAAGATGATGGCAGCAATTACACGGACTGGGTCCGTAACGAGGATTATCCTTATTGCTGCACGGAAGAATTACGCCCCGAAGCACCGTTAGGTGCCGGGCCTGGTGCAAGGGCTGCGCCGAAGTTGTGAACGTCTGCAAAGCAAAGCTGATGACTACTCTATAGTTCAGTGTGCCATGCTTTACGGCTTAGAACCGGGACTTCAACGTCGTTTTGAACACCATGGAGCATATGAGATGTTCCAGGAGTTGAAGTTAATATTCCAAGCGAATGCCCGGATTGAGAGATATGAAGTCTCCAATAAGTTCTATAGCTGTAAGATGGAGGAGAATGGTTCACAAGGAGCATATACTCGTAATGTCCGGATATAACAATCACTTGATTCAACTGGGAGTTAATCTTCCGGATGATTGCGTCATTGATGTAATTCTCCAATCACTGCCACCAAGCTACAAGAGCTTCGTGATGAACTATAATATGCAAGGGATGACCAAAACAATGCCCGAGCTCTTCGCGATGCTGAAAGCCGCGGAGGTAGAAATCAAAAAGGAGCATCAAGTGTTGATGGTTAACAAAACCACTAGTTTCAAGAAAAAGGGCAAAGGAAAGAAAAAGGGAAACTTCAAAAAGAGCGGCAAGCAAGTTGTTGATCAAGAGAAGAAACCCAAGTCTGGTCCTAAGCCTGAAACCGAGTGCTTCTATTGCAAGCAGGCTGGTCATTTGGGCGGAACTGCCCCAAGTATTTGGCGGATAAGAAGGATGGCAAGGTTAACAAAGGTATATGTGATATACTTGTTATTGATGTGTACCTTACTAATACTCGCAGAGCACTGGTATTTGATACTGGTTCATTGCTAATATTTGCAACTCAAACAGGGCTACGGATTGCGAAGATTGGCTAAGGACGAGGTGACGATGCGCGTGGGAAATGGTTCCAAAGTCGATGTGATCGCAGTCGGCACGCTACCTCTACATCTACCTTCGGATTAGTATTAGACCTAAATAATTGTTATTTAGTACCATCGTTGAGCATGAACATTATATCTGGATCTTGTTTGATGCGAGACGGTTATTCATTTAAATCAGAGAATAATGGTTGTTCTATTTATATGAATAATATCTTTTATGGTCATGCACCATTGAAGAATGGTTTGTTTTACTTAATCTTGATAGTAGTGATACACATATTCATAATGTTGAAACCAAAAGATGCAGAGTTGATAATGATGGTGCAACTTATTTGTGGCACCGCCGCTTAGGTCATATCGGTGTAAAACGCATGAAGAAACTCCATGCCGATGGACTTTTGGAGTCACTTGATTATGAATCACTTGGCACTTAAGTAACCGTGCCTTATGGGCAAGATGACTAAAACACCGTTCTCGGAACTATGGAGAGAGCAACAGATTTATTGGAAATCATACATACTTGATGTATGTGGTCCAATGAATGTTGAGGCTCGTGGCGGATATCGTTATTTTCTCACCTTCACAGATGATTTGAGCAGATATGGGTATATCTACTTAATGAAACACAAGTCTGAAACATTTGAAAAGTTCAAAGAATTTCAGAGTGAAGTGGAAAATCATCGTAACAAGAAAATAAAGTTTCTACGATCTGATCGTGGAGGAGAATATTTGAGTTACGAGTTTGGCCTACATTTGAAACAATGTGGAATAGTTTCGCAACTTACGCCACCTGGAACACCACAACGTAATGGTGTGTCCGAACGTCGAATCGTATTTTATTAGATATGGTGCGATCTATGATGTCTCTTACTGATTTACCGCTATCGCTTTTGGGGTTATGCTTTAGAGACGGCTACATTCACTTTAAATAGGGCACCATCTAAACCGTTGAGACGACGCCTTATGAACTGTGGTTTGGCAAGAAACCAAAGTTGTCGCTTTTGAAAGTTTGGGGCTGCGATGCTTATGTGAAAAGCTTCAACCTGATAAGCTCGAACCCAAATCGAGAAATGTGTCTTCATAGGATACCCAAAGGAGACAGTTGGGTACACCTTCTATCACAGATCCGAAGGCAAGATTTTGTTGCTAAATTCGAAACTTTTTGGAGAAAGAGTTTCTCACGAAAGAAGTGAGTGGGAGGAAAGTAGAACTTGATGAGATAATCTGTATCTACTCCCTTATTGAGAAGTAGTACATCACGAAAACAGTTTCGTGACACCTACACCAAATAGGGAGGAAGCTAATGATGATGATCATGAAACTTCAGATCAAGTTTCTACAGAACTTCGAGATCAACCAGAGCAAGATCCGCACTGAGTGGTACGGTAATCCTATTTTGGAAGTCATATTCTTTGGAACATGATGAACCTACGAACTATGAAGAAGCGATGGTGAGCCCAGATTCCACAAAATGGCTTGAGGCCATGAAATCTGAGATGGGATCCATGTATGAGAACAAAGTGTGGACTTTGGTTGACTTGCCCGATGATCGGCAATTGAGAATAAATGGATCTTCAAGAAGAAGACTGACGCCGATGGTAATGTTATCGTCTATAAAGCTCGACTTGTTGCAAAAGGTTTTCGACAAGTTCAAGGGATTGACTACGATGAGACCTTCTCACCCGTAGCGATGCTTAAGTCCGTCTCAATCATGTTAGCAATTGCCGCATTTTATGATTATGAAATTTGGCAAATGGATGTTAAAACTGCATTCTGAATGGATTTACGGAAGAAGAGTTGTATATGATGCAACCAGAAGGTTTTGTCGATCCAAAGGAGCTAACAAAGTGTGCAAGCTCCAGCGATCCATTTATGGACTGGTGCAAGCCTCTCGAGTTGGAATAAACGCTTTGATAGTGTGATCAAAGATTTGGTTTTATACAGACTTTTGGAGAAGCCTCAGATTTACAAGAAAGTGAGTGGGAGCTCAGAGCATTCCTGATATTATATGTGGATGACATATTATTGATCGGAAATGATATAGAATTTCTGGATAGCATAAAGGGATACTTGAATAAAAGTTTTTCGATGAAAGACCTCGTGAAGCTGCTTACATATTGGGCATTAAGATCTATAGAGATAGATCAAGACGCTTAATAGGACTTTCACAAAGCACATACCTTGATAAAGTTTTGAAAAAGTTCAAAATGGATCGTGCAAAGAAAGGGTTCTTGCCGGTATTACAAGGTGTGAAGTTGAGTAAGACTCAATGCCCGACCACCGCAGAAGATAGAGAGAAAATGAAAGATGTTCCTATGCTTCAGCCATAGGCTCTATCATGTATGCAATGCTGTGTACCAGACCTGATGTGTGCCTTGCTGTAAGTTTAGCGCAGTACCAAAGTAATCCAGAGTGGATCATCGGACAGCGGTCAAGAACATCCTTAAGTACTTGAGAAGAACTAAGGATATGTTTCTCATTTATGGCGGTGACAAAGAGCTCGTCGTAATCGGTTACGTCGATGCAAGCTTTGACACAGATCCGGACGATTCTAAATAGCAAACCGGATACGTATTTACATTAAACGGTGGAGCTGTCGGTTGGTGCAGTTCTAAACAAAGCGTCGCTATGGGATCTACATGTGAAGCTGAGTACATAGCTGCTTCGGAAGCAGCTAATGAAGGAGTCTGGATGAAGGAGTTCATATCCGATCTAGGTGTTGTACCTAGTGTATCGGGTCCAATGAAAATCTTTTGTGACAATATCGTGCAATTGCCTTGGCAAAGGAATCCAGATTTCACAAGAGAACCAAGCACATCAAAAGACGCCTCAACTCCATCCGGATTTGGTCCAGTGGGAGACATAGAGATATGCAAGATACATACGGATCTGAATGTTGCGACCCGCTGACTAAGCCTCTTCCACGAGCAAAACATGATCAGCACCAAGACTCCATGGGTGTTAGAATCATTACTTGTGTAATCTAGATTATTGACTCTAGTGCAAGTGGGAGATCAAGGAAATATGCCCTAGAGGCAATAATAAATGTTATTATTTATTTCCTTATATCATGATAAATGTTTATTATTCATGCTAGAATTGTATTAACCGGAAACATAATACATGTGTGAATACATAAACCTACAGAGTGTCACTAGTATGCCTCTACTTGACTAGCTCGTTAATCAAAGATGGTTATGTTTCCTAACCATGAACAAGGAGTTGTTATTTGATTAACGGGATCACATCATTGGTTGAATGATCTGATTGACATGACCCATTCCATTAGCATAGCACCTGATCGTATAGTTTGTTGCTAGTGCTTTTCTTCATGACTTATACATGTTCCTATGACTATGAGATTATGCAACTCCTGCTTGCCCGAGGAACACTTTGGGTGCTACCAAACGTCACAACGAATCGGGTGATTATAAAGGTACATTACAGGTGTCTCCGAAGGTACATGTTGGGTTGGCATATTTCGAGATTAGGATTTGTCACTCCGATTGTCGGAGAGGTATCTCTGGCCCTCTCGGTAATGCACATCACATAAGCCTTGCAAGCATTGCAACTAAATGTGTTAGTTGTGAGATGATGTATTACGGAACGAGAAAAGAGACTTGCCAAGAACGAGATTGAACTAGGTATTGATACCGACGATCGAATCTCGGGCAAGTAACATACCGATGACAAAGGGAACAACGATGTTGTTATGCGGTCCGACCGATAAAGATCTTCAGAGAATATGTAGGAACCAATATGGGCATCCAGGTCCCGCTTATTGGTTATTGACCGAGAGGTGTCTCGGTCATGTCTACATAGTTCTCGAACCCGTAGGGTCCGCACGCTTAACGCTTCGATGACGGTTATTATGAGTTTTATGATGTTGATGTACCAAGGTTGTTCGAGTCCCGGATGAGATCACGGACATGACGAGGAGTCTCGAAATGGTCGAGACATAAAGATTGATATATTGGAAGCCTATGTTTGACTCCGAATCACTCCGGTGAAATTGGGAATTTTATCGAGTACCGGGGTTACCGAACCCCCGGGAGTCAATGGGCCTTGATGGGCCTTAGGGGAAAGAGAAAAGGGGCCCTATGCTGGCGCAGCCTTCCCCTTCCCTAGTCCTATTAGGATTAGGAGAAGGGGTGGCGCCTCTCTCCCTCTCCCTTGGTCAAACCCTAGTTGGACTAGGATTGGGGGAATCCTACTCCCTGGGAGTAGGACTCCCGTGCGCAGCCATAGGTGGCCGCCAGCCCCTCCCTTCCCTCCTTTATATACAGGGGCAGAGGGCACCCCATGACACAAGTTGATCATTGAGATCGCTCCTTAGCCGCTGTGCGGTGCCCCTTCCACCAAACTACACCTCGAATATACCGCTGCGGAGCTTAGGCGAAGCCCTCGCGCCGGTGGAACATCATCATCGCCACCACGCCGTCGTCGTCGATTGAAACTCTCCTCAACACTCGGCTGGATCGGAGTTCGAGGGACGCCATCGAGCTGAACGTGTGCAGAACTCGGAGGTGCCGTGCGCTCGGTACTTGGATCGGTTGGATCGGGAAGAAGTACGACTACTTCCTCTACGCTAAGTCAACGCTTCGTTGTTGGTCTCACGAGGGTACGTAGACAACACTCTCATCTCGTTGCTATGCATCACCATGGTCTTGCGTGATCGTAGGAAAATTTTTGAAATTACTACGTTCCCCAACAAAAAGGGGTGTAGCTGGTTCTCTGTCCAACTGGGTAGGGGTACAATCTGCAAGAGTCTAGGTTATGTGTGGTGGATCTGGTCCTTGGGCAAGTACAACCGTGGTTCTATCTGCATCAACTGGTAGCACTATCTTTTCTGAAGACCGTGTTGTTACTCCCTTAGATACTGCCATCACGCTCTCCAATTCAAATGGTTGATAAACAAGAAAAGTAATTGAAAGTATAGACATTGTATGATAGACAGGTGCAATGGATAGTGGGGAATAAAAGAGGGCATGAAATAATTCATATTTATGTTGTCTAACCAAACAGGATAGCATGACACAATTTCACATATATGATGGCTAACTAAACAGGATATCATGACACAATTTCACATTATGATGGCTAACTAAAAAAGATGGAAAGACATAGTTCAAAATATGAGACTATGTAAACAGGATGACATGACATAACTATATAATGTGTTTATTAAATAGGTTGGCATGCCATAATTCACATACATTCATGGATAGAATGCCATAATTCTAAATATGATGACTGTAAACACTAAACAGGATGAGATGATATAACTATATGATGTCTTTATTAAATGGGTTGCCATGCCATAATTCAGATAGATGATGTGTATGTACTATGTAAACATGATGGCATGATATAATTCAAATATATGATTTATATAGTAAGCAAGTAAGCAGATGGCAATCTATATATGATGTAAAAACTAAGCAATGCAAGACAACATGCATGACATGGGTAATATAACCCTGCCAAGTTTGAGCATAGACCTCGTGGGGAAATAGGACTGGTCATCGGTCTCTCAATCCTCCTTTGAGGAGCTCTCAGAGCCAAGCAAGATGTCTGCTTCAGCAGTAGCATTGTCTGCTCAATACCTTGTTTTCACTCCAGATACTTCCATCACCGCTTCAAATGGCTGATGCACAGAAGAGTAGTTGAATATACAAACGTTGTTGACAAATGGAACATGTAATACAAAAAAATGATAGCATGATATAATTCACATACATGATGATTGGCTAAACAGCATGGCATTGCATAATTCACATATATAATGCCTTTGCAACAAGATAGCATTGTATAATTCGCATATATAATGTCTTGCAACAAGATGGCAATGCATAATTCACATATATAGTAATTAGACACTGAACAGGTGGCATTCACACAAAGCATGTCTAAACTAATCAAATGGCATAGCAATGCGAGACACCATACGCACGATATGAGCAACATAACCCTGCCAAGTTAGAGCATACACCTCGGGGAATAGGACTGGCCATCTGTCTCTCAATCCTCCTCCGAGGAGCTATCCGAACCAGCGAGATATGCGCTTCGTCAGATAGCATAGTCTGCTTAGAAGACCTTGTTTTCACTCCAGAATTTGCCATCGCCGTGTCAAATGGCTGATGCACACGAAGAGCAGTTGAATGTACTAACATTGTTGATGAATGTAATATGTAACGAAAAAAAAGATGGCCTGATATAATTTACATATAAGATGACTGGCTAAGCAGGATGGCATTGCAAAATTCACATATATGATGTCTGGGTAAACAAGGTGGTGTTGCATAATTCACATAAACGATGAATAAACTAAACAGATGGCATTCGCACAAAGGATGTCTAAACTAAGCAGATGACATATTTGATGTATAAAGTAAGCAATGCAAGACACCATATGCATGATATAACCAACATCAGCATGCCAAGTTAGAGCGAAGACAATAGGGGGTAAATAGGAGTTATCTTCTCCTTCTGAATCCCCCTCAGAACAGATATCTTCCTCTCGGTTACAATCCGAAATGCGTAGAGGGGGGGCTGCCTTTGCGCCTACCATGGAGCGACGTCTGCATGAAATTATATTGCCACGCAAGGCTCGTCTCTTTTGCTCTACATGTTCAGTTCCATTGTTTACAATAACTGTCATGCATAGGAATAAAACATAGTGAAATTATGTAAGGAGTGCATGCAGAAATCCAGAGTGATGGTAGCAACCTGTGGATAGACCCAAAACCAATAATAGGAGGCAGATAATGGCTTCAGTTAATAAATACAGATAATGGCTTCTTTACTGTTTGTTGCCCACCCAACATGAAACTCATAGTAGACACCGGAGATTAACCAGATAGTAGATAGATACTATTGATAGCGGCCCCGATATGTACCCCACAACTATTTAAAAACTCTAGTTTGACCATTAGTTTGGAGCTGACTCAGAGTCTAATCGGTGAACAGGATGATAAAGTAGCATGTAATATTAAGCGATGCATAATGTAAGCAGACACGAAAGAGTGCGACTTCTCTTGCGGACCCGTGTAGTCCTCGAGGTCGTCTACTTGGTTGATGATGGTAATGCAGTTTTCATGATGCTGCCAAGGGGAAGAAGATCTCGAGGCGGGAAAGACAGTCGAGGCCGATCCCTGCTCTGCTGGACCCTTCTGTCGTTGGAGCAGCTGAGCTGGGGTGGACAACGGCGCAGCAGGACCGGGACAAACCACGCAAGGTTTTCTTTGACAACTATCTGTAAGAGAAGTAATTCTGTAAGGGCTAGTTTGATTAGGAGGATTCCAACAATGCAGGGATAGGAAATAGACAGGAATAGGATAGGAATGCACGTGCAAACAAGTGAATTTAAAAACACAGGATTTCTACCAATCTGGGTGTTTGATTCACGACAATTGGAAGATC
Organism: Aegilops longissima; assembly: GCA_021605205.1. Lineage (NCBI taxonomy): Eukaryota > Viridiplantae > Streptophyta > Magnoliopsida > Poales > Poaceae > Aegilops > Aegilops longissima. The sequence goes on from CM038680.1 coordinate 618,047,647, forward strand.
ACAGGATGCAAAGAAGCATGGTGAGATTAAGTCAAACCACAAGAAAATGTACGGTTATAATGCTATTATGCTACTATCTCTTAGTCTTGTGCTTCATGAATAGGAATTTGAAAAGGAGGACAAGTGAAAATTAAAATTCCTACGTTTTTTCTTTCAAGGAGACACTAAAGGAACAAATCAGTGTGCTCAGTGGACAATATATATAACATGTAGAGTAAAAAAGAGATGCAATAAGTGTACAACCTCTTTGGCGAAGCCATGTCGATCTCAGCGTGATTGGGTTGGCCGGTGAGGATGCTCCGGCTGACTTTGCTGTCAGAGGAGGGAAAGAAGATCTTAGGCGTCTGGAGATGGAGCCCGAGGTACTGCTCCGCTGTGATGGAGGGTTTCGTCGTTGGAGCAGCTCCAGTGAGTTGTACGACGCCGAGGCTGAAGCAGGAAAAGAGAGACAACGAACAGCGTTAACCTGAGTGGAATTCTAATAGCATCTCAAATACATGACATAAAATACATAACCACAAAGTGCTAGATGTAAAATACATCAGCCGCTCATCTCTGAACTTAACTGTCGAAACTGAACTTAACTGTCGAAACTGAACCTAACTGTCCAAACTGAATTTTGCTGTCGAAACTGAATTTTGTCGTCAAACCGAACGCACTAGCAAGGTGAGGCTACACGCCGGTCGACTGACTTTTTTCATCTCTGGTCACCAATTTTGCAGCCGTTGGATACGAAATCAAGGGCTCGCGGTTCATCTTCAACCTCCACCCCGAGCCGCCACCACCACCGCCAAACAGCAGCCCCCGCCGCTGCAGGCAGTGTCGCCGCCTCGCCCGCCCAAAACACTCTCCACCGGTCCGCCGCCGCCTGCCATCCCTCTAGGCCCCCCATGCCGAGCTTTTTATCCGCGATCCCCACGCCACCGCCCGCCACCGCCAAGCACCACCGCCCCATCCTAAACCCTAAGATAGATAGTAGGGTACCTCTCCATGAGCCCCCCTCCCGCTGCGGCTAGTTCTTCCTTCACCCCATGAGCCCACCCTTTGAAATCGATCGACCCAAAAGTCGATTCAGTCGATCAAGTGTAGCCAAATCGAGCATCATCGCAAGCAAGAGCAAGAGCGAGAGCAGCAGCGCGAGCAAGAGCAATAGCAAGAGCAGACTAGGCAGGGAACCGAGACCAAGAGTAGAGCAGCAGCGCGAGCGAGAGCTAAAGCAGCAGCAGCTCCTACTGATGTGGGCGTCGCTACCGAGGGAGCGACGCCGTGGAGGAAGTGGCCGGAGACGCCGCCGTGGATGGAGCCGCGCCGTGTCGGCTCGGGACCGAGCGCCGGCAGCACCGTGAGATTGAATCAAGAAGAAAATGTGGCGATTAGTGTACAACCTCTTTGGTGGCGCCGATTAGGCCGCAGCTTCATCCGAGGAAACGATGATGATGATGCTCTTCCGGTGGTGCAGGTGAAGACGGCGGTGTGGGAATGGAGGTGGCGCGAAAGACGAGGGGAACATCGGGGCAGCTCCTTGGAGGTGGAGGACGGGGTGGCTGAACCGACGGGACGATGAGATCGACGACGGATCCTCATTTGGTACAGTGGATGAGGGACGTCGAGGTGTTGCTGTGGACGACGTCGTCGGGGAAGAAGTTCCGGCTGGGTGGCGGACGAAGTAGGGTGTGGGGTTTCGTCGCGGGTTTTCGCGGCCTCGATCTACGAATGGGTGGGCGGATGGGATGGCAGTGGGAACCATGGCTTAGAGACGCGCTTGTCCGAAATGTGGGGTAAGTTACGAAAGTACCCCCCACCTATTTGAGGCGGTTCTTTCGATTCAGGGGTACCACGGGCATTTCGCGTGTCGGGATTTCACAGGAGGTGGGAGTTTTCCCGCGCGTTGTAATTTCGGAATAGAAAGGCGCGGGTTGAGATGGAGGGAGTTGTCGGAGGACAATGAGATAAAGATATATCTTAAATATTTCGGGCTAACAAGGCGCAGGTTGAAATTTCCGGACAAGCCTAATGTGTACGGTACCAAATCAATGCGCACTACAAATGTCATTCGAAACTTTTAATTCATGTTATGTTCAATTAAAATATTTTGCTATGTGTATAATGCATGCAACCTACTACTCAAATGAACGTTTTAGTGCATTCCAAACGTATATACTACCGCTTCAATATGAACTAAATTTGAATAAGATCTACAGTAATGATTGTTGTGAAGTCAAAGCATTTGAATTCGTTTCTCTGTTTTAATAAGATCTGCAATCATCATTATTGTCAAGTTAAACCATCGTTTGTGTATTATCTTCACAGCACACCACATGATCAGTATTGAGTTACATATGAACTATGTGTACTATATGAACTCGAACTAGATTTTTTGAATCCACTTTATTTTGATTTCAAAGCACATTACATTTCTAGCTCTAGCTAGATCTTCATAATCTAAACCATGTCTCATATGTATAATGTGTTTATCACATTATGTATGGTGCCCCGCCCCCTACGCCTACAAGTATTTAGATGTGAGTTGCAAACACCACCCATTACCACAAATTCAAATAAAATGTGAGAATGTTCGATATATAGTATTGTTTAGATTGCTCGATATTTAGTTGTAAGCTGCAAGCGCCGCACATTATCACAAATTCAAATAAAATGTGAGATTGTTTGATGTATAGTATGGTTTAGATTGTTCGGCATTTAGCTGTGAGTTGCAAACGCCATGCATTATCACATTATGGTATAACATGTGCACAGCACGTGTATCGCCGCTATATTCATGCATGCAATGTTTGAAACACTATTCAAATATATGAATCCGCTTTCATATCAAATTATGTTCTTTGTTAGTCTCTTACACCCAAAAAGTCCTCTAACCTTTGTAGCTACCACTAACTTTCTCTCGTGCATGCACACGCCCTGCTCGCCCTCCCCCTCCCTCGGCATTCTATCCACCAGGCACATTCATTTTTTCCTTTAGGTCGTTCTCCTAGAGTCTCCACAACTCCTTTCCGACACACACTGATCGATAAACCTCTCCAGCGATGCCGGCCTACAGCATACACACAGCTTCAATCTCCTCCTTTATGTGTCCTTGCCTCGTGTCTCTCATATGGTCAGACACACGTGTAAACTCGCACCCCTCTTTTAATCGATCTCACAACCGCACACTCCTCCCCCTATCTAGCTAGTAGTTGGGCCTCTCGCACCACCTCCTAGCTCCATTCTCTCTGCTCATCCGCCTCACTGGGCCTTATTTGCCTCTAACAAATGGACGACACCGACCGATCTCTCGCTATACATATAGCCAGCTAGGTCCTTATAACTCGCTTTACCCACACATCGATCGATCTACCTCATTAGTTGTGTCTCTCCTTCCTCCGACAAACAACAATTGATCTACCGATCTAGTTAGGTTTGCTTACCAAGCACATGGTTCCCTTCATCATCCATGGATGCGCCCCACAGATCTATCACGCACAGCACACACGTAAACACATCCCCACTCTTATTGATAACATTGCAGTTCCACCTCATTTTGTCTAGTAGGCCTCTCCCAACATCTCCGAGAAGCAACTCCATCACCCATCCAGCACTCTACCCTCTCCCTCCCTCTCCTCCCTCTCTCTCTCTCTCTCTCTCTGTCCCATCATATTTCCGTCCTTCGCTTATGTATGGATGTCGACCGATCTCCCTCATGACATAGCTGGGTCTCTCCTTCTCAACACATATACGAGTCGTTTCTACCTCTATAGTTAGGCCTCTGCCTACCCCTTCCCCACCCCCCCCCACACACACACCGATACATCAAGCGCCTAGTCATGTCTCCCTACCACACACAAACTTGACATGTGCCCTCTAACGCTCCGTAGGCCACCGCCCTATATCTTTGACTTGCACACACACACACACGCAATTTCGATGGCTCTCTTCATCGATCTTGCACCCACCCGTACTTGATCCTCTCTTCGACTCTATCGATAGCAATGACCCCTCCCTCTCTTCTCGTGGATTGCCCGACCCTCTATGTATGATATGGATAGGCCTCCATTTCACACACATTGCATGCAAAATTTTGTTTGAGATGTCATCGACACATATTCCCACAAATAATTCACGAAATCAACCCCCACCCCACCCCCACCCCCACCACAAAACAAAAAACACTCACGAACGCGGTTTGTATGTCTCACACACACCCACGTAGGTGGGGACGTGCACGAAGAGAATAGGTGCATGCATGGCGCACGCATTCTGCCTCTTTCCCAACCACACCAGCTGGTACATGGTGGAGCCTATTTCAGACGAAAAAGGCAGCCCACGTGGTAATTTGGCACGTGTACTAGTTGTCCACTTGGTGGAGGGAGGATCGTCTACCGCGGGTGAACAAATAAATTGCGACTTGACGCGTTATGTTAAATTAAAAAAAGAGGCAAACCTTGTGGGGCCTACCTTAGAGGCAAGGCTCTATACACTGGAGTACTTTTGATGTGTCCCGTCAACTCGCAGAATGAGGAGAAGCTTGCTTAGTACGCTGTCTCCCCCACCCACGGGCGCGGTGGCTCGCAGGATGAGGTGAAGCTTGCTCCTCCCTCGCCCATGCGCGTGGTGGCTAGCAGGACGAGGAGAAAAATTTACTACTCCCTCCGTATACTCCTCGTCCCTACTACCTTGGTTATAGAGATTATATCATATTGTTTGGAATATATATGTCCTTCGTAGATTTCAATATGAACTACTAGTACATACTCCAAACACTGATGTATATAGATGTATTTTAGAGTGTACATTCACTCATTTTGCTCCGTATGTAGTAGCACTCTCCTCGCCTCGACCTACCCACGCAGGACGTGCAGCAATTCATTCGGTCTCATATAGCCGTAACGATATATACTGCACTACCATTATTGCTCGACTTCAAGAGGCTAAGAGCCAATCACAAGGTTAATATTTTGAGATGCCAAGCGCAAGGTTATAGGAGAACGAGTAGTAGGTGCCGCGTCATTTATAAATAATTTTTTTCTTCATGGGCACGACGCAATATGATAGGTTCATATGGAGAGAAAAGGAAACCGCCCACTATATACATAGTCGACGGGCCAGCCTACATGGTTGCTTGCTGGGTTGCTCTCTTCACACTCTCTCGCACAAAACGACATCGTGGCCACATCTCTAACATCCCGCGGATCACGCCCGCTTGGGGAAGGGGTGGATGCTTAGTGTAGATGCGGTGTCGCCGCCGACGGTGAAAACCCACCGCCGGCACGCCCCGATCAGGGTTCCCCGCCGTTCTCTCACAAACCGTGAGGTTGCCTTCGCCCCTTGCTCATCGCCGCGACATGGGCAGTTGCCACCTCCGCCGCCTCCTCAAGGTCGAGCTACGCCCCTCGTGTACAACTCCTTTACAGCCGGCTTGCACCATCGCTCCAGCTGCCCACGCCACTCCCTCGTGGATATTTCTCTACTTGTTTGCCCCGCACATACCGATACCTCTCTGGCTTCTACGCATCAGTATTTGTGATGAGTTTATGTCTCATCAACTAGTCCTAGTAATCTTATTCTAATCACGCTTCTTCAATTTCTTTGCCACAAGGATGCTCATCTCGATTTTGGTGAAACTGCACAAAATGATCCGATGGTCAAAAGGTTGCAAACTTCATTTATTAGGAATCTCGAACGTTGCCAGCAAATTGAAGCGTTGTCAGGGTTCACGGTTCAAGGGCTAGGGACTGCATGGATCGTTTTTTTCTTTAGCTTCCTTTGTTCCAAAATAAGTGTCAAGTTTAGTAGTAGTACAACTTTGTACTAAAGTTTGCACAAAGTTGAGACACTTATTTTGGAACGGAGGGAGTACATATTTGCTATGATCTGTCAATCATTGAGATGCAATAGCATGCATGTTAGTCTCCTTTGTATTTGATGAAATGTTGCAACGGGCAACCTTGGACGCAAGATACATGTAACAGGAGCTGGAAGCTTCATAGCATTGTACAAATTTATCTCACTGATAAATTACAATACGTACTAGTACTATACTAGTACTTCCTCCGTTCCTAAATATAAGTCTTTGTAGATATTTCACCATTAACCACATGCGGATATATATAGATGCATTTTAAGTGTAGATTCATTCATTTTGTTCCGTATGTAGTTCACCTAGTGGAATCTCTACAAAGACTTATCTACTAGTAATAGCTAGCCCCCACTACTAGGAATTCTCTATCCTCTCCTTGAGCCACATCATCAAAATTGACATAGCCATTATATGAAGTAAATCAGTCATAATAGCCATCTGATCTAGACGTTGAGAGGTTCAACACTACGCCACATGCAAGCATGCAGAAATACTGTGGCACATGCATGTGAGTGGGTTTTAAATCACATCAACATGTCTGCATGCAAGCATGCACCGGTAGCATGCATGTAAGTGAGCTTTTAAGTCCCATTAACATGTCAAAAGAAAATATAATCGCATTATGCAAGAGGAGTTGGCTGATTTTTTTCCTTATGTGGGATGATCTAAATGATGATGGGAGTTTATTTAGTTTGGCTACCACATTTGTCATGCGGTTATAGATTTTTTAGTTCTATGAAATCGATAATTTTGCGCAGAGAGATATACCGATGTTCATGGCAACGAAAGGGACTCATCTAGTAATATTTAGGAACGGAGGGAGTACATGTAAAGAGTTAGGTGTCGCACGGTGATAGTGTGAGGTGGGCCATGTAATCACCGAGCTCTGCGTGTTTTCACTGCTCTTGCACTCCTCCGCTGTAAGAATGGAGAAAATTGTAATCTACTACCTCCTTTCACGAAAGCGTGGGACATCCAGCAGTCCTACCACCTCAAGAATAAAGACCAATGAGCCGTCAAATCACACAGAGCCAACAAAGAAGTTGGACGGACGAAGCAACCATCACTCTTGCGCCAGGTGAGAGGTCGCGTCCGCTCTGCCCGGCATGAATGCGCACCGATTCTTTGAGCGGCGCTGACCGCTTGGGCGGGAAGCAGCAGGCGGTGGAGGGGCTTTGGGTGGGCCAGGCTGGTCAGGAGCGGGCGTGGCAGCTGTCCGCATGTCCCTACCGGACATGCCCGGAAACGAGAGGATGCACCGACTCTCGCGGCTAAAATCGTACACTACACACCATATCTCTGTAGGAGTAGGTTGATCTGTCGCACTCTCTAACACACACATGATGTTAAACACACACGCGTACACGCACGCACCTTGGTCCCGTTGCACCTTCTAACGTGACTTATTACACCTAGACGGAGGGAGTAGTAAGTATACAAGATACGGTGGCACACTGAGTTAAGTCGAATACAAGTGCCCAAAATTTGTGTGCATGTTATAACAAGGATTCACTTAAAATATTACGTGAGCGAATAGAGGGATCAATTGGACAGTGTTCCCGAGCAGTAGCGAGATGTGTGAGTTAGTAAGATACACTGCTGGCGCTTTTAATTTTTCTTATTAATTTGTTTGTTTCACCCTCTGACTGGTGGGACCCAACGTACTACGTGGAGAGAGGTAAGGTGACTAAGGCGGCATTATTTCTGCACCACTGTGGATAGTCTTACCACCAAAGCCACATGACACGATTATGATTGAAATCCTAATGACTCCCACACACACACACACACACAAAAACACGGCATGCCTGTCACACGAATGCGGGAATGTATAAAAGGTTATTTTCCTCTCGTTGAACATAACGGAGGGTTGTGTAGTTGGTTAGCCTGTTCGCCATCAAACTTGAGGTCTCGGGTTCGATAACTACACTTGAGAATAATTTTACCAGAGGATTCTTTGACCGGTCAAAATGTTTTCTAGGGTTTGCACGCTTCACACTCTCTCTAGTATATATATACACGCTGGAGCCTCAGCGCTTGTAGTTGCTCTTCACACTCTCTCGCCTCTCTCCCGGGAGCTGGATCCTCGGTGCTTGTAGTTGCTCTCTTCACACTCTCTCGCCTCTCCGATCTAAACAAGACTTCGTTGGCCTCTCTCCCCTCACCGATGCTCAAAGAGCCGGCAAGATCCGTCCTTGGGAAGGGAAGGAGGCTTAACGCTGTCGCCGTCGGCGAGGAGGAATCCACTATCGGCGCTGCTGTTCACTTTCCACCCAGCAAGGGCGCTGGAGGGCCTCCGACCTTCTTCTTCGCCGCCCTGTCCGTCGCCCACGAACCACGCCCCAAGAACCTTAAGGTATATTTTACTTACTCCACATGCATTGCTCTAGCTGCATGTATACCATGAATCTAGGACGTGGTTCAAAGAGGAAAGGAGTGGGGGAAAGTAGTGGGAAAATTTGTATATAGGATGAATCTAGGATGTGGTTCAAAGAGGAAATGAAGGGGGAAAGTTGTATAGCATGAATCTAGGACGTGGTCCAAAGAGGAAAGGAATGGGGGAAAGTAGTGGTGAAAGTTGTATCGCATAAATCTAGGACGTGGTTCAAAGAGGAAAGGAAGGGGCATAAGTAATAGTTCAAAAAGGAAAGGAAGGGACAAGGCTATAGAGTTTGAGCAGGACTAGATTTGCTGCGCTCACATAGGGAAAGGTGTCTAAAGATAACAAAACTGGGACCAACACAAATATGCTCCTTGGTTGTTTGTTCTTTGTTGCAACAGATGTGCATGTCCACAAGACATCGGTAGATGCACATGGTGCTGGTCGCCCACCGTCCGTGCAACTCATTAGCTGTTGTTAATCTATGGCCCTGTTTGGTTAAAACTCCCTAGTCCCTACCTGCTTGGTTCCGTGGACTAAACATGGACTAGAGGTTATTAAATGACATGATAAAAGACCATGTTACCCCTAGTAATGAACTAATAGAAACAAGGTACGATGCGTTGCAGGCAACTGTTGGAAAGTCCCAAAAGACTCCTCGGGTCTTCTTTCTTTAATCCCAAATGCCCACTTTTAGTCCCGAAAAGTCCCTCCTGTTTGGTTTAGATGTGACCGACACGGAGTTTTTTAGTCCCTACACCAAAATGTCCCTGTAACAAACACCCTCTAATAATGCCGCTGGAAAATTGATGCAATGCCACAGTTAAAAGCAAATTACATGTTTAACAAATTCTATTGGTAATATAATCTCTATGTTAATATTAATCAATGCCACCGTTTGAGAAATGCTACTTTCTTGCTTTCTTTACCATTTAGATAAGGTAGATGCTTCTTTTCGTTGGCTTCTGTGTCATCCACCGTTATTGACCACTAATTGTTTCCTTTGCACCTCTGTGTAAACAGGGTTATCTACTTCACCTCATTGCCATTGTGACCTTTTGTTACACTGCACAAAACACTTTTGTTTTAAGAGTGTTTTGTGTAGATCAACCAAAATGTCACACCGACAATGTTGCTTGATTGCTTGATCTTAGTGGAACTGCACAAGAAGAGATCTTACTTCCTATCCGTTAAGGCGAATTTGGTTCAGATCTTCTTCTTGTGAGTTGTTTGAATTCGCATCATGAGAGGTCAAGATTAGCCTTCTTTCACATGATTCTACAAAGGTGTGCTTTCATATGTTGTGCTACTTGTACGATAATGTTGCTTGATTTTAGTGAACTGCACAAATGGAGACAAGACTTCCAATCAGATGTGCACCGTAATATCCCATTGAGGTAAGATAAGGATATTTCACAACTGCTGGCCTGTATTTTGCCACTTTCATCGTAAAATTAAGTTTAGTACTATACTTGTGCTCCCTAATTGACATGCCAAATCTTACATTGAAGGCGGAGCTTGTCTGTTAGTGAACCAAGTGATGACGGGAAGAACAAGCGGAAGAAAAACAAAAATCAACTCCCGGTGCTGTAATGAAGCAATTTGAACTGTGATGACACAAGTAATGATATAGTTTTGCATCTTAATTTATTGCTATGGCTGGATCGAGCAATTGTTTTGCCACTGATTTGATGCCATACGTAATTATCTCTACTTGTGCAAACAGGGATCTTCTTTGAAGATACCATATATTTTAGTGGAACTGCACAAGAAGATGTTGGAAACATTAAACTAATCGAGGAGTATATAGTAAGCGTGGCCGCCCCCGTAGATAGCAACAAATGGTTCCCGAGAAGTGCTTCATCTGTATGCTCTACACAATCAGCCTCTTGACAAAGGTTGGTACTCGCCCACTGATTTCATCCATATGATTGAGCTTTGTCATCTCTATTGGTGTTGTGCTACTGCTTAGATATCGCCATGAAAAAGTGGTATTGTCCTTGGGAAGTGCTTCATCTGTGCTGTTTTAAATATTTCCTTTCCTTTTTTCGAGCAAACATGGATGCTAGCATTTAGTAGTCCTCTTGTCTTTGCACAACAGGATCATCTTCCTCTGAAGAAGAATATGGAGTACGTGAAGTGACTAGTTCCGATTATGCCAGGATGAAGAAGCACTGTCTATCTTCTCATCAGAAGGAGCAGTTGAAGGATGGTTACATTACTCCCCACAAGGCCAAACTAACTTCAGCTCAGAAGGACTGACAAATCTCCATTTTGTTGTTGTGATGCGCGAGTACAATGTTGTTCTAGGATTCTTTCTGGTGAGTTCCATTTTTCCAAAAGTGTGCTCTACATGGACCATGTATGTGCCTGTTGAAACTGTCAATTCATAGTACAGTTTGCTTTATACTAATCACTTTTTTGTATTTGTGCAAACAGGGGTGCTCAGCTTGATTTCAACGGGAACTGCACAAAATGTTCATGAATACGTCGAATCGTTCATTTCCACCACAAGAAAGGAGGTGCCCATAAGTTCAATGCGTTGCAACATATAAGGGCGAAATCATACAAGCTACGCGCGAATTTGGTTGATTTTGGTGGAACTGCACAAAAAGAACAACTGGTTTATTTAGCACGAGTTGCCATGTCAATGTACGAACTGATGGCAAACCCTGCCCATTCCACAATCGTAGGCATTTGATATTTTGGAATGGGACAACCATGTCAAATTTTGCTCATTGATTTTAGCAAGATATGCGTTTGACATTTTTGAATGGGACGCCCTTTACTGTCAGCAGCGGCGATCAATTTTTTCTTTATTCCTTAGTTGTGAAGAAAATATTGCCTCTGACATGTGAGTCGCTGAGATGCATAATCATCGATTGTTTTGAATGTTCTCTATGAATTGCCAGGCCTGTGTGTTTGATTGCAATGTACAGAAACGCTAAAACGCTGCTCAAACTCTTTGTACTCCTTCTGCTCCTTTTACTTCGCACATTGTGAAAGTGCATACTTTTTGTATAAGATTGGTCAAAGTAGAGATACTTTGACCGCAGCATAAACTTGTATGCAGACTAGAAAGGACCGGAGGGAGTACATGTGAAACTGCTGCAAACGTGGTGATCACCCTGGGAATAATGCTAGTACGTATTGTTTTGCATGTTCATCCAATGCTAGTGATACAGGAATTCGAACTAATCGAAATAAATTCATTCATACACGGTCAGATTTCATATAAACAGGCCGGATTTCATTACATTTCATACATTCTTCAACTAAAAAGGGGTGTTTGTGGCCGCATGCATCTCCCAGATGCAGAGGCCGGGGGTCATCCTCCTTTTCGAAAAAAACTAAAAAGGGGTGCGTTGGAGGTATAATTAATTAACCGAAGCTACCCACATGTGTCCCGCTGAGCCGAACAAAAGCTTTAGTGACTTAACTGCAGGTGCAGTTGCGTAACTGACATGTGGCCTGTTGGGCCCACGTGTCAGTCAGCCAACTGCACCAGCAGTTAAGTAGAAGCAGCGTTCTTCTCCAGCGCAGCTCTCCGACTCCACGTCGCCGCCAAGAAGCTAACCGGCCGTCAATGGTGAACCCGCCTAGCTTGGCTTCAACCGGAGGGTAGCAGCGGTGGCCTTACTTGGACCCGAGCGGCGGGGACCTACCGTGTTCTACTCTTCCTCGTTTTCTGTGTGGCGCGGCCTCGTTGGCAGCGGGGCGGGGCCTCGGCGGAGCCGGCGATGCCTCTGTCTTGTTGCCGGCGGGCGGCGCCTCAGTGGAGCGGTGGAAATCCTACCCCATGTTGCCGGCACAGTGGGGCCTCGGCTGAGCCAGCGATGTCCTCTGCCTTGTTGTTGGCGGGGCTGGGCCTCGGCGGAGCCGGCAGTGTCCTCTGCCTCGTTGTTGGCGCCGCAGGGCGTCGACGGAGCAGGGCGTCATCGACGCCAGCGGAGCGGGGACTCGTCGGAGCCGGCATTGTCCTCTGCCTCGTCCTCGGTCTCACCAAATAGTGCCTCGCCCGCTTCATCGCCCTCTTTGCTAGCCTCTTTGTAGGCGGCCACAGCCTCCGCCACCCGCATGCGGTACCGCCAGCGCTCGAGGCGGCCCTTGCGGGCAGAGCGGTATGAGTCAAGCAGCGCCTCCTGCTCCGCCCGCTCATGGCGATCTGCTCCTCCGCCGCAGTGCTCTGGAGGAGATGGTGGTTGTGGCGGCGCTGGCCTGCGCCTCCGGAACTGCTCCTCACGATCCGCCTCACCCTGCCCATAATTGGGCATGGGCCTCGCCAGATGGTCATGGTGCGATGCACCGGCGAGGATGGCGCGGAGGAGGGGGTTGGCGCCGGATCGTCGACTACCATGTTCTCCATTGGGACGTCGTCGTCCTCCGGCTGCTTGCCGGCCAGCCGGTCGGCAGCAATGGCTGCTATCTCCTTGTGGTCCGTCGTCCGCCCGTCCCGAAGAGCGCTGGAGCGCGAGGAAGCCACGGTGGGCAGTAGTGGTGTGGACAGGAGAAAGGCAACATATGCGAATGACTGTGGCTATGGCCGGCGCAGCAGTTTATATAGCAATGGTGGGCGGGCGGAGGGACGGACGTGTGACGCCGGAGTAGCCGCCTCGGCAACCGTGTAACATTAATGTGTGCGGCAGATGGACGGACGGACGACACTTGTGTCGTTTTAAGGCGGAGCAATCGTCTGCACCGGGAAGCGGGGCGGCCGGTGCCGATCAAGCTTGAGCGGAAGCAAGGCGAGAGATCACTTTACTTGGATAGGATGACAATGGGGACCCTCCAGGTCCATAGCCTCACATACGCAAGTGCCTCCTTATTATATATATATATATATATATATATATATATATATATATATATATATATATATATATATATATATAACTATAATTTATTTTGCTTCCTCCTGGTTTCCTGACATCACGATCCCACACCATTGTCTACCTATGTACTCCCTCCTTTCCGGTTTATAGGGCTTATCTCAAAATTTTAGTTTTTCCATTTATAAGGCTCAATTGGTTGTTTTCCATCACATGTTCAGACTCCAAGGTGCATTAAATCATTGCATGCAAGTATTAAGAGAAAATTGACCAATGCATGTACTTTATGCATGCATGCATTGCAATTAATGCATTGATAAACATAATTTTTTTGAGGATAACAAGAGCATTAATTAGGTGCTTTTGCAAAACTAGAAAAAGTATTCCACCACTCGCCATCTACCTTGATTGGTGAGATTTTTGAATTGAGCATTATAAACCGGAAAGGAGGGAGTAGTCAATAAACGAGAGAATTGCACAAGAAGCGGCCGACAGCTGGGACCAAGCATGAAACGCCCTCGATGCGGCTATATCTCCCACGTGTCGAAGCACGACTTAGAGGCATAACCGCATTGAAAGCAATGTCGCAAGTGAGGTAATCTTCACACAACCCATGTAATACATAAGGAAAAGAGATACATAGTTGGCTTACAATCGCCACTTCACACAATACATGAGTAAAACAATACATCATACAGATACAATCAAGGTCCGACTACGGAACCAAAATAAAAGAAGACTACCCCAAATGCTACACAGATCCCGGATCGTCCCAACTGGCTCCACTATCGATCAACTGCAACGAAACAACACAAAGAACAAGATCTTCATCGAGCTCCTCCTTGAGCTCGGGTGCATCACCGCACGGTTTCATCGGCACCGCAAACTGGTTTTGAAGTATCTGTGAGTCACGGGGACTCAGCAATCTCACACCCGCGAGATCAAGACTATTTAAGCTTAAAGGTAGGACAGGGTAGTGAGGTGGAGCTGCAGCAAGCGACTAGCATATATGATGGCTAACATACGCAAATGAGAGCGAGAAGAGGAGGCAAAGCACGGTCGAACAACTATGATCAAGAAGTGATCCTGAACTCCTACTTACGTCAGACATAACCCAGAAACCGTGTTCTCCTCTCGATCAACCCCGAAAAGAGACACTCACGGTTACGCACACGGTTGGTGTATTTTAATTAAGATCAACTTCGGTTTTCTACAACCGACATTAACAAATTCCCATCTGCCACATAACCGCTGGCACGGCTTTCAAAGTTCAAAACCCTGCAGGGTGTCCCAACTTAGCCCATGATAAGCTCTCGCGATCAACGAAGGATATTCCTTCTCCCGGAAGACCCGATCAGTCTCGAATCCGGCTACAAGACATCTCACAGCAATAAAAAAGACCAGCAAAGCCGCCGGATGTGCCGACAAATCCTGATAGGAGTCGCACGTACCTCGGTCTCGTGGCACACCGGATAAGTCAGCCTCGAGTAAAACCAGCCCTCGAGTTGCCCCGAGGTGGCCCCATGATCTGCTCGGTTCGGACCAACACTCGAAGGAGCACCGCCCGGGGGTCTAAAATAAAGATGACCCTCGGGCTCCGGAAACCCAAGGGAAAAGGGGTATAGGTGAGGCAAATGGTAAAACCAATGTTGGGCCTTGCTGGAAAAGTCTTATTCAAAGCGAACTGTCAAGGGGGTCCCATAAATCACCCGACCGCGTTAGGGACGCAAAAATCCGGGAACATAACACCGATATGACGGAAACTAGGGCGGCAAGAGTGGAACAAAACACCAGGCATAAGGCCGAGCCTTCCACCCTTTACCAAGTATATAGATGCATTAATTAAATAAGATATATTGTGATATCCCAACAATTGAACATGTTCCAACAAGGAACAACATCTCCATGTTCCAACAAGGAACAAACTTCAGCTTCACCTGCAACTAGCAACGCTATAAGAGGGCTGAGCAAAGCGGTAACATAGCCAAACAACGGTTTGCTGGGAAAGGATGGTTAGGGGTTGACATGGCAATGTGGGTGGCATGATATAGCAAGTGGTAGGCATCGTAGCATAGGCATAGCAAAAGAGCGAGCATCTAGCAAGCAAAGATAGAAGTGATTTCGAGGGTATGGTCATCTTGCCTGAAATCCCGCAAGGAAGAAGAACGAATCCATGAAGAAGACAAACGGACGAGGTCGAATGAATCCTCACAACTCCGAACGAAACCGCTAACGAGAGAAGCAAACCGGAAAGAAGCAAACAACATAGTAAACAACCATCACATAAACATGGCATGATGCACAATCAAGTATGATGCATGTCCGTTTAATGATGCATGGCATGACAAAGTGCAACACACTACAAGTTAGTGGAGCTCAATATGCAACGGGTTGCATATTGACAAAACACCACAACAATTATTTAGTTCTCTCTTGATTAGGCTACCCAACAATATTAAATGTTGTTAAACATGGCAAGATGGTGGAGCATAATTAAACTAGCTATTTAGGCAAGGTTAAATGAGGCCGGAAACAACGAACAACAATTCCGGAAAATCCCCATATGCAAAATATGGATTCGGTACAGATCTGACCTAAAGCATATTTTAGAGTTGTTAAACATGCAAAGTAAAGCTACCAAGTTAAACTAGGCATTTTTCTACCCCATTTACATATATAATTTATTTAAAATGGAGCTACGGTTATTTAGTTATGAAATAAATCATTTTAGCATGGCATTTAAGCAAATTAATGCAAACAACAATTTTAAACATTTAAATGTTGTTATCATGATGCGGATGACATGTGCAAGTTTTACGCAATTTATGAAAACGTTGACATGAGCATGATATGAAGCATTATGTCACCGTGGTGGAAGAAAGGGGTGCCACGGCAACGAATCCGAAAATGGTGCCACGGCAACATATCGGTTCCGGTAGCTAATGGAGATACCGGTGAAAAGAAGTGGGCGTGAGCGAGTCATGCGAGGATGGTGGGGTGATCCCGGATACCGGGTTCCCACGGAACGGTGGCATGGCAATAGAGGGGCATCGCAAGGATGATTCGATCACGGCGGTCGCCACGGGTTATACCTTCGAACGCTCAAACGGGACGGGTCGAGTTTCGTGAGAGGAAGTAGAGGAAGTAGTCGCTCGCGATGATCGCCGAGGGAAGTAGTGGTACACGGCGTAGGGGAAGTAGACGTTCTCGACCGATGGTAGTGGTACATCTCGTCATCGGACGTAGTTGTTCAAGTCCCGTGGATGTTCGGGGTCCACGGGGTCTTCGAGGGTCGACGGTAATGGTACACGTGTCATCGGGGTACTTGTCGGATCTGGTCTTGGCGATTCGGGTTTCCGTAGGGGTACTTGTCGTTTCCGGTTCGGTGATCGTCGGGTCGTAGTGGTACTTGCAGTTTGGTCCAAAACGTTCATCGGCGGTCGAACTTGGCAGTCTCGACGGTCGTCGTGGAAGTAGTCGTTCTCGTTTCGTAGTCGTATATGTCGGCGGTAGTTGTTCTAGGCAGAAACAGAGTTGTACACGGGTTCGGCGTCGTGGTACTTGGCGCTCCAAAACAGAGCAACACCAAAAGCCTCGGGTCTTGGCGATTCTGGTCGATGCGGACGAAGCGGAGATGCTTCCTCCTTCCGCTCGACCGGGCAGCGAGGCGGGCAGGGCTCATCTGTTCCCCGGCCGGTGGAGCTCCAAGGCGGCGTCCATGGCGTCGGGCAGAACCTCCCGAAGTGGAGCAGGGAGGCGCGGCCATGGCATCGGGCATGGCGGTCGCGAGGAGGCGACGAGGAGAGGGCCGCGGGGATGGGAGACGAGGCAGGGGGCGCCGGAGTTGGGACGACGGCGGCTGGAGGGAGAAGGAAGGGCGAGGAGGACCGGGCGCAGGGAGCAGAGGGTCGCCGGAGGCGAGGCCGCGGGAGGCCGGGCGCGGCGCCAAGGAGGCACGGCGAGGTGGTCCTGGCCCGGTGGCGAGCGGCCGGCGCGAGGAGGTGGAGAGGCGGGATGGCGGCGAGGTGGCGAGGGTCGGCGATGCCTGGCGGGCGGCGATAGGAGGAGGAGGCCGAGGGGATCGGGAAGGTTCTGTGGCGAGGCACCAAGGGCGGCGAGGAGGGAGGATGAGAGGCGACCGGCTCGGGCGGCGATGGAGGGCACGAGCGAGGTGGAGGGAGAGATCGAGAGGAGGGAGGCGATGGGAAGGAGATGGGGTCGGGAGGACGAGGGGTTCGGGCAGGGTGTGCGCCGAGGAATCGAGGGAGAGAGACCTGCGGGCTAGGGTTAGAGGGGGGGTAGGTGGGCCGGCTGGGCCTGCTTAGGCTGCAGATGGGCCAGGGAGGCCTTGGGCCAAAGGAGAGGGAGGCTGTTGGGCTCTCCACTCCCTCTAATATTTAGCAGAAAAACAAATAAAGAGAGAACAAAAGAACGAGAGGGTTGGAGAAAGAATTTGCGGGCGCGGACAATTTTCCCGGGCTCACAAAAATATGAGGGATTTAACAAAAATGATCCAAGGATTTTTGGTGGAACTCCGGAAAATGATAGAATAATAACGGCGAGGTTTTGAGGTCAACTCGGAGTAGAAAAGGCACGGGATTTATTTGCAAGTGTGTTATGGTGAATTCCAAATAAATGGAATAATTTATAATAGCTCCATAACTATTAGGAGGATATGTTATAAAGAGAATTCACCAAGTGAATCCCTCGGTTTAAATGGATCGAAAAGTCCATACAATTTATTTAGAAGAGTTTTAAAATTAATGATATAATGCCATGATGACATGATGCAATGCAAGAGATGACAAGAGCAAAGCAAAAACAAAACAAGCCACACGACAAAACTCGAAACCCCGAAGGCAAGCAAACTCCGGTCTTGGGGCGTCACAACACTCCACCACTACGAGAGGATCTCGTCCCGAGATCTAGGATGGCACCGGAGAAAAACGGAAGAGGAAGAGGTAAAACAAAGTTGCTTCTTCGACAAACGAGTGAAACCAAAGAACCTTGAGAGGTTGAACAAAATGAAAGAAAGAGAACAACGAAGATGAAGAAAGTTGACAACACTCTGTTAGCAAAGAGGAACAAGGGATACGACGAGAACCAAGAGGTTAAGTGATAACATAGATACTGAAACCACTCCGGTTAAAACTAGATCGAGAAGGAATAAGATTGATAAAATTTGGGCAGCACTCCGACTAAAAGAAGAAGGAAAACTTGATAAGATGAAAAGAACTTGAAGAGGAGACATCACACTCCGGTTAAAAGGATAAGCAAGAAAAAGAACATGATCTTGACAAAACGAGACGATGGGTCGAAGAGAGCAACATCACAATGCCTCCGGAAGAAATAATAGAAGATAGATCATTGGAATAACAGAATGGAGAAGAAAATGCCAACTTCTGCCACAACTGAGCTTGGAAAGCACCCTTAAAAAGAGGGATAGAACGAAGTTGTTGCAAAATGAACAGCGAAAAGCACAAGCTTGTAGTGGGCTTATGAAAACATCTCAAAATTATGAGATGAGCTTCTGTCACCAACGGAAACAAATAATTGGATTGATAACAACAAGGAGACGAGAAACTTATATCACCGGGAGGACAAATGAAGAACTTGGGTCATTTACAAGCACCATAAATAGCAACAATCCTTAGGGGAAAACTTTAGGTGAAATATAGCCCAAGATAAGTCCAATGAAGAGATTGATGGATTTAAAATACCTCATTCTTGACAACATGTGAAACATGAAACACGAACTCAAATTATCGAGAATGACGTAACACCATCTCAAGAGGTAAGGTAGAAAGAATTGCACTTGGAAATGCAAGATGAAGAATACTTGAACTCCCCAAAACATAACATGTGTTGAACACCATGCTTATTTTAGAGTATGGCTTGACGGATCTTAACTCCGCGAGAAATCTTGATGAACAATTGGAGAAATGAAAAGAATCCTAGAGGAAGCACCATGTAGAGCCTCCATGATGAACTCCGGTAAACAAAAGGGTGATAGAAAGAAAGAGAAGTTGACAACACAAGGTGAAGCCTTGCAGTGATAAGATGAAGCTTTGAAATGATATAGCCGAGAAAACTTGGAACTCCGGAAAGAAAGATGAACAAATGAAACCAAGAATTTTGACGATTCTCCGGAATAAGGAATTGAATTTACTCGATGGAACAAGAATAAGAATTACATTATGCTGATCCTTCACCAATTAAATTGATGACAAGCAATGGATTAGGCATACTACTTATACCCGTTGAAAGGATTGAAGAGAGATATTGCTCAACTTGGGAAGGTCTTCAACGAACCACCGGTAGGATTGAAACAACGAATAAATTGATATGATAAAGAAGGAAGTGAAATCTTGAACAAACCACCATAATAATTGAGAATGAACGTAGCAAAGGCACAATTCACCGAGAAGAATTGTAAAACGAATGAAGATACTAGAGGGGATTTAGATACAATTGAACGAATAGATCCTGAACTGATTAGTGAATACTTGAATGATGCACCGGTCAGATTTGGAAAACAAGAGTTGAACGCTTGAATGAATAATTCTGATATGATGGGCTCCAAAGAATCAAACTGAAAAGACTCCTGAAATGCTCCGGGTGGGTTAAAAGAATTCTCACAATCAAAACAATTATGAGGATGGCATGAAGCTAGAACCATGAATCTTGAAGAGGATGGAGCAAGATTAAAGAAAAGTTCTTCTTCGGTCTTCAAAATTCGAGAATGACGACGAGAAACACCACCATGAATTGTTGAGGCACTCCGGAATGAAAATTAGAAAGGTTGAACCAACAATGAAAATAATTTGAAAGATCTTGGAGAAAGACATATGACTGATGATAACTCATTCTTACGTCAAACTTTGCAATGAATTTGGGAATAGCTCCTGAAAATTAGAAGAGTCAGGTAAGATCCTGGGAAAAAACCTGTGGGTTAGGGCCCACTCAAAAGAACCACCATTGAACAATTGTTTGAAATAGATATTGCACCGGTATAATTTTATGGGTTGAATGGGATAACAAACTCGAAATAATTTGAACGGATTAAGAATGGAAACACGAATCTTCTGAGATATCTTCAACACTCCGGAACAAATGAATAACGAGAAGTGAAAGACTATGAGGTGCACCGGTATGGGAAAACATTGTGAAAAATAGGAAAAGGGATAAGATCAACACTGAAATCTTGAACTAAATCCACCGGAGAAGAAAATTAGAATGGAACAATGATAAGGTTGAAGCTTCCTTAGCGTCTTCATGAGAAATCACCGGATAGAACATTGAAAGAAAAGAATGAAGAAACTTCACTCAATAAAAATGGATACTTGATTAAGAAATCTGAGTCCTTGAAGAAAAAGGGGTGGGAGGGCGGGAAAACAAAAACAACTTGGGTCGGATGAAACGAACACCGTTGAGAAAAAGGTTAGAATTGATCTTGCGAATGTTGGAATGATCGAATCCACTTGAAGAGAAGCACGCCGGTTGGAAAAGAATTGACATGACAAGCTCAGTGATCAAGAAGGATTAGTATTCACATAGCAATATGAGAACACCATTTAGTGAAGGTATGGAATCAACACTTGGCATTGAAGCAACTTGAATACCACAAAACGGAACAAAAACAAAGGATTGGCTTCAAGAATGAGCCGGAACAAATACATATGATAGAGATTTACCCAATCCCATACCATGCATCTGTCGAAAAGATATTCTAGGAGCTACTTGAATTCCCACCTATAAACTCCCGAAACTTTTTGGTTATGCAATCAGGTGTTGGGGATACAGGGGACACAAAATATATCACCCAAACTAACAATACCTAGATCCAGCTGTATCCATCCGTCAACACATAACCAAGAAATCCTCGGAAATCGTGTACCTCGACCTTCGAAAAACATCCGTTATACAAGTCATGGCAATACTCCCTTTTCGCCACAAGATCGGGCTATCAGGGTTATCTCACCAACAACTGCACAAAAGAGATTTCGATGTCGGTAAAACTCAGGTATTCCGAATCGCAACGATAAAATTGTGACGACAACACCTCGGAGCTCAACTCCCGGACACCGCCACAACCCCTAAATGTCGAGGCACCAAGAACAATGTTCTCGCCACAAAACCATCGAACGATTCCAAGATACCCACGTGATCCTAAAAATTTTTTGTGAAATTTGAGGAGAGAAAAGTCAAAACTCTACGTCAGATACCTCACCAGAGCGATTTAAGGACCGAGGAGTAAAAAGAATCCTGCTCTCCGATATATATAATCCTAAGACTCAAAACATTTTCCGCTCTAGACTCAACAACGCCAAAGAAACAATCAAGTAGGGGCTCCTAAGTCGGGAAGGCTCGATTACCAACTTGAACGCCTCGATGCGGCTATATCTCCCACGTGTCGAAGCACGACTTAGAGGCATAACCGCATTGAAAGCAATGTCGCAAGTGAGGTAATCTTCACACAACCCATGTAATACATAAGGAAAAGAGATACATAGTTGGCTTACAATCGCCACTTCACACAATACATGAGTAAAACAATACATCATACAGATACAATCAAGGTCCGACTACGGAACCAAAATAAAAGAAGACTACCCCAAATGCTACACAGATCCCGGATCGTCCCAACTGGGCTCCACTACTGATCAACTGCAACGAAACAACACAAAGAACAAGATCTTCATCGAGCTCCTCCTTGAGCTCGGGTGCATCACCTGCACGGTTTCATCGGCACCTGCAAACTGGTTTTGGAAGTATCTGTGAGTCACGGGGACTCAGCAATCTCACACCCGCGAGATCAAGACTATTTAAGCTTAAAGGTAGGACAGGGTAGTGAGGTGGAGCTGCAGCAAGCGACTAGCATATATGATGGCTAACATACGCAAATGAGAGCGAGAAGAGGAGGCAAAGCACGGTCGAACAACTATGATCAAGAAGTGATCCTGAACTCCTACTTACGTCAGACATAACCCAGAAACCGTGTTCTCCTCTCGATCAACCCCGAAAAGAGACACTCACGGTTACGCACACGGTTGGTGTATTTTAATTAAGATCAACTTCGGGTTTTCTACAACCGACATTAACAAATTCCCATCTGCCACATAACCGCTGGCACGGCTTTCAAAGTTCAAAACCCCGCAGGGTGTCCCAACTTAGCCCATGATAAGCTCTCGCGATCAACGAAGGATATTCCTTCTCCCGGAAGACCCGATCAGTCTCGAATCCGGCTACAAGACATCTCACAGCAATAAAACAAGACCAGCAAAGCCGCCCGGATGTGCCGACAAATCCTGATAGGAGTCGCACGTACCTCGGTCTCAGGGCACACCGGATAAGTCAGCCTACGAGTAAAACCAGCCCTCGAGTTGCCCCGAGGTGGCCCCGCAGTCTGCTCGGTTCGGACCAACACTCGAAGGAGCACTGGCCGGGGGGCTAAAATAAAGATGACCCTCGGCTCCGGAAACCCAAGGGAAAAGGGGTATAGGTGAGGCAAATGGTAAAACCAATGTTGGGCCTTGCTGGAAAAGTCTTATTCAAAGCGAACTGTCAAGGGGGTCCCATAAATCACCCGACCGCGTTAGGGACGCAAAAATCCGGGAACATAACACCGATATGACGGAAACTAGGGCGGCAAGAGTGGAACAAAACACCAGGCATAAGGCCGAGCCTTCCACCCTTTACCAAGTATATAGATGCATTAATTAAATAAGATATATTGTGATATCCCAACAATTGAACATGTTCCAACAAGGAACAACATCTCCATGTTCCAACAAGGAACAAACTTCAGCTTCACCTGCAACTAGCAACGCTATAAGAGGGCTGAGCAAAGCGGTAACATAGCCAAACAACGGTTTGCTGGGAAAGGATGGTTAGGGGTTGACATGGCAATGTGGGTGGCATGATATAGCAAGTGGTAGGCATCGTAGCATAGGCATAGCAAAAGAGCGAGCATCTAGCAAGCAAAGATAGAAGTGATTTCGAGGGTATGGTCATCTTGCCTGAAATCCCGCAAGGAAGAAGAACGAATCCATGAAGAAGACAAACGGACGAGGTCGAATGAATCCTCACAACTCCGGAACGAAAACCGAAGCTAACGAGAGAAGCAAACCGGAAAGAAGCAAACAACATAGTAAACAACCATCACATAAACATGGCATGATGCACAATCAAGTATGATGCATGTCCGGTTTAATGATGCATGGCATGACAAAGTGCAACACACTACAAGTTAAGTGGAGCTCAATATGCAACGGGTTGCATATTGACAAAACACCACAACAATTATTTAGTTCTCTCTTGATTAGGCTACCCAACAATATTAAATGTTGTTAAACATGGCAAGATGGTGGAGCATAATTAAACTAGCTATTTAGGCAAGGTTAAATGAGGCCGGAAACAACGAACAACAATTCCGGAAAATCCCCATATGCAAAATATGGATTCGGTACAGATCTGACCTAAAGCATATTTTAGAGTTGTTAAACATGCAAAGTAAAGCTACCAAGTTAAACTAGGCATTTTTCTACCCCATTTACATATATAATTTATTTAAAATGGAGCTACGGTTATTTAGTTATGAAATAAATCATTTTAGCATGGCATTTAAGCAAATTAATGCAAACAACAATTTTAAACATTTAAATGTTGTTATCATGATGCGGATGACATGTGCAAGTTTTACGCAATTTATGAAAACGTTGACATGAGCATGATATGAAGCATTATGTCACCGTGGTGGAAGAAAGGGGTGCCACGGCAACGAATCCGAAAATGGTGCCACGGCAACATATCGGTTCCGTAGCTAATGGAGATACCGTGAAAAGAAGTGGGCGGAGCGAGTCATGCGAGGATGGTGGGTGATCCCGATACCGGGTTCCCACGGAACGGTGGCATGGCAATAGAGGGCATCGCAAGGATGATTCGATCACGGCGGTCGTCACGGGTTATACCTTCGGAACGTTCAAACGGGACGGGTCGAGTTTCGTAGAGGGAAGTAGAGGAAGTAGTCGCTCGCGATGATCGCTGAGGGAAGTAGTGGTACACGGCGTGGGGAAGTAGACGTTCTCGACCGATGGTAGTGGTACATCTCGCCATCGGACGTAGTTGTTCAAGTCCCGTGGATGTTCGGGGTCCACGGGGTCTTCGAGGGTCGACGGTAATGGTACACGTGTCATCGGGGTACTTGTCGGATCTGGTCTTGGCGATTCGGGTTTCCGTAGGGGTACTTGTCGTTTCCGGTTCGGTGATCGTCGGGTCGTAGTGGTACCTGCAGTTTGGTCCAAAACGTTCATCGGCGGTCGAACTTGGCGGTCTCGACGGTCGTCGTGGAAGTAGTCGTTCTCGTTTCGTAGTCGTACATGTCGGCGGTAGTTGTTCTAGGCAGGAAACAGTAGTTGTACACGGGTCTTGGCGCCGTGGTACTTGGCGCTCCAAAACAGAGCAACACCAAAAGCCTCGGTCTTGGCGATTCTGGTCGATGCGACGAGCGGAGATGCTTCCTCCTTCCCGCTCGACCGGGCGAGGCGGGCAGGGCTCATCTGTTCCCGGCCGTGGAGCTCAAGGCGGCGCCCATGGCGTCGGGCAGGACCTCCCGGTGGAGCAGGGAGGCGCGCCATGGCATCGGGCATGGCGGTCGCGAGGAGGCGACGAGGAGAGGGCCGGGATGGGAGACGAGGCAGGGGCGCGGAGTTGGGACGACGGGCGGCTGGAGGGAGAAGGAAGGGCGAGGAGGACCGGCGCAGGGAGCAGAGGGTCGCCGGAGGCGAGGCCGCTGGAGGCCGGGCGCGCGCGCCAAGGAGGCACGGCGAGGTGGTCTGGCCGGTGGCGGCGGCCGGGCGAGGAGGTGGAGAGGCGCGGGATGGCGACAGGTGGCGAGGGTCGGCGATGCCTGGCGGCGGCGATAGGAGGAGGAGGCCGAGGGGGATCGGGAAGGTTCTGTGGCGAGGCACCAAGGGCGGCGAGGAGGGAGGACGAGAGGCGACTGCCTCGGCGGGCGATGGAGGGCACGAGCGAGGTGGAGGGAGAGATCGAGAGGAGGGAGGCGATGGGAAGGAGATGGGGTCGGGGAGGACGAGGGGTTCGGGCAGGGTGTGCGGCGCTGAGGAATCGAGGGAGAGAGACCTGCGGGCTAGGGTTAGAGGGGGGGTAGGTGGGCCGGCTGGGCCTGCTTAGGCTGCAGATGGGCCAGGGAGGCCTTGGGCCAAAGGAGAGGGAGGCTGTTGGGCTCTCCACTCCCTCTAATATTTAGCAGAAAAACAAATAAAGAGAGAACAAAAGAACGAGAGGGTTGGAGAAAGAATTTGCGGGCGCGGACAATTTTCCCGGGCTCACAAAAATATGAGGGATTTAACAAAAATGATCCAAGGATTTTTGGTGGAACTCCGGAAAATGATAGAATAATAACGGCGAGGTTTTGAGGTCAACTCGGAGTAGAAAAGGCACGGGATTTATTTGCAAGTGTGTTATGGTGAATTCCAAATAAATGGAATAATTTATAATAGCTCCATAACTATTAGGAGGATATGTTATAAAGAGAATTCACCATGTGAATCCCTCGGTTTAAATGGATCGAAAAGTCCATACAATTTATTTAGAAGAGTTTTAAAAATTAATGATATAATGCCATGATGACATGATGCAATGCAAGAGATGACAAGAGCAAAGCAAAAACAAAACAAGCCACACGACAAAACTCGGAAACCCTGGAAGGCAACTGAAACTCCGGTCTTGGGGCGTCACAAAGCAGCTCGAGCAGTATTTGTGTTATTGAGGTGTGAGCACTGCAGAGTTTTTTGATGTTTAACCCAGATATTAATTTTTCTCCTCTAAACAACAACGAAAACATCGCTGCAGGTATTAACTGGGCGGGCTATGGCCCGTCTAGCCCAGGCCAGATATCCAGCCCAGATATTAAATTTTTTCAAGCTGAAAATGGCTAGCCCAGATATACTTTTTTTAGGAATACCCAGGCAAGGTCAAGTTGTTATTCTCCACCCCGCTGGGCTGCAAATCTTTCCTAGGAGGGATGCATTAGGCTTAACAAGAAAATGGGCTCTAAGAAATAATAAATGGGATGTAATTATAAAAACTGGGTAGTAACTATGAAAAAATGCACCAAACAGTGATTAATTTATAAAATATTATTTTTGGAATATTGAAAATTTTAATTTCATTAATTGTTGCGAGCGGAATGTTTTGCTGGATTTTTACGCAATATAAATTTATATTGAAATTGTATTTAATCTGACTAAAATTTCGGGATAAAAATATTCAGATCCCATCAAAAAGTGGGAAATTTTATTGAATTCTGTTTTGAACGGTTGGTTGAAATGAGTTGTACTTTTAACAAACTGTAAATGGGCTATAGTAAATTCCATTAGAATTCAAAAATGGGCTACACATTCTTACAAATCTCAAATGGGCTATAAGTTCTCTGCCACACACTTCTAGCCTTACTAAGTTGACGCGTCCCGTAAAATAAGCAGAGTTGACGGGTATGCAAGGCTTTGTCAACTTATAGTCAACACACGGTTCTAGCAGCAGTGGCCGTTGGATGTCCATCCAACGGATGCCGTGCTTCTTCTTCAATCTCGGATACTCTAGCTTCACCCGCCCAAAAAATGATTCATCCCCGACATCCGGGCGCACTGCTTCGAAGTCGACCAGGAGCCTACTAAGTTGACGTATCAAGGGCTTTGTCAACTTAGTCAATATAACCAATTCTAGCTGCAAAGGATCGACGATGTCCATCCAACGGCCGTCGTGCTTCTTCAACCTCTGGTCTTCTTGCTCCACCGCCCAAAGCAGCGCCGGTTGTGCTGCTTCGCTCCTGCCTCCGTGGTCGGTTGTGCTGCCGCTGAGGCCTCACCACCCCTACTACTCCCACCGCTGGCCGTGCCATCCTCCACTCACCCACCGACCCACACCCCTGTTATTCTCAAGGGCGACGGCAACAAGCAGCGAACCATTGAACCCTCGTACTCCTCTCCGCGTGTGCATCCACTGCCGCGTCTTCCCCGGCTCCGCGTCGTCCCCTTCCTAGGCCTCGCCGTCGTCCACCGCTGTGGTGCTCTCGGCGCGGCGTGGTCAACATGGTCAAGTAACGACTTCCATCGGACGTGGACTGTACATGGAGAGGCTGACAGCTGGGTCCACGACAGCCGCAAGGAAGTGCCTCCTTATTACGCGCAAAATAATTATTCCTCCACATGACAGCGGGGACACACCAGACGGGCCACCATATTTCGCGAAAAAATGATTCGCCCCCTGACTGTTGGGACCCACGAGCTGTTGTGGAACGTAGCAGAAATTCAAATTTTTCCTACGTGTCACCAAGATCTATCTATGGAGAAACCAGCAACGAGGGGAAGGAGAGTGCATCTACATACCCTTGTAGATCGCTAAGCGGAAGCGTTCAAGAGAACGGGGTTGATGGAGTCGCACTGCCGTGATCCAAATCACCGGAGATCCTAGTGCCGAACGGACGACACCTCCGCTCAACACACGTACAACCCGGTGACGCCTCCCACGCCTTGATCCAGCAAGGAGAGAGGGAGAGGTTGAGGAAGACTCCGTCCAGCAGCAGCACAACGGCGTGGTGGTGATGGAGGAGCGTGGCATCCAGCAGGCTTCGCCAAGCACCACGGGAGAGGAGGAGGAGGAGAGGCAGGCTGCGACATAGAGGGAGAAAACTCATGTGTGTTGGGCAGCCCCAAACCTCAAGTATATATAGGGAAGGGGGAGGGCTGCGCCCCCATCTAGGGTTTCCACCCCCAAGGGGTGCGGCCAGCCCTAGATGGGCTTGGGGAGGCGGCCAAGAGGGGAGGGAGAGGAGGCGCCCACTAGATGGGCCTTAGGCCCATCCGCCCTAGGGTTTGCCCCCTCCCACTTTCCCTTGCGCTTGGGCCTCTTGTGGGCGCACCAGCCCCTTGGGGCTGGTTCCTCCCACACTTGGCCCATGCAGCCCTCCGGGTTAGTGGCCCCACTTGGTGGACCCCGACCCTCCCTGGTCCCAGACGTTCTGGAAAAACCCAAACTTTTCCTATGACCAAAACAGACTTCCATATATAGATCTTTACCTCCGGACCATTCCGAACTCCTCGTGACGTCCGGGATCTCATCCGGACTCGAACAACATTCGCAAACCACATACAAACTTCCTTTATAACCCTAGCGCCATCGAACCTTATGTGTAGACCCTACGGGTTCGGAGACATGTAGACATGACCGAGACGTTCTCCGGTCAATAACCAACAGCGGATCTGGATACCCATGTTGGCTCCTACATGTTCCACGATGATCTCATCGGATGAACCACGATGTCAAGGACTCAATCAATCCCGTATACAATTCCCTTTGTCTAACGGTATTGTACTTGCCGAGATTCGATCGTCGGTATCCGATACCTTGTTCAATCTCGCTACGCAAGTTTCTTTACTCGTTCCGTAACACATCATCCCGTGATCAACCCCTTGGTCACATTGTGCACATTATGATGATGTCTTACCGAGTGGGCCAGAGATACCTCTTTGTTTACACGGAGTGACAAATCCCGCCTTTGATTCGTGCAACCCAACAAACACTTTCGGAGATACCGTAGTGCACCTTTATAGCCACCCAGTTACGCCAGGACGTTTGGTACACCCAAAGCATTCCTACGGTATCCGGAGTTGCACAATCTCATGGTCTAAGGAAATGATACTTGACATTAGAAAAGCTTTAGCATACTAACTACGATCTTTGTGCTAGGCTTAGGATTGTCTTGTCCATCACATCATTCTCCTAATGATGTGATCCCATTATCAACGACATCCAATGTCCATGGTCGTGAAACCGTAACCATCTGTTGATTAACGAGCTAGTCAACTAGAGGCTTACTAGGACATGGTGTTGTCTATGTACCCACACATGTATCTGAGTTTCCTATCAATACAATTATAGCATGGATAATAAACGATTATCATGAACAGGAAATATAATAATAACTAATTTATTATTGCCTCTAGGGCATATTTCCAACAGTCTCCCACTTGCACTAGAGTCAATAATCTAGTTCACATCGTCATGTGATTAACACGATAGGTCACATCGCCATGTGACCAACATCCAAAGAGTTTACTAGTGTCTAAACTAGTTCACATCATCATGTGATTAAGACTCAATGAGTTCTCAGGTTTGATCATGTTTTGCTTGTGAGAGAGGTTTTTAGTCAACGGGTCTGAACCTTTCAGATCCGTGTGTGCTTTGCAAATTTGTACGTCACATTGTAAATGCTGCTTCCATGCTCCACTTGAACCTTATTCCAAATGGTTGCTCCACTATACGTATCCGGTTTGCTACTCAGAGTAATTCGGATAGGTGTTAAAGCTTGCATCAACGTAACCCTTTACGCCGAACTCTTTATCACCTCCATAATCGAGAAACATGTCCTTATTTACTCCAAGGACAATTTTGATCGCTGTCCAATGATCCATTCTGGATCATTCTTGTACCCTTGACTAACTCATGGCAAGGCACACTTCCGTGCGGTACACAAAGATAGCATACTATAGAGCCTATGTCCGAAGCATAGGGGCGACCTTCGCCCTTTCTCTCTCGCTCGCCGTGGTCGAGCTTTAAGTCTTAACTTCATACCTTACATCTCGTGCAAGAACTCCTTCTTTGACTGATCCATCTTGAACACCTTCAAGATCATGTCAAGGTATGTGCTCATTTGAAAGTATTATTAAGCATTTTGATCTATCCTTATAGATCTCGATGCTCAATGTTCAAGTAGCTTAATCCAGGTTTTCTATTGAAAAACATCTTTCAAATAACCCTATATGCTTTCCAGAAATTCTACATCATTTCTGATCATCAATATGTCAACAACATATACTCATCAGAAATTCTATAGTGCTCCCACTCACTTCTTTGGAAATACAAGTTTCTCATAAACTTTGTATAAACCCAAAATCTTTGATCATCTCATCAAAGCGCACATTCCAACTCCGAGATGCTTACTCCAGTCCTTAGAAGGATCGCTGGATCCAGATACCTTTTAGCATCCTTAGGATCGACAAAACTTTCTGATTGTATCACATACAACCTTTCCTTACGAAGACCGGTAAGGAAACTCGTTTTGACATCCATCTGCCAGATTTCATAAATGCAGCTAATGCTAACATGATTCCGACGGACTTAAGCATCAGTACGGATGAGAAAATCTCATCGTAGTCAACTCCTTGAACTTGTGAAAAACTCTTCGCCACAAGTCGAGCTTCATAGACGGTGACATTATCGTCCACGTCCGTCTTCTTCTTAAAGATCCATTTATCTCAATGGCTTGCCGATCAACGGGCAAGTCCACCAAAGTCCATGCTTTGTTATGATACATGGATCCTATCTCGGATTTCATGGCTTCTAACCATTTGTCGGAATTTGGGCCCACCATCGCTTCCCCATAGCTCGTAGGTTTATTGTTGTCTAGCAACATGACCTTCAAGACAGGATCACCGTACCACTCTGAAGTAGTACGCGTCCTTGTTGTCCTACGAGGTTCGGTAGTGACTTGATCCGAAGCTTCATGATCACTATCATAAGCTTCCACTTCAATTGGTGTAGGTGCCACAGGAACAACTTCCTGTGCCCTGCTACACACTAGTTGAAGTGATGGTTCAATAACCTCATCAAGTCTCCACCATCCTCCCACTCAACTTCCCGAGACAAACTTTTCCTCGAGAAACGACTCGATTCAAGAAACAATCCCTATTGCTTTCGGATCTGAATTAGGAGGTATACCCAACTGTTTTGGGTGTCCTATGAAGATGCATTTTATCCGCTTTGGGTTCGAGCTTATCAACTTGAAACTTTTTCACATAAGCGTCATAGCCCCAAACTTTTAAGAAATGACAGCTTAGGTTTCTCTAAACCATAGTTCATACGGTGCCATCTCAACGGAATTACGTGGTGCCCTACTTAAAGTGAATGTGGTTGTCTCTAATGCCTAACCCATAAACGATAGTGGTAATTCGATGAGAGACATCATGGTACGCACCATATCTTATAGGGTGCAACTATGATGTTCGGACACACCATCACACTATGGTGTTCCAGGCGGTATTAATTGTGAAACAATTTGCACAATGTCTTAATTGTGTGCCAAAACTCGTAACTCAGATATTCATCTCTATGATCATATCATAGACATTTTATCCTTTTGTCACGATGATCTTCAACTTCACTCTGAAATTACTTGAACCTTTCAATAATTCAGACTTGTGTTTCATCAAGTAAATATACTCAAAATCTACTCAAATCATCTGTGAAGTAAGAACATAACGATATTCATCAGATGCCTCAAAGACTCATTGGACTGCACACATCAGAATGTGTTACTTCCAACAAGTTGCTATCTTGTTCCATCTTGCTGAAAACGAGGCTTTTCAGTCATCTTGCCCATGTGGTATGATTTTGCATATCTCAAGTGATTCAAAATCAAGTGAGTCCAAATGATCCATCTGCATGGAGTTTCTTCATGCGTATACACCAATAGACATGGTTCGCATGTCTCAAACTTTTCCAAAAATGAGTGAGTCCAAAGATCCATCAACATGGAGCTTCTTCATGCGTTTTACACCAATATGACTTACATGGCAGTGCCACAAGTAAGTGGTACTATCATTACTATATTATATCTTTTGGCATGAAAATGTGTATCACTACGATCGAGATTCAATAAACCATTCCTTTTAGGTGCAAGACCATTGAAGGTATTATTCAAATAAATAGAGTAACCATTATTCTCCTTAAATGAATAATCAGATATTGCGATAGACATAATCCAATCATGTCTATGCTCAACGCAAAACACCAAACGATAATTATTCTGGTTTAATACTAATCTTGATGGTAGAGGGAGCGTCGATGTTTGATCACATCAAAATTGGAAACACTTCCAACACATATCGTCAGCTCTCCTTTAGCTAGTCTCCATTTATTCCGTAGCCTTTTATTTCGAGTTACTAACACTTAGCAACCGAACCAGTATCTAATACCCTGGTGCTACTAGGAGTACTAGTAAAATGCACAATAACTTAATGTATATCCAATATACTTCTATCGACCTTGCCAGCCTTCTTATCTACCAAGTATCTAGGGTAATGCTGCTTCAGTGGCTGTTCCCCTTATTACAGAAGCACTTAGTCTTGGGTTTGGGTTCAACCTTGGGTTTCTTCACTAGAGCAGCGACTGATTTGCCGTTTCATGAAGTGTCCCTTCTTGCCCTTGCCCTTCTTGAAACTAGTGGTTTCACCAACCATCAACAATTGATGCTCCTTCTTGATTTTTTACTTTCGCGATGTCAAACAACGCGAATACCTCAAGGATCATCATCTCTATCCTTGATATGTTATAGTTCATCACGAAGCTCTAGCAGCTTGGTGGCAATGACTTTGGAGAAATATCACTATCTCATCTGGAAGATCAACTCCCACTTGATTCAAGTGATTGTTGTACTCAGACAATCTGAGCACAAGCTCAACGATTGAGCTTTTCTCCCTTAGTTTGTAGGCTAAGAAAATCGTCGGAGGTCTCATACCTCTTGACGTGGGCACGAGCCTGAAATCCCAATTTCAGCCCTCGAAATATCTCATATGTTCCGCGACGTTTCGAAAACGTCTTTGGTGCCTCAACTCTAAACCGTTTAACTGAACTATCACGTAGTTATCAAAACGTGTATGTCGGTGTACTAGAGTAGGGGTACCCTAGTACCCCGAACTCGTGCACGAACAGTTGCAATGCCCCAAGGCCGGGCTGGCCTGATGACCGCCAAGGTCTTCAGCGGCTCCTTTAGAGCCATTCAAGAACAAAGTAATCAAGACCCCGGCAAGAGGAGCTTGCCGGGAAGGCCACTCAGGGGCAAAGGAAACAAGGCCCCGGCAAGAGGAGCTTGCCGGGAAGGCTTGGCGGGCGCTGAACCCCCAGGCGCGACAAGGTTCCTGCCGCGGCAAGGCGCTTGCCGGGGCGGGCGACCTCTCTTCATCTTCGCTCCAGCTCACCCGCCAACGTGTCGCCACGGGGCTCTCCCATGTACGCGTGTCGACGAGCTGTGCAGCCAGCGGAGAGTAGCGACAAGCAGCGCTGACAAGCTACCATTGTGGCAGACGGAGGTGCACTTGACGGTCCTCGTTACCTCGTTTCGGGCGATCGAGACGGGCATTGATGACTCTTGTCCCTTGCCGTCGAGTTAGGTATAGATTATCGTACACCGTATAAAGCGGTGTACCAACCTATGTTTTTACTATCTTACCCTTGTCTACTTGCCATATGTGGTAACCCCTTGTGCCTATAAAAGGAGGCCCGGGGGCAACGTAGAAAGGGTTCGATTCAGGTCGGCTCGATTAGGTCTAGCCCGGAGCTTAGTTCATCACATTCACACCCAGGCTAGGTCTTGCAGCCCGCATTGCTTCCTAGCAAGCACACAAGATAATCCACAAAGCAGCAGTAGGAGTATTATCTCTCCGGAGAGCTCCGAAGCTGGGTAAAAACCCTCTCGTGTGCATCGCCTCGACCCGCTCTTTGTGCAATCTCCGCCCCCCTCCGAACCACAAAGGGACCCAGGTCCCGTAGGTACTCGTGGGGCACGATCAGCTCTTCCCCCGACATCTTTGGCGCGCCAGGTAGGGGGCGTCGAGGCTGTGTGAACCCGATCCGGCGGTCGCACGAGCAACTCCATCGACATCTTCGTCGACATGGCGCCGAGGAAGAAGCCTTCGGCAGCAGCTGAGCCGTCTGCGTCGAACCCACCACCACCGGAGCCGTCAGGTGGTGGGGGAAACGCTGGAGGAGGGACCGGCGTCGTCAAGAGAGACCACGATACCGCCAGGTCCAAGGACAACGCGGCGCGGGCGTCGGTGTCCGAATCTGCACCACGTCCATCGCAGGAGGCGCGGGATGACAAGCAGCCACGATACCAGCGGCACCATACGATCTTTGGATCAAGGCTGCTGGAGGATCCCGAGGCCTCGAGACCCGCAAGCACCTCAAAGATGCCGACACGAGTGGGTATGCGGTCGCTGGGGCGGATGCTGCTCCTCCTAACTTGGTTAGGAGTCCGAGCACATCCCGCTCTTCGCCCGCACGCCGCTGCCGCCAACCACACCAGCGGAAGCCTTGGCGAGAGCTCAGTTACTACTAGATTACCCTCCGACGGCCGATAAGGTCGACGAGTGGAGAGCCACAATTCAAAGTCTCATCGGTTTCGCCAACGGCGACGTCCCGCGGCAACCGAGCGCTTCGCAACCGCGGCGAGGCGACAAGGCGCGAGCCTATGGCGACGAGACTTGCGGGGGTGCACCCACCGTACACTCCCCTTCCCGAAGGCCAAGATCGTCGACTCGCCGGATCCACCTCGACAGCGACTCCACAAAGATCGCCGGATCCGCGAGCTCGCCGCGACCAGCGCCAAGTTCTTCGAACGGCAAGAAGAGGACGCCGAACCTGTATCGAAGGCCAAGGAAGCGCGCCGTCAATCGACCAACGCGCGGGCCCATCGTCGATATGCATGCGCCGGGGAACCAGCGACTTGTCAGACGCGATGGGTTGCCCTGCGCTCACTCGTGAGCTGCGGCAAGTCCGGTGGCCCGACAAGAAAACTTCCAACCAGATGCGCCGGAGAAGTACGACGGCAGACACACCCATCGGAGTTCCTCAAAGATGTACACCATCGCGGTGCAAGCTGCGGGGACGAGACGACAAGATCCTCGCCAACTACTTCCCTTGGTGCTCAAGCCAAACGCCGATCTTGGCTCATGCACTTGCCGGATGGCTCTATTTCTTCTTGGCAGATTTGTGCCACCAGTTTGTTGGCGCCTTCACAAAGTGCCACAAGCCTCATGGCCAGGAGAGTGATCTCCACCTGCTTGCCTGTATGAGGGGGAGTCTCTGCGCAAATTCATCCAGAGATTCAATCGAGTGCACTACAACATCCTGCACGCCCACCCTGCTGCAAGGATCGGTCGCTCCATCGTAATGTACGCAATCGCAGGATGAGGAGGAGATGGCGATGTGCAAAGTGAAAGACGCCAACAGCTCTATGCCCTGGCCGACAAGTGTGCACGCTACCGAAGAAGGAAGAAGACTCCTGAGAGAATGTGGGAGCAGAGTCGGCAGTGAGGGATCGCCCGCAAGGAATAGCCGTGCGAACAACAGAGGAAGAAAACCAAGAAGTACTAGTTGTCGAGCAGTCCGGCAAGAATGGTGCCGCCAACCAAGCCAAGGCCGGTGGCTCCGGTAAGGAGGTTGCCGTGGACGCCGACCGCCAAGCTGTGGCGGCCGCCGACAAGCCTGGAAGCTCCAACAAGCAAGATCAAAATCCACCGCACTAAGGGCCACGATCTCCAGAGCTGCAAGAAAGTCGAGCAGCTTGTTGAGCTGCAGAAAGCTGAATACGAGCAGCGAGACAAGGAGAAGGCCCAAGAAGGTGCAGGTGCAAGTAAGAAGAGACCCGTCGGGAGGACGCCATGGCAAGGCCAAGCAGCGGCAAGGAGACAGACCTCCCGTGGCGCGACAAGGAAGAAGATGAAGATGAAGATGACGAGGATGATGAAGACGATGAGACCGATGAGCATGAGTTTCAAAAGGCAACAGAGGTCCTTTATGCCGATGGTGGTGCGTCTCTGCATACCTCGCACCGCCAACTCAAGCAATGGATGTGTGAGGTCAATGCAGCGTAACCGTCCCATAGAGTCACGCAAACCTCTCAAGTGGTCCAAGACGCCCATCATTTTGACATTGAGGATCACCCTGATCGCATCACTGCAGTCGGGTGTTTGCCGATGTTGGTCTCACCAACCATCCGCAACCTCAAGGTCACAAAGATGCTGGTTGACGGCGGGGCCGGCCTGAATTTGATCTCCTCCGCAGTGCTCCATAAACATCAAATCCCTGATAGCGAGCTCGAAGAAACTGGTACTTTCCAAGGAATCAACCCAGAAGGAGCAAGCCCAAAGGGAAGATCACGTTGCGGTAACATTCGGCAGCGAACTCAACTTCAGAACCGAGAGGGTCACGCTTGACGTCGCCGATTTCCCATTGCCCTACAATGGCATGCTTGGTCGTCCCAAAGACTCGCCAAGTTCATGGCCGCCTCATTATGCATACAACCTACTCAAGATGCCCGCCCGATAAGCGCTATTTCTGTCCATGGCGACAAGAAAGACGCACTTATCTCGCGCCGACAAGATTTACCGGGATGCAGCAGCCGCGACAGATAGCAAACCACTTACCGCTGAAGCTCCCGGCCAAGAAGAAGACCACTAGGTCCGCAAGAGCACTGCTGTTCGCTCCGGCAAGCGCACCTCTTCGAGTGCTGCGCCACCGCCGAGGACGCACCATCGAGCTCCACCGCAAGTGCAACAAGACGATGGCAGCTCCACCAAAGACCAAGAAGGTGCCCGCCAAGGAGGATGGCACCGGTGGTACCTTCACCATCGCCCACGCTTGATCCTAAATAGGAAGGCGAGCTCGTTGCTTTCCTCATGGGCGAATGTCGATGTATTTGCATGGCAACCATCCGACATCCCCGCGCTCCTGTGAAAGTAATTGAGCACCACCTAGCTGTCTGTCCTCACACGCGCCCGCCAAGCAAAGAGTTAGGAAACAGCAAAGGAGCGCCAAGAGTTCATAGCGAAGAGATCAAGAAATTGGAAGCAGCAGGGCTTGTCAGAGGAGTCCTCCACCCCACGTGGCTGGCCAATCTGTAGTGGTACGCAGCTAATGGGAAATGGAGGCTTTGTATTGACTTCACAGATGTTAATAAAGCTTGCCCCAAGGACCCGCTTTCCTTGCCACGATCGACCAGATTGTTGACTCCACGGCTGGATGCGATCTGCTTTCGCTTCTTGATGCATATTCAGGATATCATCGATCTTCATGGCGTAAGAGGATGAAGAGAAACCGCATTCATCACACCATGTGGCACGATCGCTTTATACGGATGCCTTTCGGTTTGAAGAATGCTGGTTCAACCTTTGCAAGGGTAGTCCATGATGCTTTTGGACCTCGATACACCAAATGTAGAAGCTACATGGATGACATAGTGGTCAAGAGCAAAGACAGGCAACCTTGGTTCAAGATTTGATGAGACGCTTGCAAACCTGCGCAAGATCAACCTCAAGGTCAACCCCGAGAAGTGTGTGTTTGAGTCCCTTCCGCAAGCTTCTCGGTTCTTTGTATCTCTGCGGGAATTGAAGCCAATCCCGACAAGATCAAGGCCATTGAGCAGATCGAAGCTCCAAAGCGCCAAGGATGTCGGAAGGCTTGCCGGTTGCGTGGCTGCTCTCAAGCAGTTCATCTCTAAATCTGTTGAACGCGCCGCCCTTTCTCAAGATTTTGAAAAAGGCAGGTCCAATGAAATGGACTCGAAGCGGAGGCTGCGCCGCAGACTTGAAGAGATACCGTCCTCCGCTCCAATACTTGTCGCACCTAAGCCACAAGAAAAGTTGCTGCTGTATATAGCGGCGACCAATCAAGTGGTTAGTGATGCGCTAGTAGCGGAGAGGGAGGCAGATGATGAGCCAAGAACCGAGGCAAGCGATCCAAATGACAAGCAAGATGCTTCGCTTAAGCTTTGGTCCCGATAAGGACGGACCAGCGCAGGTTGCGACAAGATACGGAAGAAGATGGTGCAGCGCCACCTACTTTGTTAGTTCCCTTTGCAGGGGCTAGATCGAGGTACTCGGTGTGCGTGCTGCTTTTCGCCTCCTCATGGCCTCGAGAAAGCTGCGCCATTACTTCCAAGCACATGAGATAACAGCTTGTCACCGCTTCACTGAAGAGGATATTGCAAAATCCGTAAGCAATAGGCAGGATTGTTGAGTGGGCACTGAACTGTCAAGCTTTGGTCTCAAGTTCGAAAGCACTTCAACTATCCAGAGCAGGGCATTGGCAGAATTCATAGCAGAGTGGACGCCAACACAAGAAGAGGAAATTGGTTTCCGGCGACTACTTTCCGGCAGAGCTCTCTGAAGCCGCCGCCAAGAAGGTCCCCAAAACCAACGCAAATATCACTGAGGAGCAGTCTGCCTGACAAACCATGTAGTTTGTATCGCTGAAGCAACGCCCCCGACAAGCTTAGCTCCGGCAAGCTTGACGGGATCATCGAGCTCCGCGGACCCGCAGGTCCTTACCGAGAAGCCGATGGTCCCGCAGGATAGATGAGCCTTTAGTCCTTGTTGTCGAGCCACGTGCTCCAACATGGGCACAGCAGATCATCCATTTCCTTCTGCACAGAGAACTTCCCAAGAGCAAGAAGAAGCGGAAAAGTAGCCCGGCAGTCAAGTATGTACCAGTTTGTTGACAACATCCTCGCATGTAAGAAGACTCAACAGAGTGAAATTGAAGTGTATTTGCCGGAAGATGGATGTAAGCTGTTGGCGGAGATACACGGAGGCATATGTGGTCACCACATTGGCGCAAGAGCACTTGCCGCAAAGCTTTACGCAAGGTTTCTTCTGACCGATGCCCTCCGTGATGCAATCGCACAAGTAACCAAGTGTGAAGCGTGCAGGCCCATTCAAGACAGATACACCAGCCAACTCAAGCTCTCCAGACGATCCCTTTATCCTCGCCCTTCTCGGTCCAGGGGCTCGACATCTCGCCCCTTCCCCGAGCTGTCGGGGCTTTGAATACTTGTACGTCGCGATCGACAAGTTCACAAAGTGGCCGAAGTGGAACCAGTGAGGAAGGTGACAAAGACAACACCGTCAAGTTCTTCAGTCAATTGTTTGCCGCTTTGGGGTTCCTAACCGATCATCACCGACAACGCACACAGCTTCACGAAGTTGCACCTTCATGCAAGACGCCCAAGATCTTGGCGCCAAGATCTGCTTTTGCTTCCGCTGCTCATCCAAGAAGCAACGGTCAAGCGAGAGAGCAAACGCTGAAGTGCTGCGAGGACTCAAGACCGAGCTTTCGACAGCTGCATAAGTGCGGAAGAAATCGGATCGAGGAGCTGCCAAGGTTCTTGGTCGATCAGACGACGCCAAATCGAGCCATCGCCGACACCCTTTGCTCTAGTCTACGGAGCAGAGGCAGTTCTCCCCACGGAACTCAGATACGGGTCACCTCGAGTGCTCGCTATGATGAGTTTGAGCAAGAGCAGCTGCGACAAGATGACGCGCTGCTCCTCGAGGAAGATCGCCTTCAGCTGCCGGCGAGCTGCTCGTTAGCAGCAAGCTTTGCGCCGCTACCATAGCCGCAGTTAATGCCGAAGCTTCGAGGAAGGTGACCTTGTTCTTCGCCGCTCAATCCGCCAAGAATTCCAACAAGTTGACGCCAGTGGGAAGGCCCTTATCGGGTGAAACGAGTCACTAGGCCCGCTCGTCCGCTTTGAGACCAAGATGGCTTTCCGTGAGCAATTCCTGGAACATAGAGCATCTTCGAAGTTTTACCCATGAGAGCGCGTTGTTTAACCTGCTCCGCAACCACCCTTTGTACAAGTCTTGCCGCTGTTGCATGTAATCCTTTGTACAAAGCCGGGCGCAGACTTCGTGCATCAAGAAAGCCTATGGTTGCGCCAGATTTTGTTAATAGATGCTTTCATAATCAAATATGCATGTGTTTATTAACATCTTGTGCAGCTACCGCACTTGTAAGTTTATAATAAGCTATTAGGCTCCATAACTTTCTTTTTCTCTTCTTTCTTCTCAAACAAGGAGAAGGTTCATCCACCCACAAGTTAACCGGGGAGGAGAGGAGGACATAATGGTGTGGGCGACAAGCGCCGCCGAGGAACTGCTGCTTTGCCGGAAAATGGACAATGTAAAAGCTAAGTTGCTAAGTTTAAGCGACTTGTTTTAAATTTTTAAGTTATCTTCCTCGAACGATAGTACTTTGTATGGAAAACCTGTGCGCTGGAGGAACCGAATCGTGATTGGTCACGCCTTACTTTTGTTTCGAGTCCGCCAACAACTTAAGTGAGCTGCGGCTAATCCGCGACAAGGTTGCTTGTCGGTAGCGACTCCGCCAAAGAAGTCTGCTGAAGTTCCGCACTTTTCGGCCATGAAAGGGTGCTCGCACCAGCAAGTTTCCTGAAGCGAGGGTAAAAACATACAAGGAAGAAATCGAGTAAAGGAAATAACAGTGCATTCGATTGCCTAAGATAGTGTATATTACAAATAGCTTATCGCAGCACTAGCTAAATCGTTCTCGGAACTGAAATAACAGCGAAGAGAAGAAAGGTGCGTCGGCATCCAAGCCCCGGTAAACTAGAGTCGCCGGGGGCTGCGGCAAGCCAGAGTTGCCGGGGGCTGCGGCAAGCCAGAGTTGCCGGGGGCTGCGGCAAACCAGAGTTAGCGGGGGCTGCGGTATCAGATAAGCCTTTCGTCCTTCCTCAAACATCCCTCTTTCATTAAAAACATTCTACTCGGATACAGTCCGTGGAGAGTGAAAACATGAAAGAGAGGATTACAAGTTTTTAAATGCGATAAGGCCCAAGGCTTACAAATTAAAAGATAAGATGCCCGTAATCCCTTTTCTGTCCCCATCTTCGTGGAGGTAGGTTAAGGAGGCGGAAGGGCAAAGGAGTGCCTATTGCTGAGCTACAGTGTGCCGAAGGCACCAAGGAACATGCCGGGCTCTCCGAGGGCTTGACGGGATGGCGGCGCCGAAGCAGGGCTCAAGACGGGCGGCAGGACGCCAAGACGCTGTCAAGGGCACTACGCCTCGTTCTGACTTGACGGCCTTGTCACCATCCTCTTCCCTCCGCGCCTCCTTACGCCACCGCCGAGGAGACGACCCGGGAGTTCAAGGAGCCGCGACGCTGATGATGGGGTCGCCCGAACGCGCGGGCGGCGCTCGACAACTAGTTGGGCCCGCCACCCTCGCTGTCGCTGCCGCTCTCCTCCTCGCCACTCGCGCGAGGAGGAATTTCGCCGTCGGAGGAGCTATCCACGCAGCACCTCGCCCTAGTGCCAAGATCCCCGAAGACCTTGACGGAGAAGAGATCGCCCTCCATTAACTTAAAATGGAGGGTAAACCCCGCCAGCAGGTTGTGGATGCGAGCGAACGTCTTCCACCCACGATCAATATACATCACATTAGGGGCTGGGAATACAACGCGGACTCGCGTGCCGCTGATCCCACAGCCCCTCATGTGCAATCTCAACGTCTCGGGCGGATCCGACTCCATCGCCATCGCGAACGGAGCTGGAAGCCGGAGACGACGACGAGGCGCCTCGGCGCAGCTCGACGAAGAACTCGCAAGGGTCGCCCTCAGATGGACCGCCCGGCGGGGCGGAGACGCACGCCGCCCCGCCTCTTCCCGAGCGCCGAGCTCGCCCACGACCTCGCCGGAGGGGAACCGCCGACGAGGCGGAGACGGCGCACGCCTCGTCCGCCTCTCCCGGGCCTCGAACTCGCCCACGACTCGCCTCCCTTCCCCTTGCGGCTGGCTCTCGCCACACCGGGCGTGGATTGGGAGGTGCGCTGTTCAGCTGCGACCCTCGCCGCCACCGATGGAGAATCGAGGTTCCCTTTCTCCATGGCGAATGAGAGAAAGGGGAGCGAAGCTGAAGAAAGGAAGGGATGGGAGAGTGCGGGCTTCAAGGCCCCTTCCGCCTCTTCTTAAAAGAAGCAAGGTGGGGCTCGGCCGCCTGGCCGGCGAATCAAGGCACAGAAGAGCAGGAATCAAGACAGACCTGCTGCCTCTGCTCAAGAACGCCCAGCTTCCCACTTCCACCGCCTGTGACCCCGAGTGCATGGGAACCACGTGGCGGAGATGCAGAATCGAGGCGACAGATGAGGCGACTAAGAAGTCGCCCACTTCACCCACGACACCACAATTAACGCGTGCCACAGAGGAACGCGTGGGTGCGTGCCGCTCGTGGGAGACGTGGTGGGTCCAAGGCAAATAACAGAGTCATCAAGACCACGCTACCAGACACTGCTTTTGGGCCTGTCCCAACAGAGCTTGGCGCTGTGTGGCCCAGTCCGGGCTCTCTGTCGGTGTACTAGAGTAGGGGTACCCTAGTACCCCGAACTCGTGCACGGACAGTTGCAATGCCCCAAGGCCGGGCCGGCCTGATGACCGCCAAGGTCTTCAACGGCTCGTTTAGAGCCATTCAAGAACAAAGTAATCAAGACCCTGGCAAGAGGAGCTTGCCGGGAAGGCCACTCAGGGCGCAAAGGAAACAAGGCCCCGACAAGAGGAGCTTGCCGGGAAGGCTTGGCGGGCGCTGAACCCCCAGGCGCGACAAGGTTCCTGCCGCGGCAAGGCGCTTGCCGAGGAGGGCGACCTCTCTTCATCTCCGCTCCAGCTCACCCGCCA
Source organism: Aegilops longissima (assembly GCA_021605205.1). Classification (NCBI taxonomy): domain Eukaryota; kingdom Viridiplantae; phylum Streptophyta; class Magnoliopsida; order Poales; family Poaceae; genus Aegilops; species Aegilops longissima. The sequence goes on from CM038680.1 coordinate 618,090,036, forward strand.
ACGTGTCGCCACGGGGCTCTCCCATGTACGCATGTCGACGAGCTGTGCAGCCAGCGGAGAGTAGCGACAAGCAGCGCTGACAAGCTACCATCGTGGCGATTTGAGGTGCACTTGACGGTCCTCATTACACGTTTCAGGCGACCGAGACGGGCATTGATGACTCTTGTCCCTTGCCGCCGAGTTAGGTATAGATTATCAGACACTGCATAAAGCGGTGTACCAACCTATGTTTTACTATCTTACCCTTGTCTACTTGCCATATGTGGTAACCCTTGTGCCTATAAAAGGAGGCCGGGGCAACGAGAAAGGGTTCGATTCAGGTCGGCTCGATTAGGTCTAGCCCGGAGCTTAGTTCATCACATTCACACCTGTGCTAGGTCTTGTAGCCCGTATTGCTTCTAGCAAGCACACAAGATAATCCACAAAGCAGCAGAGGAGTATTATCTCCTGAGAGCTCCGCTGGGTAAAACCTCTCGTGTGCATCGCCTCGACCCGCTTTTGTGCAATCTCCGCCCCCGAACCACAAAGGGACCCAGGTCCCGTAGGTGCTCGTGGGGCACGATCAGCTCTTCCCCCGACAGTGTATGTCCGATGTTCGCAACATCCACAAACGATGTTTGGGGTTTAGCATATCGAGCGTGCATTAAGGATATAAGCTTTCTCGTCCGCATAATCGCCATCACAACTTTCAACTATATTTTCTAGGAACATATCTAAACAAGGAACTAAAGCGCGAGCTTATGACATAATTTGCAAAAGGTCTTTTGACTATGTTCAAGATAATTAAGTTCATCTTATGAACTCCCACCCGATAGACATCCCTCTGGTCATCTAAGTGATTACATGATCCGAAATAACTAGGCCGTGTCCGATCATCACGTGAGACGGACTAGTCATCATCGGTGAACATCTTCATGTCGATCGTAGCTACTATACGACTCATGCTCGACCTTTCGGTCTCTCGTGTTCCGAGGCCATGTCCGTACATGCTAGGCTCGCTGTTAACCCTAAGTGTATTGCGGTGTTCCGTGGCCATGTCTGTACATGCTAGGCTCACAACACCCGCTGTATGTGAACGTAAGAATCCATCACACCCAATCATCATGTGGTGCTTAGAAGCTATTTAACTTTAGCAACGGTGCACGCTTAGGGAGAACACTTCTTGAAATTGTTGTAATGGATCATCTTATTTACTACCGTGCTCTAAGTAAACAAGATGCATAAACATAATAAACATCACATGCAATTATATAGTAGTGACATGATATGGCCAATATCATACAGCTCCATTGATCTCCATCTTCGGGCTCCATGATCATCATCGTCACCGCATGACACCATGATCTCCATCATCATGATCTCCATCATCGTGTCTTCATGAAGTTGTCTCGCCAACTATTACTTCTACTACTATGGCTACCGTTAGCAATAAAGTAAAGTAATTACATGGCGTTGTTTAATGACACGCAGGTCATACAATAAATAAAGACAACTCCTACGGCTCTCCCGCCGTTGTCATACTCATTGACATGCAAGTCGTGAATCCTATTACAAGAACATGATCAATCTCATACATCACATATCATTCATCACATTCTTTTGGCCATATCACATCACATAGCATATCCTGCAAAAACAAGTTAGACGCTCTCTAATTGTTGTTTGCATGTTTTACGGGCTGCTATGGGTTTCTAGCAAGAACGCTTTACCCACGCAAAACCACAACGTGATATGCCAATTGCTATTTACCCTTCATAAGGACCCTTTTCATCGAATCCGCTCCGACTAAAGTGGGAGAGACGGCACCCGCTAGCCACCTTATGCACCAAGTGCATGTCACGGTGGAACCTGCCTCACGAAGAGTACGTAAGGTCGGTCCGGGCCGCTTCATCCCACAATACCGTCGAAACAAGATTGGACTAGTAACGGTAAGCATATTGAACAACATCAACGCCCACAATTACTTTGTGTTCTACTCGAGCAAAGAATCTACGCAATAGACCCAGCTCATGATGCCATCTGCTGGGGAACGAGCAGAAATTCAAAATTTTCCTACGTGTCACCAAGATCTATCTATGGAGAAACCAGCAACGAGGGAAGGAGAGTGCATCTACATACCCTTGTAGATCGCTAAGCGGAAGCGCTCAAGAGAACGGGGTTGATGGAGTCGCACTCTGCCGTGATCCAAATCACCGGAGATCCTAGTGCCGAACGGACGACACCTCCACGCTGAACACACGACAGCCCGGTGACGCCTCCCACGCCTTGATCCAGCAAGGAGAGAGGGAGAGGTTGAGGAAGACTCATCCAGCAGCAGCACAACGGCGCAGGTGGTGATGGAGGAGCGTGGCATCCAGCAGGCTTCGCCAAGCACCACGGGAGAGGAGGAGGAGGAGAGGCAGGGCTGCGCATATAGAGGGAGAAAACTCATGTGTGTTGGGCAGCCCCAAACCTCAAGTATATATAGGGGATGGGGAGGGCTGCGCCCCCATCTAGGGTTTCCACCCCAAGGTGCGGCCAGCCCTAGATGGGGCTTGGGAGGTGGCCAAGAGGGGAGGGAGAGGAGGCGCCCACTAGATGGGCCTTAGGCCCATCTGCCCTAGGGTTTGCCCTCCCACTTTCCCTTGCGCCTGGGCCTCTTGTGGGGCGCACCAGCCCCTTGGGGCTGGTTCCCTCCCACACTTGGCTCCATGCAGCCCTCCGGGTTAGTGGCCCCACTTGGTGGACCCCGACCTCCTGGTCCCGAGACGCTACCTAAAACCCAAACTTTTCCTATGACCAAAACAGACTTCCATATATAAATCTTTACCTCCGACCATTCCGAACTCCTCATGACGTCCGGGATCTCATCCGGACTCAACAACATTCGCAACCACATACAAACTTCCTTTATAACCCTAGCGCCATCGAACCTTATGTGTAGACCCTACGGGTTCGGGAGACATGTAGACATGACCGAGACGTTTCTCCCATCAATAACCAACAGCGGATCTGGATACCCATGTTGGCTCCTACATGTTCCACGATGATCCCATCGGATGAACCACGATGTCAAGGACTCAATCAATCCTCAGATACAATTCCCTTTGTCTAACGGTATTGTACTTGCCCGAGATTCGATCGTCGGTATCCGATACCTTGTTCAATCTCGCACGGCAAGTCTCTTTACTCATTCTCAGAACACATCATCCCGTGATCAACCCCTTGGTCACATTGTGCACATTATGATGATGTCTTACCGAGTGGGCCCAGAGATACCTCTTCGCTTACACGGAGTGACAAATCCCGCCTTGATTCGTACAACCCAACAGACACTTTCGGAGATACCGTAGTGCACCTTTATAGCCACCCGCCACGCCAGGACGCTTGGTACACCCAAAGCATTCCTACGGTATCCGGAGTTGCACAATCTCATGGTCTAAGGAAATGATACTTGACATTAGAAAAGCTTTAGCATACTAACTACGATCTTTGTGCTAGGCTTAGGATTGTCTTGTCCATCACATCATTCTCCTAATGATGTGATCCCATTATCATGACATCCAATGTCCATGGTCGGAAACCGTAACCATCTATTGATTAACAAGCTAGTCAACTAGAGGCTTACTAGGGACATGGTGTGGTCTATGTACCCACACATGTATCTGAGTTTCCTATCAATACAATTATAGCATGGATAATAAATGATTATCATGAACAGGGAAATATAATAATAACTAATTTATTATTGCCTCTAGGCATATTTCCAACAGTCTCCCACTTGCACTAGAGTCAATAATCTAGTTCACATCGTCATGTGATTAACGCCGATAGGTTACATCGCCATGTGACCAACATCCAAAGAGTTTACTAGTGTCTCAAACTAGTTCACATCATCATGTGATTAAGACTCAATGAGTTCTCAGTTTGATCATGTTTTGCTTGTGAGAGAGGTTTTAGTCAACGGGTCTGAACCTTTCAGATCCGTGTGTTTGCTTTGCAAATTTCTACGTCACATTGTAAATGCTGCTTCCACGCTCCACTTGAACCTTATTCCAAATGGTTGCTCCACTATACGATCCGGTTTGCTACTCAGAGTCATTCGGATAGGTGTTAAAGCTTGCATCGACGTAACCCTTTACGCCAACTCTTTATCACCTCCATAATCGAGAAACATGTCCTTATTTACTCCAAGGACAATTTTGATCATGTCCAATGATCCATTCCTGGATCATTCTTGTACCCTTTGACTAACTCATGGCAAGGCACACTTCCGGTGCGTACACAAAGATAGCATACTATAGAGCCTATGTCTGAAGCATAGGGACGACCTTCGCCCTTTCTCTCTTCCGCCGTGGTCGAGCTTTAAGTCTTAACTTCATACCTTACATCTCGTGCAAGAACTCCTTCTTTGATCGATCCATCTTGAACACCTTCAAGATCATGTCAAGGTATGTGCTCATTTGAAAGTATTATTAAGCATTTTGATCTATCCTTATAGATCTCGATGCTCAATGTTCAAGTAGCTTAATCCAGGTTTTCTATTGAAAACATCTTCAAATAACCCTATATGCTTTCCAGAATTCTACATCATTTCGATCATCAATATGTCAACAACATATACTCATCGAAATTTATAGTGCTCCCACTCACTTCTTTGGAAATACAAGTTTTCATAAACTTTGTATAAACCCAAAATCTTTGATCATCTCATCAAAGCGCACATTCCAACTCCGAGATGCTTACTCCAGTCCTTAGAAGGATCGCTGATCCAAAGATACCTTTTAGCATCCTTAGGATCGACAAAACTTTCTCGATTGTATCACATACAACCTTTCCTTACGAAGACCGGTAAGGAAACTCGCTTTGACATCCATCCGCCAGATTTCATAAATGCAGCTAATGCTAACATGATTCCGACGGACTTAAGCATCACTACGGATGAGAAAATCTCATCGTAGTCAACTCCTTGAACTTGTGAAAATTCTTCGCCACAAGTCGAGCTTCATAGACGGTGACATTATCGCCCACGTCCGCCTTCTTCTTAAAGATCCATTTATCTCAATGGCTTGCCGATCAACGGCAAGTCCACCAAAGTCCATGCTTTGTTATGATACATGGATCCTATCTCGGATTTCATGGCTTCTAACCATTTGTCGGAATTTGGGCCCACCATCGCTTCCCCATAGCTCGAGGTTTATTGTTGTCAGCAACATGACCTTCAAGACAGGATCACCGCATCACTCAAGCAAAGACGCGCCCTTGTTGTCCCACGAGGTTCGGTAGTGACTTGATCCAAGCTTCATGATCACTATCATAAGCTTCCACTTCAATTGGTGTAGGTGCCACGGAACAACTTCCCGTGCCTCGCTACACACTAGTTGAAGTGATGGTTCAATAACCTCATCAAGTCTCCACCATCCTCCCACTCAACTTCCCGAGACAAACTTTTCCTCGAGAAAGGACTCGATTCAAGAAACAATCCCTATTGCTTTCGGATCTGAATTAGGAGGTATACCCAACTGTTTTGGGTGTCCTATGAAGATGCATTTTATCCGCTGGGTTCGAGCTTATCAACTTGAAACTTTTTCACATAAGCGCCATAGCCCCAAACTTTTAAGAAATGACAGCTTAGGTTTCTCTAAACCATAGTTCATACGTGCCATCTCAACGGAATTACGTGGTGCCCTACTTAAAGTGAATGTGGTTGTCTCTAATGCCCAACCCATAAACGATAGTGGTAATTCGATGAGAGACATCATGGTACGCACCATATCTTATAGGGTGCAACTATGATGTTCGACACACCATCACACTATGGTGTTCCAAAGCGGTATTAATTGTGAAACAATTTGCACAATGTCTTAATTGTGTGCCAAAACTCAGAACTCAGATATTCATCTCTATGATCATATCATAGACATTTTATCCTTTTGTCACGATGATCTTCAACTTCACTCTGAAATTACTTGAACCTTTCAATAATTCAGACTTGTGTTTCATCAAGTAAATATACTCAACATCTACTCAAATCATCTCGTGAAGTAAGAACATAACGATATTCATCAGATGCCTCAAAGACTCATTGGACCGCACACATCAAAATGTGTTACTTCCAACAAGTTGCTATCTTGTTCCATCTTGCTGAAAACGAGGCTTTTCACCATCTTGCCCATGTGGTATGATTTTGCATATCTCAAGTGATTCAAAATCAAGTGAGTCCAAATGATCCATCTGCATGGAGTTTCTTCATGATACACCAATAGACATGGTTCGCATGTCTCAAACTTTTCAAAAATGAGTGAGTCCAAAGATCCATCAACATGGAGCTTCTTCATGCGTTTTACACCAATATGACTTATATGGCAGTGCCACAAGTAAGTGGTACTATCATTACTATCTTATATCTTTTGGCATGAAAATGTGTATCACTACGATCGAGATTCAATAAACCATTCCTTTTAGGTGCAAGACCATTGAAGGTATTATTCAAATAAATAGAGTAACCATTATTCTCCTTCAATGAATAACCAGATTATGATAGACATAATCCAATCATGTCTATGCTCAACGCAAACACCAAATGATAATTATTCTGGTTTAATACTAATCTTGATGGTAGAGGGAGCGTATGATGTTTGATCACATCAAATTGGAAACACTTCCAACACATATCGTCACCTCCTTTAGCTAGTCTCCATTTATTCCGTAGCCTTTTATTTCGAAGTTACTAACACTTAGCAACCTAACCGTATCTAATACCCTGGTGCTACTAGGAGTACTAGTAAAATACACAATAACTTAATGTATATCCAATATACTTCTATCGACCTTGCCAGCCTTCTTATCTACCAAGTATCTAGGGTAATGCTGCTCCAAAGGGTTGTTCCCTTATTATAGAAGCACTTAGTCTTGGGTTTGGGTTCAACCTTGGGTTTCTTCACTAGAGCAGCGAATCGATTTGCCGCTTCATGAAGTGTCCCTTCTTGCCCTTGCCCTTCTTGAAACTAGTGGTTTCACCAACCATCAACAATTGATGCTCCTTCTGATGTTTTTACTTTCGCAATGTCAAACAACGCTAATACCTCAAGGATCATCATCTCTATCCTTGATATGTTATAGTTCATCACGAAGCTCTAGCAGCTTGGTGGCAATGACTTTGGAGAAACATCACTATCTCATCCGAAGATCAACTCCCACTTGATTCAAGTGATTGTTGTACTCGTATAATCTCGAGCACAAGCTCAACGATTGAGCTTTTCTCCCTTAGTTTGTAGGCTAAGAAAATCGCCGGAGGTCTCATACCTCTTGACGTGGGCACGAGCCTGAAATCCCAATTTCAGCCCTCGAAATATCTCATATGTTCCGCGACGCTTCGAAAACGCCTTTGGTGCCTCAACTCTAAACCGCTTAACTGAACTATCACGTAGTTATCAAACGTATGTCGGTATTAGAGTAGGGTACCCTAGTACCCGAACTCGCACGGACAGTTGTAATGCCCCAAGGCCGGGCCGCCTGATGACCGCCATAGTCTTCAACTGCCTTTAGAGCCATTCAAGAACAAAGTATCAAGACCCCGCAAGAGGAGCTTGCCGAAGGCCACCAGTATGAAGGAATAAGGCCCCGCAAGAGGAGCTTGCCGGAAGGCTTGGCGGCGCTGAACCCCCAGCGCGACAAGGTTCCCCTCGCCGCAAGGCGCTTGCCGGGCGGCGACCTTCTTCATCTCCGCCCAGCTCACCCGCCAACGTGTTGCCACGGGCTCTCCCATGTACGCTGCGTCGACGAGCTGTGCAGCCAGCGGAGAGTAGCGACAAGCAGCAACCGACAAGCTACCATCGTGGCGCATTTGAGGTGCACTTGACGGTCCTCGTTACATCGTTCGGGCGCATCGAGACGGCATTGATGACTCTTGTCCCTTGTCACCGAGTTAGGTATAGATTACTCAGACATCGCATAAAGCGTGTACCAACCTATGTTTTTACTATCTTACCCTTGTCTACTTGCCATATGTGGTAACCCCTTGTGCCTATAAAAGGAGGCCCGGGGCAACGAGAAAGGGTTCATCAGGTCGGCTCGATTAGGTCTAGCCCGGAGCTTATTTCATCACATTCACACCTGTGCTAGGGTCTTGTAGCCCGCATTGCTTCCTAGCAAGCACACAAGATAATCCACAAAGCAGCAGAGGAGTATTATCTCCTGAGAGCTCCGGTTGGGTAAAACCTCTCGTGCATCGCCGACCCGCTTTTGTGCAATCTCCGCCACCCTCCGAACCACAAAGGGACCCAGGTCCCGAGGGTGCTCAGGGGTACGATCAGCTCTTCCCCGACATCTTTGGCGCGCCAGTAGGGGCGCGAGGCTGTGAACCTCGATCCGCGGTCGACGAGCAACTCCATCGACATCTTCGCCGACATGGTGTCAAGAAGAAGCCTTCGCAGCAGCTGAGCCGTCTGCTGTTGAACCCACCACCACCGGAGCCGCAGTGTGGTGGGGAACGCTGGAGGAGGGACCGCGCTGCCGAGAGAGCCCACGATACCGCCAGGTCTAAGGACAACGCGCGCCGGGCGGCCGGGCGTCTGAACCGCACCACGCCCATCGCAGGAGGCGCGGGATGCATAGCGCCACGATACCAAGGCACCATACGATCTTTGGATCAAGGCTGCCGGAGGATCCCGAGGCCTCGAGACCCGTGAAGCACCTCAAAGATGCCGACACGAGTGGGTATTGGCAAGGGCGGATGCTGCCTCCTAACTTGGTTAGGAGTCCGAGCACATCCCGCTTCTTCGCCCGCACGCTGCTGCCGCCAACCACACCAGCGAAGCCTTGGCGAGCTCGCCATTACTAGATTACCTCCGACGGCCGATAAGGTCGACGAGTGGAGAGCCACACCAAAGTTCATCGGTTTCGCTTAACGGCGACGCCCCGGCAACCGAAGGCCAGAATCATGGGCGAGGCGATAAGGCGCGAGCCGATGGCGACGACTTGCGGGGTGCACCCACCAGACACTCCTTCCCGAAGGCTAAGATCGCCGACTCACCGGATCCACCTCGACAATCACTCCACAAAGATCGCCGGATCCGCGAGCTCGCCGCGACCAGCGCCAAGTTCTTCGAACGGCAGAAGAGGACGCCAACCTGACGAAGCGCCAAGGAAGCACGCCATCAATCTGACCAACTCGCCGGCCCACTATCGATATGCATGCGCCGGGGAACCAGCGACTTGTCAGACGCGTGGGTTGCCCCTGCTCACTCGTGAGCTGCGGCAAGTCCGTGGCCCGACAAGAAAAATTTCAAACCAGATGTGCCGAGAAGTACGACGGCAGACACACCCATCGGAGTTCTCAAAGATCTACACCATCGCGTGCAAGCTGCGGGGACGAGACGACAAGATCCTCGCCAACTACTTCCCTTGGTGCTCAAGCCAAACGCCGATCTTGGCTCATGCACTTGCCGGATGGCTCTATTTCTTCTTGGGCAGATTTGTGCCACCAGTTTGTTGGCGCCTTCACAAAGTGCCATAGGCCTCATGGCCAGGAGAGTGATCTCCACCTGCTTGCCTGTAGGAGGGGAGTCTCTCGCAAATTCATCCGTAGATTCAATGAGTGCACTACAACATCCCCACGCCCACCCTGCTGCAAAGGATCAGGCATTCCATCGTAATGTACGCAATCGCAGGATGAGGGAGGAGATGGCATGTGCAAAGTGAAAGACGCCAACAGCTCTATGCCCTGGCCGACAAGTGTGCACGCTACTGAAGAAGGAAGAAGACTCCCAGAGAGAATGTGGGAGCAGAGTCGACAAGAGGGGATCGCCTGCAAGGAATAGCCGGCGCGGAACAACAGGAGGAAGAAAACCAAGAAGTACTAGTTGTCGAAAGCAGTCCGAAGGATGGTGCCGCCAACTGCCAAGGCCGGTGGCTCGCAAGGAGGTTGCCGTGACGCCGACCGCCAAGTCTGGGCGGCCGCCGACAAGCCCGGAAGCTCCAACAAGCAAGATCAGAAAATCCACCGCACTAAGGGCCACGATCTCCAGAGCTGCAAGAAAGTCGAGCAGCTTGTTGAGCTGCGTAAAGCTGAATACGAGCGGCGTAGACAAGGAGAAAGCCCAAGAAGGTGCAGGTGCAAGTAAGAAGAGACCCGGTCGGGAGGACGCCATGACAGCCAAGCAGCGGCAAGGAGACAGACTTCCCGTGGCCGCGACAAGGAAGAAGATGAAGATGAAGATGACGAGGATGATGAAGACGATGAGACTGATGAGCATGAGTTTCAAAAGGCAACAGAGGTCCTTTATGCCGATGGTGGTGCGCCTCGCATACCTCGACCGCCAACTCAAGCAATGGATGCGTGAGGTCAATGCAGCAGAACCGCCCATAGAGTCACGCAAACCTCTCAAGTGGTCCAGACGCCCATCATTTTTGACATTGAGGATCACCCGATCGCATCATCGCAATGGGTGTTTGCCGATGTTGGTCTCACCAACCATCCGCAACCTCAAGGTCACAAAGATGTTGGTTGACGGCGGGCCGGCCTGAATTTGATCTCCTCCGCAGGCTCCGTAAACTTCAAATCCTCGACAGCGAGCTCAAGAAACCGGTACTTTCCAAGGAATCAACCCAGAAGGAGCAAGCCCAAAGGGAAGATCACGCTGCAGAACATTCGGCAGCTTAACTCAACTTCGAACTAAGAGGGTCACGCTTGACATCGCCGATTTCCCATTGCCCTACAATGGCATACGGTCATTCCAGACTTGCCAAGTTCATGGCCGCCTCATTATGCATACAACCTACTCAAGATGCCCGCCCGATAAGCGCTATTTCTGTCCATGGCGACAAGAAAGACGACTTATCTCGCCGACAAGATTTACGATGCAGCATGCGACAGATAGCAAAACCACTTACCGCTAAAGCTCCCGGGCGAAGAAGAAGACCACTAGGTCCGCAAGAGCACTGCTGTTCGCTTCCGCAAGCGCACTCTTCGGAGTGCTGCGCCACCGCCGAGGACGCACCATCGAGCTCCACCGCAAGTGCAACAAGACGATGGCAGCTCCGCCAAAGACCAAGAAGGTGCCCGCCAAGGAGGACGGCACCGTGGTACCTTCACCATCAATGCCACGCTTGATCCTAAATAGGAAGGAAGCCGTTGTTTTCCTCGGGCGAATGTCGATGTATTTGCATGGCAACCATCCGACATCCCCGCGCTCCTGTGAAAGTAATTGAGCACCACCTAGTTGTTCGTCCTCACGCCGCCCGCCAAGCAAAGAGTTAGGAAACAGCAATGGAGCGCCAAGAGTTCATAGCGAAGAGATCAAGAAATTGGAAGCAGCAGGCTTGTCGAGGAGTCCTCCACCCCACGTGGCTGGCCAATCCGTAGTGGTACGCAGCTAATGGGAAATGGAGGCTTTGTATTGACTTCACAGATGTTAATAAAGCTTGTCCCAAGGACCCGCTTCCTTGCCACGATCGACCAGATTGTTGACTCCACGGCTGGATGCGATCCGCTTTCGCTTGATGCATATTCAGATATCATCGATCTTCATGGCGTAAGAGGATGAAGAGAAACCGCATTCATCACACCATGTGGCACGATCGCTTTATACGGATGCCTTTCGTTTGAAGAATGCTGGTTCAACCTTTGCAAGGGTAGTCCATCATGCTTTTGGACCTCGACACAATCAAATGTAGAAGCTACATGGATGACATAGTGGTCAAGAGCAAAGACAGGCAACCTTGGTTCAAGATTTGATGAGACGCTTGCAAACCTCGCAAGATCAACCTCAAGCTCAACCCCGAGAAGTGTGTGTTTGGAGTCCCTTCCGCAAGCTTCGGTTCTTTGTATCTCAAGGGAATTGAAGCCAATCCCGACAAGATCAAGGCCATTGAGCAGATCAAGCACCAAAGCGCCCAAGGATGTCAAGGCTTGCCGGTTATGCGGCTGCTCAAGAGGTTCATCTCTAAATCTGCTGAACGCTACCGCCTTTTTCAAGATTTTGAAAAGGCAGGTCCAATGAAATGGACTCCTCGGCGGAGGCTGCGCCGCAGACTTGAAGAGATACCGTCCTCCGCTTCCAATACTTGTCGCACCTAAGCCACAAGAAAAGTTGTTGTCAGATATAGCGCGGCCCAATCAAGTGGTTAGTGCTGCTTAGTAGCGGAGAGGGAGGCGATGATGAGCCGGCAACCAAGGCAAAGCGATCCAAATGACAAGCAAGATGTTTCACAAGCTTTGGTCCCGATAAGGATGGACCAAATAGAGGGTTGCTATAAGATACGGAAGAAGATGGTGCAGCCTACCATTTTGTCGGCCCCTTGCAGGGGCTAGATCGAGGTACTCAAAAGCGTAAGTTGCTTTTCGCCTCCTCATGGCTCGAGAAAGCTGCGCCATTACTTCCAAGCACATGAGATAACACTTGTCACTCGCTCACATAAGAGGATATTGCAAAATCCGTAAGCAACAGCAGGATTGTTGAGTGGCACCGAACTGCAAGCTTTGGTCTCAAGTTCAAAGCACTTCAACTATCCGCAGCAGTGGCATTGGCAGAATTCATAGCAGAGTGGACGCCAACACAAGAAGAGGAAATTGGTTTCAGCGACTACTTTCCTAAGCAGAGCCTCTCAAGCCGCCAAGAAGGTCCCTAAAACCAACGAATATCACCGAGGAGCAAGCTCGCCCGACAAACCATGTAGTTTGTATCGTTGAAGCAACGCCCCGACAAGCTTAGCTCGCAAGCTTGACGGGATCATCGAGCTCCATGGACCCGCAGGTCTCCAGAGAAGCTGATGGTCCCGCAGTGATAGATGAGCCTTTAGTCTCTGTTGTCGAGCCACGTGCTCCAACATGGGCACAGCAGATCGCCCATTTCCTTCTGCACAGAGAACTTCCCAAGAGCAAGAAGAAGCGGAAAAGTAGCCCGGCAATAAGTATGTACCAGTTTGTTAACAACATCCTGCATGTAAGAAGACTCAACGGAGTGAAATTGAAGTGTATTTGCCGAAGATGGATGAAGTTGTTGGCGGAGATACACGGAGGCATATGTGGTCACCACATTGGCGCAAGAGCACTTGCCGCAAAGCTTTCTCGCAAGGTTTCTTCCGCCCGGCCTCTAGGATGCAACTGCACAAGTAACCAAGTGTGAAGTGCCGGCCCATTCAAGACAGATACACCAGCCAGCTCAAGCTCTCCGCACGATCCTCTATCCTCGCCCTTCTCGGTCCTGGGGTCGACATCCTCGCCCCTTCCCCGAGCTGTCGGGGCTTTGAATACTTGTACGTCGCGAATCGACAAGTTCACAAAGTGGCCGGAAGTGGAACCAAGGAGGAAGGTGACAGACACAGTACCGCCAAGTTCTTCAGTCAATTGTTTGCCGCTTGGGATTCCTAACCGATCATCACCGATAACGCACACAGCTTCACGAAGTTGCACCTTCATGCAAGACGCCCAAGATCTTGGCGCCAAGATCTGCTTTGCTTCCTGCTCATCCAAGAAGCAACGGTCAAGCGTAGAGAGCAAACGCTGAAGTGCTGCGAGGACTCAAGACCGTAACTTTCGACAGTGCTGCATAAGTGCGGAAGAAATCGGATCGAGGAGCTGCCGCTGGTTCTTTGGTCGATCAGACGACGCCAAATCGAGCCATCGCCGACACCCTTTGCTCTAGTCTCACGGAGCAGCAGGCAGCTCTCCCCACGGAACTCAGATATGGGTCACCTCGAAAGTGCTCGCTATGATGAGCTTGAGCAAGAGTAGCTGCGACAAGATGACGCTGCTGCTCCTCGAGGAAGATCGCCTTCAGGTGCAGTGCGAGCTGCTCGTTATCAGAAGCTTTGCGCCGCTACCATAGCCGCAGTTAATGCCGGCTTCGAGGAAGGCGACTTTGTTCTTCGCGCGCTCAATCCGCCAAGAATTCCAACAAGTTGACGCCAAGTGGAAGGCCCTTATCGGGTGATACGAGTCACTAGGCCCGCCCTGTCCGCCTTTGAGACCGAAGATGGCTTTCCGTGAGCAATTCCTGAACATAGAGCATCTTCGCAAGTTTTACCCATGAGGCGCGCTGTTGTTGGAACCTGCTCAAGAACCACCCTTTTGTACAAGTCTTGCCGCTGTTGCATGTAATCCTTTGTACAAAGCCGGGCGCAGACCCCATGCATCAAGAAGTTTATGGTTGCGCATTTTTGTTAATAGATGCTTTCATAATCAAATATGCATGTGTTTACTAACATCTTGTGCAGCACCAGCACCCGTAAGCATATTATAAGCTATTAGGCTCCATAACTTTTTTTTTCTTCTTTCTTCTCAAACAAGGAGAAGGTTCATCCACCCACAAGTTAACCGGGGAGGAGAGGAGGAGATAATGGTGTAATGGCAAGTTGCCGCCGAGGAACTGCTGCTTTGCCGGAAAATGGACAATGTAAAAGCTGTTGCTAAGTTTAAGCGAATTGTTTTAAAATTTTAAGTTATCTTCCTCGAACGATAGTACTTTGTATGGAAAACCCAGCGGAGGAACCGAATCGTGATTGGTCGCTACTTACTTTGTTTCGAGTCCGCCAACAACTTAAGTGAGCTGCGGCTAGTCCGCTGACAAGGTTGCTTGTCGGTAAGCACCCCGCCAAAGAAGCTGCAAGTTCCGACTCAAGCGCCAAGGCAAGGGTGCTCGCACCAGCAAGTTTCCGAAAGCGAGGGTAAAACATACAAGGGAAGAAATCGAGTAAAGGAAATAACAATGCATTCGATTGCCTAAGATAGTGTATATTACAAATAGCTTATCGCAGCACTAGCTAAATCGTTCGAACTGAAATAACAAATAAGAGAAGAAAGGTGCGCCGCATCCAAGCCCCGTAAACTAGAGTCGCCGGGGCTGCGGCAAGCCGAGTTGCTGGGCTGCGGTAAGCCAGAGTTGCCGGGCTGCGGCAAACCAGAGTTGCCGGGCTGCGCATCGATAAGCCTTTCGTCTTCCTCAAACATCCTCTTTCATTAAAAACATTCTACTCGGATACATCCGTGGAGAGTGAAAACATGAAAGAGAGGATTACAAGTTTTTAAATGCGATAAGGCCCAAGGCTTACAAATTAAAAAGATAAGATGCCCGTAATCCCTTTTTCTGTCCCCATCTTCGAGGTAGGTTAAGGAGGCGGAAGGGCAAAGGAGCGCCTTACGCTGAGCTACAAAAAGCCGAAGGCACCAAGGAACATGCCGGGCTCTCCGAGGGCTTGACGGGATGGCAGCGCCGAAGCAGGGCTCAAGACGGGCGGCAGGACGCCAAGACGCTGTCAAGGGCACTACGCCTCAGATCTCGACTTGACGGCCTTGTCACCATCCTCTTCCCTTCCGCAGCCTCCTTACGCCAGCCGCCCCGAGGAGACGCACCGGGAGTTCAAGGAGCCGGCGACGCGGATGATGGTGTCGCCGGTAACGCGCGGGCGGCGCCTCGACAACTAGTTGGGCCCGCCACTCGCTGCCGCTGCCGCCTCCTCCTCTCGCCATTCTCGCCGAGGAAGAATTTCGCCGTCGGAGGAGCTATCCATGCAGCACTCGCCTGAAAGTGCAAGATCCTCAAGACCTTGACGAGAAGAGATCGCCTCCATTAACTTAAATGGAGGGTAAACCCCGCCAGCAGGTTGTGGATGCGAGCTAACGCCTTCCACCCACGATCAAGATACATCACATTAGGGGCTGGGAATACAACGCGACTCGCGTGCCGCTGATCCCACAGCCCTCATGTGCAATCTCAACGCCTCTAAGGATCCGACTCCATCGCCATCGCGAACGGAGCTGGAAGCCGAGACGACGACGAGGCGCCTGCGCGCAGCCTCGACGAAGAACTCGCAAGGGTCGCCCTCAGAGGGACTGCCGGCGGGCGAGACGGAGACGCACGCCTCGCCGCGCCTTTTCCTCGAAGCGCCGAGCCTGCCCACGACTCGCCTCGAGGGGAACCGCCGACGGAGGCGGAGACGGCGCACCGCCTCGCCCGCCTCCCCTGCCTCGACTGCCCACGACTCTCGCCTCCCTCTTCCCTTTATGCGGTTGGCTCCGCCACCCCGGGCGTGATTGGGAGGTGCGCTGTCTAGCTGCACCGCCGCCACCGATGGAGAATCGAGGTTCCCTTTCTCCATGGCTAATGAGAGAAAGGGAGCAGAAGCTGAAAGGAAGGGATGGGAGAGTGCGGCTTCAAGGCCCTTCCGCCTCTTCTTAAAGAAGCAAGGTGGGGCTCCGCCTGGCCGGGCGTAATCAAGGCACAGAAGAGCAGGAATCAAGACAGACCTGCTGCCTCCGCAGAACGCCCGCTTCCCACTTCCACCGCCTGCGGACCCCGAGTGCATGGGAACCACGTGGCGGAGATGCAGAATCGAGGCGACAGATGAGGCGACTCAAGACGCCGCCACTTCACCCACGACACCACAATTAACGCGGCTGCTACAGAGGAACGCGTGGGTGTGCCGCTCAGGAGACGTGGTGGGTCCAAGGCAAATAACGGAGTGATCAAGACCACGCTGCGTCTGCACTATTTTGGGCCTGCCCAACAGAGCTTGGCGCAGGTGGCCCAGTTCGGGGCCTGCCGGTGTATAGAGTAGGGTACCTAGTACCTCAACTCGCACGGACAGCTGTAATGCCCCAAGGCCGGGCCGGCCTCGATGACCGCTAAGGTCTTCAGCCGCCCTTTAGAGCCATTCAAGAACAAAGTATCAAGACCCCGCAAGAGGAGCTTGCCGAAGGCCACCTGGTGCAAAGGAACAAGGCCCCGCAAGAGGAGCTTGCCGAAGGCTTGGCGGGCGCTGAACCCCAGCGCGATAAGGTTCCTGCCGGCAAGGCGCTGTCGGGCGACCTCTCTTCATCTCCGCCTCACCACTCCGCCAACGCAGTCGCCACGGGCTCTGCCATGTACGCTGTCGACGAGCTGTGCAGCCACGGAGAGTAGCGATAAGGCCACGACAAGCTACCATCGTGGCATTTGAGGTGCACTTGACGGTCCCTCGCTATATCGTTTCGGGCGCATCGAGACGGCATTGATGACTCTTGTCCTTGCCGCCGAAGTTAGGTATAGATTATCGTACACCGCATAAAGCGTGTACCAACCTATGTTTTACTATCTTACCCTTGTCTACTTGCCATATGTGGTAAACCCTTGTGCCTATAAAAGGAGGCCCGGGGCAACGAGAAAGGGTTCGATCTGGTCGGCTCGATTAGGTCTAGCCCAAGCTTAGTTCATCACATTCACACCTGTGCTAGGTCTTGTAGCCCGCATTGCTTCCTAGCAAGCACACAAGATAATCCACAAAGCAGCAAGAGGAGTATTATCTCTCCTGAGAGTCCGCTGGGTAAAACCTCTCGCAGCATTGCCTCGACCCGCCTTTTTGTGCAATCTCCATTCCGAATCCACAAAGGACCCAGTCCCGAGGTGCTCGTGGGGCACGATCAGCTCTTCCCCGACAAAGTATGTCCGATGTTCAGAACATCCACAAACGATGTTTGGGGTTCAGCATAACGAGCGTGCATTAAGGATATAAGCTTAACGTCCGCATAATCGCCATCACAACTTTCAACTATATTTTCTCTAGGAACATATCTAAACAAGGGAACTAAAGCGAGCTTATGACATAATTTGCAAAAAGGTCTTTGACTATGTTCAAGATAATTAAGTTCATCTTATGAACTCCCACCCGATAGACATCCCTCCGGTCATCTAAGGATTACATGATCCGAAGTCAACTCAGGCCGTGGTCCGATCATCACGTGAGACGGACTAGTCATCATCGGTGAACATCTTCATGTTGATCGATTCACTATACGACTCATGCTCGACCTTTCGGTCTCTCGTGTTCCGAGGCCATGTCCAGTGACGTGCTAGGCTCGCTGGTTAACCCTAAGTGTATTATGTGTTCCGTGGCCATGTCTCAGACATGCTAGGCTCACAACACCGCTGTATGTGAACGTAAGAATCCATCACACCCATCATCACGTGGTGCTTAGAAGTTTACTTAACTTTAGCAACGGTGCACGCTAGGGGAGAACACTTCTTGAAATAGTTGTAATGGATCATCTTATTGACTACCGCGCTCTAAGTAAACAAGATGCATAAACATAATAAACATCACATGCAATTATATAGTAGTGACATGATATGGCCAATATCATACAGCCCATTGATCTCCATTCGGGCTCCATGATCATCATCGTTACCGCATGACACCATGATCTCCATCATCATGATCTCCATCATCGTGTCTTCATGAAGTTGTCTCGCCAACTATTACTTCTACTACTATGGCTACCGGTTAGCAATAAAGTAAAGTAATTACATGGCGCTGTTTAATGACGCAGCAGGTCATACAACAAATAAAGACAACTCCTATATTCTCCCGCCGGTTGTCATACTCATCGACATGCAAGTCGTGAATCCTATTACAAGAACATGATCAATCTCATACATCACATATCATTCATCACATTCTTTTGTCCATATCACATCACATAGCATATCCCGCAAAAAACAAGTTAGACGCTTTCAATTGTTGTTTGCATGTTTTACGTGGCTGCTATGGGTTTCTAGCAAGAACGCTTTCTTACCTACGCAAAACCACAACGTGATATGCCAATTGCTATTTACCCTTCATAAGGACCTTTTCATCGAATCCGTTCGACTAAAGTGGAGAGATCAAGACCCGCTAGCCACCTTATGCACCAAGTGCATGTCACCGGTGGAACCTGCCTCACGAAGAGTACGTAAGGTCGGTCCGGCCGCTTCATCCCACAATACCGTCAAACAAGATTGACTAGTAACAATGAAGCATATTGAACAACATCAACGCCCACAATTACTTTGTGTTCTACTCGTGCCAAGAATCTACGAATAGACCCAGCTCATGATGCCACTCGGGGGGAACGAGCAGAAATTCAAAATTTTCCTACGGTCACCAAGATCTATCTATGGAGAAACCAGCAACGAGGGAAGGAGAGTGCATCTACATACCCTTGTAGATCGCTAAGCCGGAAGCGCTCAAGAGAACGGGTTGATGGAGTCGATCGTCGTGATCCAAATCACCGGAGATCCTAGTGCCGAACGGACGGCACCTCCGCTGCTCAACACACGCATAACCCGTGACGCCTCCCACGCCTTTGATCCAGCAAGGAGAGAGGAGAGGTTGAGGAAGACTCACCAAGCAGCAGACAACGGCGTGGGGTGATGGAGGAGCGTGGCATCCAGCAGGGCTTCGCCAAGCACCACGGAGAGGAGGAGGAGGAGAGGCAGGGCTGCGATATAGAGGAGAAAACTCATGTGTGTTGGGCAGCCCCAAACCTCAAGTATATATAGGGAGGGGAGGGTGTTGGGGAACGCTGCAGTAAAATTAAAATTTTTCCACGGTTTCACCAAGATCCATCTATGAGTTCATCTAAGCAACGAAGTCATGGAGATGCATCTACATACCACTTTGTAGATCATGAGCGAAGCGCTCAAAAGAACGGGGTTGAGGTAGTTGTACACGCCGTGATCCAATCACCGGAGATCCTAGCGCCGAACGGACGGCACCTCCGCTGCTCAACACACGTGACGGTCACGTGGACGCCTCCTCCTTCTTGATCCAGCAAGGGGAAGGAGAGGTTGATGAAGATCCAGAGCACGACGGCGTGGTGGTGGATGCAGCAGGATCCGCAAAGCTTCGCCAAGCGCCTCAGGGAGGAGGAGGTGTAGCAAGGGGAAGGGAGGTGCCAAGATGCGGGTCTTGCCGCCTTCCTCCCTCCACTATATATAGCTAGGGGCGCATGCCCCTTGGAGATCCCATCTAGATGGGGGGCGGCGTCTCTGGGCAACGGCCCCTTAGGGTTTCCAACCAGGGGCATGCCTCTGGGGGCAACGCCCCTAGGGTTTCCAACCAGGCGATGCCTCTGGGCAACGGCCCCAGGGTTTCCAACCCTAGGCGCCTTGGGACTTTGGTGGCGACCAGCCCACCAGGCTGGTTCCCACGCCACTTCAGCCCATGGGCCTCCGGGATAGGTGGTCCCACCCGTGGACCCCGACTTTTCCGGTGGTCCCAGACAATACCGGACCCCAAAACTTTCCCGATGGTCAAACTGACTTCCTATATATAAATCTTTACCTCCGACCATTCTGAACTCCTCGTGACGTCCGGATCTCATCCGGACTCAACAACTTTGGGTTACTGCATACTAATATCTCTACAACCCTAGCGCCACCGAACCTTATGTGTAGACCCTACGGTTCGGAGATATGCGCATATGACCGAGATGCCTCTCCGTCAATAACCAACAGCGGATCTGGATACCCATGTTGGCTCCTACATACCCTCGATGATCTCATCGGATGAACCACGATGTCGAGGATTCAATCAAACCCCAGATACAATTCCCTTTGTCAATCGGTACGTTATTTGCCCGAGACTCGATCGCCGGTATCCCAATACCTTGTTCAGATCGCTATCGCAAGTCACTTTACTCAGCATCAGAATGCATGATCCCGTGACTAACCACTTAGTCACTTTGAGCTCATTATGATGATGCATTACCGAGGGGCCCAGAGATACCTCTCCGCCATACGGAGTGACAAATCCCGCCTCGATCCGTGTCAACCCAATGTACACTTTCGGAGATACCGTAGTGCACCTTTATAGTCACCCAGCCACGCCAGACGCTTGGTACACCCAAAGCACTCTTACGGTATCCGGAGTTACACGATCTCATGGTCTAAGGAAGAGATACTTGACATTGGAAAAGCTCTAGCAAAACGAACTACACGATCTTGTGCTATGCTTAGATTGTCTTGTCCATCACATCATTCTCCTAATGATGTGATCCCGCTGTCAATGACATCCAATGTCCATAGTCGAAACTATGACTATCTCGCTGACCAACGAGCTAGTCAACTAGAGGCTCACTAGGACATGTTATGGTCTATGTATTCACACGTATCACGATTTCCGGATAATACAGCTTATAGCATGAATAAAAGACAATCATCATGAACAAAGAAATATAATAATAACACTTTTATTATTGCCTCTAGGGCATATTTCCAACAGTCTCCCACTTGCACTAGAGTCAATAATCTAGTTACATTGTGATGAATCAACACCCATAGAGTTCTCGTGTTGATCATGTTTTGCTCATGAGAGAGGTTTAGTAACGGATCCGCGACATTCAGATCCGTATGTACTTTGTAAATTTCTATGTCTCCATCCCGAACGCTTTCACGGATGGAGTTGAAGCGACGCTGATGTGCTCGGTCTTCTTGTGAAACCCGGCCTTGGCAAGTGCAATAGCTCCAAGGTTGTCACGTAAGAGTTTGATCGGCCCCGACGCATTGGGTATGACTCTAGGTCGGTGATGAACTCCTTCACCCAAATTGCTTCATGCGCTGCCTCCGAGGCTGCCATGTACTCCGCTTCACATGTAGATCCCGCCACGACGCTTCGCTTGCACCACCACCATCGCTCCACCATTCAACATATACACGATCCGGTTTGTGACTTAGAGTCATCCAGATCCGTGTCGGTTAGCGCCGACGAACCTGCTACGACGAGCTCTTCGTCACCTCCATAAACGAGAAACATGTCCTTTGTCCTTTCGTACTTCAGATATTCTTGATCATTGTCCAAAGGTTCCTTGCCGGATTACTTTGGTACCTTCCTACCAAACTTACGGCAAGGTTTACATCAGGTCCGTACACAAGATGGCATACATAATAGATCCTATGGCTGAGGCATAGGGATGACACTCATCTCTTCTTTATCTTTTGTCGTGGTCGGGCATTGAGCTGAGCTCAATCTCACACCTTGCAACACGTGCAAGAACCCTTCTTGACTGATCCATTTTGAACTTCTTCAAAATCTTATCAAGGTATGTGCTTTAGAAAGACCTATGAGGCGCCTCGATCTATCTCTATAGATCTTGATGCCTAATATATAAGCAGCTTCTCCAAGGTCCTTCATTGAAAACACTTATTCAAGTAGGCCTTAATGTTGTCCAAGAATTCTATATCATTTCCCATCGTAAGTATGTCATCTACATATAATATGAGAAATGCCACAGAGCTCCCACTCACTTTCTTGTAAACGCAGCTTCTCCATAAGTCCAAGATAACCCAAACGCTTTGATCATCTCATCAAAGCGTAATGTTCCAACTCCGAGATGCTTGCACCAGCCCATAAATGGATCGTTGAGCTTGCATACTTTGTTAGCGTTTTAGGATCGATAAAACCTCCGTTGCATCATATACAGCTCTTCCTTAAGATATCCGCTAAGGAACGCTGTTTTGACGCCCATCTGCCATATCTCATAATCATAGTATGCGGCAATTGCTAACATGATTCGGACGGACTTAAGCTTCACCACGGAGAGAAAGTCTCATCGTAGTCAATCCCTTGAACTTGCCGATAACCCTTAGCGACAAGTCGAGCTTTATAGATGGTGACATTACCATCCGCCCTTCTTCCTCTTAAAGATCCATTTGTTTTCTATCGTCACGATCATCGGGCAAGTCACCAAAGTCCACACTTTGTTTTCATACATGGATTCTATCTCGGACTTCATGGCTTCTAGCCATTTGTTGGAATCGGGCCCGCCATCGCTTCTTCATAGTTCAAGGTTCATTGTTGTCTAACAACATGATTTCCAAGACAGGTTGCTGCATCACTGTGCGGAACGTGTCCTAGTGGACCCACGGGTTCAAGAGCAACTTGATCCAAGTACCTTGATCATCATCATGAATTTCTTGGAACGTTAAAAATTAAAATTTTTCCTACGGTTTCACCAAGATCCATCTATGAGTTCAACTAACAACGAAGTCATGGAGATGCATCTACATACCACTTTGTAGATCCAAGCGAAGCGCTCAAAAGAACGGGTTGAGGTAGGCACGCCTGATCCAATCACCGGAGATCCTAGGCCGAACGGACGGCACCTCCGCTCCAACACACGATCACGGACGCCTCCTCCTTCTTGATCCAGAAGGGGAAGGAGAGGTTGATGAAGATCCAGAGCAGACCGGGTGGTGGATGCAGCAGATCCCAAAGCTTCGCCAAGGCCAGGGAGGAGGAGGTGGCAAGGGGAAGGGAGGTGCCAAGCGGGTCTTGCGCCCTTCCTCCCTCCACTATATAGGGCTAGGGGCGCATGCCCCTGGAGATCCCATCTAGATGGGGGGCGGGCCCCGGGCAACGGCCCTTAGGGTTTCCAACCAGGGCATGCCTCGGGGCAACGCCCAGGGTTTCCAACCGGGGGCGGCCCCTGGGACGGCCCCAGGGTTTCCAACCCAGGCGCCTTTGGGACCTTGGTCGCACCAGCCCACCAGGCTGGTTCCCACGCCACTTCAGCCCATGGGCCCTCCGGATAGGTGGCCCCACCTGTGGACCTCGATTTTCCGGGTCCGACAATACCGGACCCCAAAACTTTCCCATGGTCAAACGACTTCCTATATAAATCTTACCTCCCACCATTCGAACTCCTTTGGACGTCCGGATCTCATCCGGACTCAACAACTTTGGGTTACTGATACTAATATCTCTACAACCCTAGGCCACCAATTAATGTGTAGACCCACGGTTCGGGATATGCGATAGACCGAGATGCCTCCCCAATAACCAACAGCGGATCTGATACCCATGTTGGTTCCTACATACCTCGATGATCTCACGGATGAACCACGGTCGAGGATTCAATCAAACCCCGGATACAATTCCCTTTGTCAATCGGTACGCTATTTCCCAGACTCATCCCGATCCCAATACCTTGTTCAAGATCGCTCCAAGTCACTTTACTGATCAGAATGATGATCCCGACTAACCACTTAGTCACTTTGAGCTCATTATGATGATGTTACCGAAAGGGCCCAGATACCCTCCTAACGGAGTGACAAATCCCGCCTCGATCCGGTCAACCCAAATTACTTTCGAGATACCTAGTGCACCTTTATAGTCACCCACAGCCAGGACGCTTTACACCCAAAGCATTTACGATCCGGAGTTACACATCTCATGGTCTAAGGAAGAGATACTTGACATTGGAAAAGCTCAGCAAAACGAATACACGATCTTGTGCTATGCTTAGATTGGTCTTGTCCATCACATCATTCTCCTAATGATGTGATCCCGCTGTCAATGACATCCAATGTCCATAGTCGAAACATGACTATCTTAACCAACAGCTAGTCAACTAGAGGTCACTAGGACATGTTATGGTTATTTTCACACGTTACGATTTCCGGATAATACAGCTTATAACATGAATAAAAGACAATCATCATGAACAAAGAAATATAATAATAACACTTTTATTATTGCCTCTAGGCATATTTCCAACAGTCTCCCACTTGCACTAGAGTCAATAATCTAGTTACATTGTGATGAATCAACCCATAGAGTTCGTGTTGATCATGTTTTGCTCCGGAGAGAAAGTTTAATAACGGATTGCCATTCGATCCGATGTACTTTGTAAATTTCTATGTCTCCATCCCTAACGTTTCACGGATGGAGTTGAAGCGACGCTGATGGTTTGGTCTTCTTGTGAAACCGGGCCTTGGCAAGTGCAATAGCTCCAAAGGTTGCAAAGAGTTTGATCGGCCCCGACGCATTGGGTATGACCAGGTCGGTGATGAACTCCTTCACCCAAATTGTTCATGCGGCCCCTCCCGAGGCGCCATCCCGCCACATGTAGATCCCGCCACGACGCTCGCTTGGCCGCACCAATCGCTCCACCATTCAACATATACACGATCCGGGTTTGTGACTTAGAGTCCGATCGTGTCGGCTAGGCCGACGAACTCAAAGCTTTTCGCACCTCCATAAACGAGAAACATGTCCTTTGTCCTTTCGTACTTCAGGATATTCTGACCCTTGTCCGGTTCCTTGCGGGATTACTTTGGTACCTTCCTACCAAACTTACGGCAAGGTTTACATCAGTCCGTACACAAAGATGGCATACATAATAGATCCTATCGAGGCATAGGGATGACACTCATCTCTTCTTTATCTTTTGTCGGGTCGGCATTGAGTGAGCTCAATTCACACCTTGCAAAGCAAGAACCCTTTTGACTGATCCATTTTGAACTTTTCAAAATCTTATCAAGGTATGTGGTTTTGAAAGACCTATGAGGCGCCTCGACTATCTCTATAGATCTTGATGCCTAATATATAAGCAGCTTCCAAGGTCCTTCATTGAAAACACTTATTCAAGTAGGCCTTAATGTTGTCCAAGAATTCATATCATTTCCCATGGTATGTCATCAATATAATATGAGAAATGCCAAGAGCTCCCACTACTTTTTGTAAACGCAGTTTCCATAAGTCCAAGAAACCCAAACGCTGATCATCTCATCAAAGGTAATGTTCCAACTCCGAGATGCTTGCACCAGCCCATAAATGGACCGTTGAGCTTGCATACTTTGTTAGCGTTTTAGGATCGAAAAATCCTTGCATCATAACGCTCTTCCTTAAGATATCCGTTAGGAACGCTTTTGACGCCCATCGCCATATCTCATAATCATAGTATGCGGAATTGAACATGATTCGGACGGACTTGCTTCACCACGGAGAGAAAGTCTCATCGTAGTCAATCCCTTGAACTTGCCGATAACCCTTAGCGACAAGTCGAGCTATATAGATGGTGACATTACCATCCGCCCTTCTTCCTCTTAAAGATCCATTTTTTTCTATCGCCGATCATCGGGCAAGTCACCAAAGTCCACACTTTGTTTTCATACAAGGATTCTATTTGACTTCATGGCTTCTAGCCATTTGTTGGAATCGGGCCCCCATCGCTTCTTCATAGTTCAAGGTTCATTGTTGTCAACAACATGATTTCCAAGAGGGGTTGCGACACGGCGGAACGGTCCTAGTGGACCCACGGTTCAGAGCAACTTGATCCCAATTGATCATCATCATGAATTTCTCTTCCGGTGTAGGCATCACAGAACATTTTCCCGAGCTGCACTACTATCCTGTCAAGAGGTAACTTCATCGAAGTTCTACTTTCCTCCCACTTACTTTTTCGAGAAAACTTTTTCCGTAAAGGATCCGTTTAGCAACAAAGATCTTGCCCTGATCTTAATAGAAGGTATACCCATTTTTAGGGTATCCTATGAAGACGATTTTTCCGACTTGGGTTCGAACCAGTTGAAGTTTCTTACAAAGCACGGATCCCCAAACTTTTAGAAACATTAGGTTTCTTCCCAAACCATAATTCATACGGTTCGCCTCAACGGACTTAGACGGTGCCCTATTTAAAGTGAATGTAGCTGTTCTAGAGCGATCCCCAAAATGATAGCAAATCAAAGAGACATCATAGACCAACCATATCCAATAGAGTGCGACAACGCTCGACACAACACCGAGGTGTTCCAGACGGCTTAGGTGAAACATTCCACATTTTCTGTGTACCAAATTGGACTTAAATATTCTCCTCCATGATCCGATCGAAGAATTTTATCTTTCCACGTGATTCTCTACTTCATTCTGAAATTCTTGAACTTTTCAAAGGTCTCAGATTTGTGTTTCATCAAGTAGAATACCCATATCTACTCAAGTCATCCGTGAGAGTGAGAACATAACGATTCCTCCCGGAGCCTCAACGCCATTGGACCGCAACATCGGTATGTATGATTTCCAACAAGTTGGTTGCTCGCCCATTGTTCCAGAATGGAGTTTTCATTTGCCCATGAGGCATGGTTCGATGTGTCAAATGATTCATAATCAAGAGACTCCAAAAGTCCATCAAGATGGAGCTTTTCATGCGCTTGACACCAATGTGACCAAGGCGGCAAGACACAAGTATGTGGGACTATCGTATCAACTTTACATCTTTTGGTATTCACGCTATAAACATGTAATACTACGCCGAGATTCATTAAGAATAAACCATTGACCATCGGGCATGACCATAAAACATATCTCTATATAAATAGAACAACCATTATTCTCATTGAATGAGTAGCCATCTCCATTAAACGAGATCTAGATACAATATTCATGCTCAAACTTGGCACCAAATAACAATTATTAAGGTTCATTACTAATCCCGAGGTAAATGAAGAGGTAGCGGTCGACGGCCATCACATCGACTGAACCATTCCCCGACGACGGCACCTCGCCCTTGCCGCCTCCCTTATTCCACAGCCCCGCGTGAGTTACAAATATGAGCAACGGCACCGATCAAATACCTGTGAGTTACTACTAACCGGTAAAGTACACATCAATTACATGTATATCAAATATACCTTTGGTGTTCGGCCTTCTTGTCCGCTAAGTATTTGGGCGCCGCCAAAGGACTCCCTCCCTGCAATAAAAGCACTGGCCCGGTTTGGGTCCATTCTTTGATTCTTCCCGAACTTGTTACCGGGCAACCTCCTTGCCATCCTTTTGAAGTTCTTCGCCCTTTGCCCTTCTTGAACTTAGTGGTCTTATTGACCATCAACACTTGATGTTCTTTCTTGATTTCAACCTCGCTGACTTCAGATAGAGAATACTTCAGAATGGTCTTTACCATCCCCCATTTGTAGTTCATCAAAGCTTTGTAGCTTGGTGGAGCGACGAGGATTCCCAATGACCGCCCATCGGAGGTTAATATTCAGTTCAACTTGGCAACCGCAATCTTGAATGTGCTCACCGACGTAACTTTTTCTCCATCTTACAACTATAGAACTTGTCGGAGATGTCATCTCTCACCGGCGTGAGCTTGGAAAACAAGTTTCAGCCTCTAACATCTCATATGCTCCGGATGCTCAAAACGCTTTTGGAGCCCCTTCTAAGGTAAAGCATGCCGACCGAACGAGGGAGTAATCATCAGACGAGATGCCAAGAATTCATAATGTCTTGGTTCTTCTGGGACGGAGCGCCACCTAGGTCCTTCTAGGACATATTGTTCTAGCAGCTATGAGGATGATCTCGTTCGGACCCACCGATAGTTGCCCGGCCATCTTTCATTGGTTTTCTAGGAACGCAAGTTCAAGGAATGAGGCTGGCCATTTGATCTACAAGACATATCATTCAAAAGTTTTAGACTAAGTTCATGATAATTAAGTTCATCTAATCAAATTATTTAAATGAACTCCCACCAGATTTGACATCCTCTAGTCATCTAAGTTACACATCCAGAACTAAGCAGGTCCATCATCACATGAGACGGACTAGTCATCATCGGTGAACATTCTCATGTTGATCGTTTCTATAACCGTTCGACCCCTCTCCGTGTTCCGAGGCCATGTCTATACATGCTAGGCTCGCGTAAACCCTAAGTGTTTTGGTAAATTGTCTTACACCCGTGTATGTGAACGTAAGAATCCATCACACCCATCATCATGGTGCTTAGAAGTACTTAACTTTAGCAACGGTGCAGCTTAGGGAAACACTTTGAAATTGTTGTAAGGGATCATCTTATTTACTACCGGCTCTAAGTAAACAAGATGTATAAACATAATAAACATCACATGCAATTATATAGTAGTGACATGATATGGCCAAATCATAAAACCCATTGATCTCCATCTTCGGGCTCCATGAATCTTGTCACCGCATGACACCATGATCTCCATCATCATGATTCCATTATTGTGCCTCCATGAAGTTGTACGCCAACACTACTTTACTTTTATGGCTAACCTTAGCAATAAAGTAAAGTAAGTTAATGTTTCAAACACCAGGTCATACAAAAATAAAGACAACTCCTATGGTTTGCCGTTGTCATACCATCACATGCAAGTCGGATTCCTATTACAAGAAATGATCTCATACATCACAATATGTTTTCATTCATCACAACTTGGCCATATCACATCACATGACAATTGCTGCAAAACAAGTTAGACGCCCCAATTGTTGTTGCATCTTTACGTCGAATTGTTCTAGCAAGAACGTTTACCCTAATAACCACAACGTGATCTTGTCAACTTTATTTACCCTTCATAAGGACCCTTTTCATCGAATCCGCCCAACTAAAGTAGGAGAGAGAACCGCCAGCCACCTTATGCAACTAGTGCATGTTAGTCTGGAACCTCCACGAATCGACGTAAGGTTGGTCCGCCACTTCATCCCACAATACCTTGAAGCAAGATAAGACTAGTAGCGCAAGTAAATTGACAAGATCCACGCCCACAACTAATTGTGTTCTACCTGCAAAGAGAACTACGATAGACCTAGCTCGATCCACGTTGGGGAACGCTGAAAATTAAAATTTTTCCACGGTTTCACCAAGATCCATCTATGAGTTCATCTAAGCAACGAGTCATGGGAGATCTACATACCACTTTGTAGATCGGAGGGAAGCGCTCAAAAGAACGGGTTGAGGTAGGACACGCCGTGATCCAATCACCGAGATCCTAGCCGAACGGACGACCTCCGCTCAACACACGACGGTCAGGACGCCTCCTTCTTGATCCAGAAGGGGAAGGAGAGGTTGATGAAGATCCAGCACACGCGGGGTGGTGGATGCAGGGATCCCAAGGGCCAAGGCCCCATGGAGGAGGAGGTGGCAAGGGAAGGAGGGCCAAATGCGGGTCTGCCGCCTTTCCCTCCACTTATATAGGGGCTAGGGGGCGATGCCCTGGAGATCCCATCTAGATGGGGGGGCGGCCCGGGCAACGGCCCCTTAGGGTTTCCAACGGGGCTGCCCCGGGCAACGGCCCCAGGGTTTCCAACCAGGGGCTGTAAAACCCCCAGGGTTTCCAACCCAGGGCTTTGGGACCTTGGGGCGCACCACCCACCAGGCTGGTTCCCACGCCACTTCAGCCCACCTAGCGGTCCTTCTAGGACATATTGTTTCCTAGCAGCTATGAGGATGATCTCAAGTTCCGGACCCAGTCCGAGATAGTTGCTGCCGCCATCTTTCAGCTTGGTTTTCTAGGAACGCGCTGAAGTTCAAGTTGACATGAGCGCTGGCCATTTGATCTACAAGACATATCATTCAAAAGTTTTAGACTAAGTTCATGATAATTAAGTTCATCTAATCAAATTATTTAAATGAACTCCCACCAGATTAGACATCCTCTAGTCATCTAAGTGTTACACGATCCGAGTAGATTAGGTCGGTCCGATCATCACATGAGACGGACTAGTCATCATCGGTGAACATTCTCATGTTGATCGATCTTCTATACGACTCGTGTTCGACCTTTCGGTCTCCGTGTTCCGAGGCCATGTCTATACATGCTAGGCTCGCCAAGTTAACCCTAAGTGTTTTCGCGTGTGTAAATCTGTCTTACAATTCGCTGTATGTGAACGTAAGAATCCATCACACCCGATCATCACGTGGTGCTTAGAAGCTTACTTAACTTTAGCAACGGTGCACGCTTAGGGAGAACACTTTGAAATTGTTGTAAGGATCATCTTATTTACTACCGTCGCTCTAAGTAAACAAGATGTATAAACATAATAAACATCACATGCAATTATATAGTAGTGACATGATATGGCCAATATCATAAAACTCCATTGATCTCCATCTTCGGGCTCCATGATCATCTTGTCACCGCATGACACCATGATCTCCATCATCATGATCTCCATCATTGTGCCTCCATGAAGTTGTCACGCCAACGACTACTTTACTTCTATGGCTAACGCGCTTAGCAATAAAGTAAAGTAAATTACATGGCGCTCTTCAATGACACGCAGGTCATACAAAATAAAGACAACTCCTATGGTTCCTGCCGTTGTCATACTCATCGACATGCAAGTCGTGATTCCTATTACAAGAACATGATCTCATACATCACAATATGTCATTCATCATTCATCACAACTTGGCCATATCACATCACATGACAATTGCTGCAAAAACAAGTTAGACGCCCTCTAATTGTTGTTGCATCTTTACGTGGCTGCAATTGGGTTCTAGCAAGAACGCTTTTCTTACCTACGAATAACCACAACGTGATCTTGTCAACTTCTATTTACCCTTCATAAGGACCCTTTTCATCGAATCCGCCCAACTAAAGTAGGAGAGATGACACCGCCAGCCACCTTATGCAACTAGTGCATGTTAGTCGGTGGAACCGGTCTCACGTGAATCGCACGTAAGGTTGGTCCGGCCGCTTCATCCCACAATACCTTGGAAGCAAGATAAGACTAGTAGCGGCAAGTAAATTGACAAGATCCACGCCCACAACTAATTGTGTTCTACTCGTGCAAAGAGAACTACGATAGACCTAGCTCATGATGCCACTGCTAGGGAACGCTAGTAAAATTAAAATTTTTCCCACGGTTTCACCAAGATCCATCTATGAGTTCATCTAAGCAACGAGTCATGGAGATGCATCTACATACCACTTTGTAGATCGCGAGCGGAAGCGCTCAAAAGAACGGGTTGAGGTAGTTGTACACGCCGTGATCCAATCACCGGAGATCCTAGCGCCGAACGGACGGCACCTCCGCTGCTCAACACACGACGGTCAGCGTGACGCCTCCTCCTTCTTGATCCAGCAAGGGGAAGGAGAGGTTGATGAAGATCCAGCAGCACGACGGCGTGGTGGTGGATGCAGCAGGATCCGCAGAGCCGCCAAGCGCCTCATGGAGGAGGAGGTGTAGCAAGGGGAAGGAGGTGCCAAGATGCGGGTCTTGCCGCCTTCCTCCCTCCACTATATATAGGGGCTAGGGGGCGATGCCCTTGGAGATCCCATCTAGATGGGGGGCGGCGCCCGGGCAACGGCCCCTTAGGGTTTCCAACCAGGGGGCGCATGCCCCTGGGGCAACGGCCCCAGGGTTTCCAACCAGGGGGCGCATGCCCTCTGGGCAACGGTCCCTAGGGTTTCCAACCCTAGGCGCCTTGGGACCTTGGGCGCACCAGCCCACCAGGCTGGTTCCCACGCCACTTCAGCCCATGGGCCCTCCGGATAGGTGGCCCCACCCGTGGACCTCGATCTTCCGGTGGTCCCTGACAATACCGTGACCCCAAAACTTTCCCGATGGTCAAACTGACTTCCTATATATAAATCTTTACCTCCGACCATTCCGAACTCCTCGTGACGTCCGGATCTCATCCGGACTCAACAACTTTCGGTTACTGCATACTAATATCTCTACAACCCTAGCGCCACCGAACCTTATGTGTAGACCCCACGGGTTCGGAGATATGCGCATATGACCGAGATGCCTCTCCGTCAATAACCAACAGCGGATCTGGATACCCATGTTGGCTCCTACATACTCCTCGATGATCTCATCGGATGAACCACGATGTCGAGGATTCAATCAAACCTCAGATACAATTCCTTTGTCAATCGGTATCGTTATTTGCCCGAGACTCGATCGTCGGTATCCCAATACCTTGTTCAGATCGCATCGCAAGTCACTTTACTCGCATCAGAATGTATGATCCCGTGACTAACCACTTAGTCACTTTGAGCTCATTATGATGATGCATTACCGAGTGGGCCCAGAGATACCTCTCCGTTATACGGAGTGACAAATCCCAGCCTCGATCCGTGTCAACCCAATGACACTTTCGGAGATACCAGAGTGCACCTTTATAGTCACCCAGCTTACGCCAGACGCTTTGGTACACCCAAAGCACTCTTACGGTATCCGGAGTTACACGATCTCATGGTCTAAGGAAGAGATACTTGACATTGGAAAAGCTCTAGCAAAACGAACTACACGATCTTGTGCTATGCTTAGGATTGTCTTGTCCATCACATCATTCTCCTAATGATGTGATCCCGCTGTCAATGACATCCAATGTCCATAGTCGAAACCATGACTATCTGTTGACCAACGAGCTAGTCAACTAGAGGCTCACTAGGGACATGTTATGGTCTATGTATTCACACGTGTATCACGATTTCCTGATAATACAGCTTATAGCATGAATAAAAGACAATCATCATGAACAAAGAAATATAATAATAACACTTTTATTATTGCCTCTAGGGCATATTTCCAACAGAGAGCTGCTTCCCATCTAGGGTTTCCACCCCAAGGGGTGCGGCCAGCCCTAGATGGGTCTTGGGGAGGCGGCCAAGAGGGGAGGGAGAGGGAGGCACCACTAGATGGGCCTTAGGCCCATCTCGCCTCAGGCTTGCCCTCCCACTTTCCCTTGCGCCTTGGGCCTCTTGGGGGCGACCAGCCCCTTGGGGCTGGTTCTCCCACACTTGGCCCATGCAGCCCTCCGGGTTAGTGGCCCCACTTGGACCCCGACCTCCCTGTGGTCCCAGACGTTACCTAAAAACCCAAACTTTTCCGGTGACCAAAACAGACTTCCCATATATAAATCTTTACCTCCTCGACCATTCCTAACTCCTCGTGACGCCTAGAATCTCATCCAGACTCAACAACATTCGCTAACCACATACAAACTTCCTTTATAACCCTAGCGCCATCGAACCTTATGTGTAGACCCCACGGTTCGGGAGACATGTAGACATGACCGAGACGTTTCTCCGTCAATAACGAACAGCGGATCTGATACCCATGTTGGTTCCTACATGTTCCACGATGATCTCATCGGATGAACCACGATGTCAAGGACTCAATCAATCCCGTGATACAATTCCCTTTGTCTAACGGTATTAGACTTGCCCGAGATTCGATCGCTCGGTATCCGATACCTTGTTCAATCTCGCACGGCAAGTCTTTTTCTCGCTCCGTAACACATCATCCCGTGATCAACCCCTTGGTCACATTGTGCACATTATGATGATGTCTACCGAGTGGGCCCAGAGATAGCTCTCCGCTTACACGGAGTGACAAATCCCAGCCTTGATTCGTACAACCCAATGTACACTTTCGGAGATACCTGTAGTGCACCTTTATAGCCACCCAGGCCATTGCTGTGACGCTTGGTACACCCAAAGCATTCCTACAAGATCCGGAGTTGCACAATCTCATGGTCTAAGGAAATGATACTTGACATTAGAAAAGCTTTAGCATACGAACCACGCATCTTTGTGCTAGGCTTAGGATTGTCTTGTCCATCACATCATTCTCCTAATGATGTGATCCCATTATCAACTACATCCAATGTCCATGGTCGTGAAACCGTAACCATCTGCTGATTAACGAGCTAGTCAACTAGAGGCTTACTAGGACATGGTGTTGTCTATGTACCCACACATGTATCTGAGTTTCCTATCAATACAATTATAGCATGGATAATAAACGATTATCATGAACAGGGAAATATAATAATAACTAATTTATTATTGCCTCTAGGGCATATTTCCAACACGAGCTACATCTTCACACGCAAGGAAGTGCGTCCGGGAAAAAAACGATTCACCCCCCTGACTGCTGGGACCTACCAGCTACATCTTCGCACGCAAGGAAGTGCGTCCAAAAAACACCACCCCTCGACTGCTGGGACCCACTAGCTACACCTTCGCACGCAAGGAAGTGCGCCCGCAAAAAAACGATTCGCCTCTCGATCGTTGGGACTCAAGAGCTACACCTTCTCACGCAAGGAAGTGCGCCTGTAAGAAAAAATGATTCGCTTTCCCGATCGCTGGACCCAAAGAGCTTACACCTTCGCACGCAAGGAAGTGCGCCCGGAAAAATGAAAATGATTCGTCCCCTCGATCCGCCGGGACCCACCAGCTACATCTTCGCAGTAAGGAAGTCCTCGGCGCTTGGGACCCACCTGGTCGGCGCACGTAGCGTTGTCATCCCGGTCGCGAACGGTACGCACATACCGTTGATGTAGAGGCGCCGCACGTGTCGTAGTAGAGGCGCGCACGTGTCGTAGTAGAGGCGCACGTCGTCGAGTAGAGGCGCCGTCGTAGTACAGCGCCGCACGTAGCATGTACACGTATGTACAGCGGGCTGTGGTGCAAGAAAGAAAATACGGTCACGAGTGTACATAAGGGCGGGTTCTCGAACGCTTAGTCGCAAGATACCGCAAAACGGAGGAAATGGACCTCCTACGGTCAAACGGGGTCCTGTTGATCGGGAGGGTGTGGCGATCAAAACGGAGGAAACGGACTCTCCCACGGTCGAAACAGGGTCCTGCTGATCTAAGGTGTGGCGATCGCAAAACGGACGAAACGGACCTCCTACGGTCAAACGGGGTCATGTTGATCGGGAGGTGTGGCGATCGCAAAACGGATTTAAACAGATCTCCTATGCTCAAACAGGGTCCCGTTGATCGGGAGGTGTGGCGCATCGCAAACGGAGGAAACAGACCTCCCACGGTCAAACGGGGTCCCGTTGATCGGAGGGGTCTAGCGCATCGCAAAACGGATTTAAACGGACCTCCTACGGTCAAACGGGGTCCTGCCGATCGAGGTGTGGCGATCGCAAAACGGACAAAACGGACTTGTGTTGGAGCGCCACGGTCAAACGGGGGAGGGGTGTTGCGCATCGCAAAACGGGACTCCACGGATACCGCTCATCTCCACCGCCGACCTCCTCCAGCCTCCACGGGCTACCGTCGACCTCGCCACCTCCATGGGCTCCAGCTCATCCAGCCTCCACCGCCGCTACTCCATCGGCCATCGCTCAACCACCCTCCATGGGCACCCTCCACCGCTCATTGTTCATCCAGCCTCTCCACACCACGGGTCCTGCTCAACCACCCTCCATGGCCACCCTCCACCGCTCATCGCTCATCCAGCCCTCTACACCACAGTTCCTATTCATCCGAGGCAACGCCACCGCCACTGCTCATCCAACCCCCCGCAACGCCATCGCTCATCCTGCAGGCAGCATTGATCGGCTTCGCTAGCAGCAGAGCGGCGAATCGCCCATCGGGTTCGCCATCGTACCATCGATCGATCGCCGGGTTCAAGAACGTAGCTCGCAGCAATCGCCGGGTTCGTTAGAGCCCAACGCCGCCGCTTCGCGCTAGAGCTAACGCCGCACACACGCTGCAGACGATGAGAGAAACGCGATCGCCTCCGCCTCGACCTCCCACCATAACCGCAACTCCTCAAACTTTCCTCGCCTCGCTTTCTACTATGGTTTTTTCCATGGACGACCCAAAGACTGTCATGCAGCAGCTGCCTCCGCCCGCCAGACTTAAAAGCCCATTTTCTCATGATTTTTGTCATAGAAGTAGGAGCCCACCACATCTATGATGATACCGGTTTTGTCACAATTATCGCTATAGAAGTGTCATATGTATGATGTAAAAAAAATTGCTCGCCCAAAATGTCACGGATGTGTCTTTTTTCGTAGTGTGTGAAGCCCCCACATCATCAAGTGAGAAACAAACCTTCAATGAAGAATTGAGCTTAATGGTGAAGAACTTCAACAAATTCTACATGAGTAGAAGCAAAGAGAGAAGCTCCAAGTCAAGGTCCTACAATGACAAAAGATCTTCTAGTCGTGAGCGTAATTGCTACAATTGTGGAAGACCCAGACACTATTCCAATGAGTGTACGGCACCCTACAAAAGAAGAGAGGATTCTACGAAGAGAAGAAGTAGAAGGGAAGAATCACCATCAAGTGAGAGAAGGAGTAGAGATGATCGTTATGAACGAAGAACATCCCGGAGAAGCAAGGATTCGGAAAGGAAGGACAAGTCATCAAGGAGCTACACAAAACGAAGACATCAAGCTCATGTTGGTGAATGGGTACCCGCCTCGACTCCGACAATCACTCCGAGAGAAGCCATCACTCCGACCAATATACTCAAGATGAAGGTGTTGCCGGTCTAGCACTTGTGTCAACCAACCCTATGACATATTTGATTCACCAAATGAAGGAATTGGAAGATGCTTCATGGCCAAAGGTCCAAAGGTATCACACCCCGAGTATGTTGATTTCAATAGTGATGAAGATGACTTGTTAGGTGATGATGATTTACTTGTTGACAACTCTAGTGATGAATACTATGATGAAACGTCAATTAATCATGCTAATCAAGATAAAACGAATAACAATGATAAGGAGAAGATTGAGCTTCTAACTAAAGAACTAAACACTCTTAAGTTAGCTCATGAAACTATCTTAGAAGATCATCGAGAACTTTAAGAACTCATGAGAAGTTACGCTTGAAAGGCTCAACCTTGAGCAAGAGCATGAGTTCTTAAAGGAATCAATGATGATCTTCGAAGAAAAGTTCTTACATTGCCAAGCTGCTTACTCTTATCTACTTACATGCCTCAAGTCAAGTCTAGTAACAAGAACAAGAAGGATTCTTCCTCTAGTAGTAACAATAATCATGCTAAATCCAATGTTGTTGCTTCTAGTAGTTCTCTTGATTCCACTAATGATTCTCTTAGCCAAGTTACACTTGAGCAAGAAAATAGCTTATTGAAGGGAATTATAGAGAAAGGTGTTTACAAGAGCCTTGCCGGGAGTAAGCAATTTGAGGAAATTGTACGCAGCAAGGAAGGCACCAAGAATCAAGGTGTTG
This sequence comes from Aegilops longissima, assembly GCA_021605205.1. Classification (NCBI taxonomy): domain Eukaryota; kingdom Viridiplantae; phylum Streptophyta; class Magnoliopsida; order Poales; family Poaceae; genus Aegilops; species Aegilops longissima. The sequence continues at coordinate 618,127,285 of CM038680.1, forward strand.
GTTTTGAACGAAGTTCAATGCCAATGGAGTTGAGGGAAGAAGATCAATACCCCAAGACTAAGTTTGTTCCTCAACAAGAGAAGTATGATCCTACTTCCTTCAAGGGACACAAGCCCAAGATGATCTTCCACCACAAGACCACAAGCAAAAAGGCAAGGACAAGCTTCAAGAAGAGATTGATGTATTTGAAGAAGCTCCAAAGGCCTTGGTCAAGTGGGTTCCCAAGACTACATCAAGCTCTACTTCATCTAGTACAACTACAACTCCAAGGATTCCCATCAAGATGATGTGGGTCCCAAGAAGAAGAACTAGAGAGTTCTTGAGGGTGACTCGCCAACATATTTCACTCATATCATTTTGGCAATAACTAGTGCAATCAACTTCCACATCTTGCACTAGTTCAAGGAGTCACAAACCCTCTTGTTGGTAAGACAAGGGACAAGGTAACCTAATGCTCTCATAGACATCATCTTGTGTGTGCATCACTCTATGTCTATGGATATCCTTGTTTGTTCCTTGTGGGACTAACCTGTAGGTATTGAAAGTGCAACTCACTCTAAAGGATTGCTCCAAATGATCTACATCAACATTGAGCATCCACATCTTCAAAGACCTACATGAAGTCATCATCGACAAAACCCAAGGTTAGTTCATCCCTCTAAGGGGGGATCTCACATCTAGGGGGAGCTTTACTCTAAGAATTGAGCTAAAGCAACTCTAATGGTGTGAACACAACAATGCATTATGTAAAAGTGGTAACCCCACTTGAGCTTAAACGATGAGTATGACCTATGATCAAATGTATTCATTTGACTCCTAAGTCAATATACTCATATATAGATGACCTAGTCATCGCCAATTGCTTGATAGATGCTAGAATTGGTTGTGCATGCTTCGCCACATTTTTCATTTGCCATTTTATTGTGTGAGCATGTTGGTTGCACATTTTACTCATTCGAGGACATCCACCTGTTGTTTTGATTGGTTTCTTTTTCTTTTTCCTAGTGGATGGACAAGAATGCCTAAGAACCTTCTCTAGCTATCTATGCTTTTCTTGTCTCAAACTCTATTCATGCTACATCACAAAATTTTATCAAGTCAGATTCGAACCACTCTGTGTGAGGAGCACTTGGATTCTCCGATTCGTCATAGACTTAAACTTCCAAGACTTCTTTGTGCGTTTCGGTTTGACCGATTCCCATTTTGGTCATACCGAGATCACTGAGTCGATCTAAGTTTTCAATCTCGGTGCAACCGATTTGAACTTTTTGGTCACACCGAGTTCTTGTAACTGCTAGCAGTTATGCATCTCGGTGCCACCGAGTTGTTCCACTCGGTCACACCGACAGGGTCGGGCTATATATACCCACGGGCAAAACTTTGGAAATTTTCTCCAACTCTTTCGCCTGCTCAGCCCACTCGCCTGTGGTCTCCAGACCTTCCTCCTCGCTCCACTGCCTCCTTCCATCGGGTCTCACCGCTATCAACGGTAATCATCCCCGCTGCTGCCACCAGAGCGAGTTCATCCCCAAACTAGGGTATGTCGGCATTCGGGAACGGGGTACCAGACTTGCTCGCTGCTGCCTGCGGCGTGGCTCTAGGGGTGGCCCAAAGACGCCCACTCCATCAAGACGAGCTCAAGACCTCGCGAGGGGCTGAGATTGCCAAGCGGATTTACAGAAGCTTCTCGTGCACGGCCTCGTCAGCTGGCTCATGAGGAGGCGGAGAGATCAAGGCGGGTACCTCACGAGGTGCCCATGACGCAAGCCATGACGACTAAGGGCGCCAAGGGCGCCAGCCCACGCAGTGTCCTCCTTTCCTCTTTGGTAAAGGGGGCAAGCGCAGCGAGAGCATCAAGAAAAGGCATCTGCTTCGTGCAACAAGACCAAGACCGCCGCAACGGCAGGAAGGAAGTCATTGTGGAGCCCAAGCCAAGGCCACCACCGAGCCTTTGTCAGCGAGGACCAACTTTAGTCAGATAAGTGTACTAGATGTTCCCTTCAAATGGCTAATTATTGGTGCCCTTCCCGCTTAATATTTGGGAAGAGGTCTAGGCCTTGCTTATAAATAGGACTAGCCACCCACAGGTAGAGGCAGTTGAGCCGCAGCTTGATCACATCAAGAGATCAATCGCAGAGAGAGAGAGAGAAGCGACTGAACTCCCCCTAGCAGTTCATCGCACCAAATAAGAATGCACTCATGAGGCTATTCTTCCTTGTATTGTTCATCATCAGCCCAAGAGGCAATCCACCACACCACACATTGGAGTAGGGTGTTACACCACAATGGTGGCCCGAACCAGTATAAATCATGTGTCTCTTGTGTTCTTCCTTTCATAGTTTAGATCCTAGAGAGGCGGCGAGGTGCAGGTAGGTAGAGGGCGAGATCTCCGCGCGCACCCCAGAGTTCGAACCTAGAGGGTCTGCCGGAACCCAAAATCCGACATTTGGCGCGCTAGGTAGGGGTGCGCCGGAATTCGTCTTCCGCCGCCCTGTTCTTCGCCGACCATCGCATCCATGCCAGACGCCGCTGGCCTGCCGAAGCCGAAGCCGCCTCGCTACTCAGAACGCCAGACGGCCCCTGTGGCGGCCGCCCGCCGCTTCTCTCGCCGCCATCATCAACGCCGCCATCGCCCGGCGGGAACGAGCAGCAAGCATCGCCCCAGATTCATCCGTGAGGCGAGACGGCCTTATCGCTACTCCTCACTCGCCCCAGCCTGGTTTCGTCTCAAGGCCCGCTGCGCTTACGGAGGCTCGAGCTACGCCATCGCGCAAACGAGCTCCTGCGCTACCGCCTCGTCAACGACGCCTATGAAGAGGGTCGACTGCTGCCGCCGAAGCTCGTTCAAGGCCGCAGGGGCTCTCAAGCCGCCCTTCTTCGCTGCATCGCGCTTCGCCGCGAAGCGAGGAAGTTCGGGCGCCACCGCCCCTCAAGAAGGCGCCGGCCCTAAGGCGCTGCGGGCCCTGGCGGAACCCACTCCGTCCGGCGCCAGCGCTGCAAGAACAGAGCTGCCAAGAGGTCCTCGCCTCAAGAAGCTACCCGAGTGCTCCTCGACCGCTCGTCGCGACCACGCCCTGCTCCAAAGACGCTAAGACCCCGTGTTGCTCCCAGCTGCAGCGCATGGGGACCCGCAAGACCAGGCTCTTCGTCACCAAAGGCCTCCTGTGGCTGTGAGCAGCTGCCGCTTTCACCACCGAGATGTGCAGCGTCGCGGGCCCGCAAGTTCAAGCTGCACCTGCCTCGCCACGACGGCACGGCCGACCTCAAGGAGTTCTTCAGCTTCACGAGCTGGGCATCGAAGCCGCCAATGGGGACGAGAAGGTCATGGCGAACTGGTTTCCCATGGCACTCATGGAAGGAGCCCGCACCTGGCTCCTGAACCTGGCTCCTGGCACTCTCTCCTCCTGGGACGAGATGCGCACCCGCTTCATCGCCAACTTCCAAGGTACTCGCGACCGGCCTCCTGACATGAGCGACGTGCGCCACATCAAGCAGCAGCCAGTGGAGACCCTGCAGAAGTACATCCAGCAATTCAACAACGCACGCCTCAAGATTCCCAAGGTGACCGAGGAGGCCATCATCTCTGCCTTCTCCGACGGAGTGCATGACGTCAAGATGAAGGAGGAGCTGGCGATGCATGAAGATCTGTGCACTTCCTTGGAGCAGTTCAACTTGGCGACCAAGTGCGCCAGGGCTGAGGAAGGACGCCTTTTCCTCCTCGAGCTGCTAGCTGCAGACCTGTAAGAGAAGAAGTCCAAGGCCAAGGACGGAAGCACAAGGGGCTGCCGTGCTCATGCGTAACTGCATACCAAGCGAGGCGTAGATCAGCCCAGTCTTCCAAGGCCGACGGTATCTTGTGTACCACGACCTCCACACCCACAACACCAATGAATGTCAAGAGCTCCGAGCCGCGCGAGAAGGGAGGATCGGTCGATGCCCCGACCGCAACGACGAGGCTATGGCCGAGGAGGAGGAAGAAACGCAGGACGCCGGGAGGACCGTGGCCTCGCCAAGGGTGGCGTGACCGACCTCGCGAGGATCGCCGGGCAGGATCAGCCTCACGAGGGAGGCCGGAGGTATCACCTCATGAGGATCGCCTGCAAGGAAACGCAGGCCTCCCTCCTCTCCGCCAAGCAGCCAAGGAGAAACGAGGACCATCATCAGACGAGGGGCTGGGGCTTCAGAGCCGCCACGATCGCTACATCCCGGGCGGAGCTCAAGCCCCAGCCTCAACGATCTTCCGTGGTTCGCCCACAAGTGAATGCAGTCCTCCCCAAGCTCGGCCACGCGCCTCTCGTGTGGTCAAGATGCACCATCACGCTCATCTCAGCAGATCAGCTCAAGCGCGCGCCACAGCCGGAGTCCTCCCGATGCTTTGTTCCCCAATCATCCGCGACGTAAGTCACCAGACCTCATCGACGGCGGAGCAGGCTCAATGTCCCGTCCAGAGACATTCAACAATCTCCAAGTACTTACAATCAGCTTCAGCCGACCAAGCCTTTCTCCGTAGTCACCGATGGCTCCACGGTTCCGATTAGGCAGGTCCGCCTCCTGTCACCTTCGGGCGCGCGATAACCACCGCGACCGAGCTCATCGACTTTGATGTCGCCCACATTCGCCAGCCACACAACGCCATCCTCGTACCCAGCTCGCCAGTTCATGGCCGTGACTCATCACGGCTACAACGCCCTCAAGATGCCAGAAGCGGCGGAGTCATCACGGTGCCTTGTGAAGAAAGAGACGCAGCAGGCTCCCCGAGCGAGCTTTTCAAGCCGCATCACTTGAAGACCCAGATCGCAGGAGCGTGAGGCTCCCAGAGACCTCTCCCAAGAAGAAGAAGACATCGCCCACAAGACTTTTCTTCTTCTTAGCTGTAGGTTAGACTCCTTTTTTGTAGTTTCTCTCTTGTTCTTCTTTTTATTTCCTTTGCTTGGGCTTACCTCAAGCCCACAAGACTTCGTTGTTTGTTTCTTTAATTTAATAAAAGCTTGCAAGGGGTGTTTACCCTACTGCTTATAGTCAAAAAGAAGACATCGCCAGTCCGACCCTCAGAGGCAGGCCCCTCGTGGTCCGCTACTGCTCAGGGGCACCTCCTTCGTCAGATAGGAAGGCGCGCCGCGCGCTCCCTCAAGCAAGGCTCTGGGCTCTCCTGAGGGCCACCGACCTTGCTAAGGTCACGAGGGAGGCGCCCCACCACTTGGAGGCATGTTTCAGCACGCTTCCTCAGAAGGAGCAAGGAAAGGAGGGCCAAACCCTCGGGAGTTCGTCACCAGATCATGCAGGAGCTGCAGGAGTCAAGAGTCATGAGTGGCAGCCACTGCTACTCACTGCAGCTCCCCATCCAGCGAGGATGGTGGGCTGCATCTGCATCGACATACCAGGCTCAACCGAGCCGCCTCAGAGCGCTTCCGCGCCACGCTGGGGCGCCATGGCGGCCCACCCCACGGCTACGTCAGATGCCTCGCGGCGTGTCGTAACGCTGCCGCCACGCATTCTGCGCCTCATGGGGAGCATCCGAGGCTCAAGAGGCCAGGTGTTCCGTAGTCTTGGCGGAGATGGAGATGGTCCACGAGGAGCCACTAGCGCCCCGAGCCTCCCGAGGCTCCCGGGCCTGGGGCTCATGAAGATCGGGTTCCGCAGCCCACGACGCCCGCTACTTCAACATCCTTCGCCTTCAACGCTATCGTGACATCCTTCAAGTTTCATTTCCAGTGGAGCGCCTGTGGCTGCATCATTCCCAAAGTCATGGGTCTGGCCTCTGCAAGGCGGTATCCCTTTACTTCATGTTTCTAGCTTACCTTATCGGGGCACCCTTGTTGGAAATATGCCCTAGAGGCAATAATAAATTAGTTATTATTATATTTCCTTGTTCATGATAATCGCTTATTATCCATGCTATAATTGTATTGATGAAACTCAGATACATGTGTGGGTACATAGACAACACCATGTCCCTAGTAAGCCTCTAGTTGACTAGCTCGTTGATCAATAGTTGGTTACGGTTTCCTAACCATGGACATTGGATGTCATTATAACGGATCACATCATTGGGAGAATGATGTGATGGACAAGACCCAATCCTAAGCCTAGCACAAGATCGTAGTTCGTATGCTAGAAGCTTTTCTAATGTCAAGTATCATTTCCTTAGACCATGAGATTGTGCAACCCCGGATACCGTGAGGAATGCTTTGGTGTACCAAACGTCCACAACGAATCGGGTGACTATAAAGGTGCACTACAGGTATCTCCGAAAGTGTCTCGGGTTGGCACGAATCGAGATCGATTTGTCACCCGTAAACGGAGAGGTATCTCTGGGCCCACTCGGAGGACATCATCATATGTGCACAATGTGACCAAGGGGTTGATCACGGATGATGTGTTACGGAACGAGTAAAGAGACTTGCCGGTAACGAGATTGAACAAGGTATCGGATACCGACGATCGAATCTCGGCAAGTACAATACCGCTAGACAAAGGGAATTGTATACGGATCGATTGAGTCCTTGACATCGTGGTTCATCCGATGAGATCATCGTGGAACATGTGGGAGCCAACATGGGTATCCAGATCCAGCTGTTGGTTATTGACCGAGAACGCCTCGGTCATGTTCAAGATGATTCCCGAACCCGGGTCTACACACTTAAGGTTCGGCGACGCTTAGGGTTATAAAGGAAGTTTGTATGTGGTTACCGAATGTTGTTCGAGTCCCGGATGAGATCCTGGACGCCACGAGGAGTTCCGGAATGGTCCGGAGGTAAAGATTTATATATGGGAAGTCCTGTTTTGGTCACCGGAAAAGTTTCGGCGATATCGGTAATGTACGGACCACCGGAGGGTCCCGGGTCCACCAAGTGGGGCCACCTGCCCTGTAGAAGGTTGCGGGGCCAAGTGTGGAGGGAACCAGCCCCAAGGGGGCTGGTGCGCCCACAAGGGGCCCAAGCGCAAGGGGAAGTGGGAGGGGCAACCCTAGGGCGATGGGCCCTAAGGCCCATCTAGTGGGCGCCCTCCCCTCCCCCTTGGCCGCCCCTTGAACCCATCTAGGGCTGCCGCCTCTAGGGGTGGGAACCCAAGAGGGGCGCACCTCCACCCCTTCCCTATATATATGAGGCCTAGGGGCTGCCCATAACACGCGATTTGATCTCCTCTGGTGCAGCCCCTGCCTCCTCTTCCTCCTCTCCCTTGGTGCTTGGCGGCCTCAGGATTGCCACGCCTCCATCACCACCATGCCGCTGTGCTGCTGCTGGATGGAGTCTTCTCAACCTCTCCTCTCTCCTTGCTGGATCAAGGCGTGAGACGCCACCGGCTGTACGTGTGTTGAACGCGGAGGTGCCGTCTGCTCGCACTAGGATCTCCGGTGATTTGGATCACGACGAGTACGACTCCTTCAACCCCGTTCTCATGAACGCTCCGCTTAGCGATCTACAAGGGTATGTAGATGCACTCTCCTTCCCTCGCTAGTTTCTCCATAGATAGATCTTGGTGACACGAGGAAAATTTTGAATTTCTGCCACGCTCCCCAACAAAGGCATCATGAGCTAGGTCTATTGCGAGATTCTTTGCACGAGTAGAACACAAAGTAGTTGTGGGCGTTGATTTTGTTCAATATGCTTACCGCTACTAGTCCAATCTTGTTTCGACGGTATTGTGGGATTGCTGCCCGACCGACCTTACACGCATTTTACGTGAGACAAAGTTCCACCGACCGACATGCACTTGGTGCATAAGGTGGCTAGCGGGTGCCGCCTCCCACTTTAGTCGGAACGGATTCGGCGAAAAGGGTCCTTATGAAGGGTAAATAGCAATTGGCATATCACGCTGTGGTTTTATGAGGTAAGAAACGTTTTCTAGAAAACCATAGCAGCCATCAGAAACATGCAAACAACAATTAGAGGACGCCTAACTTGTTTTTGCAGGGTATGCTATGTGATGTGATATGGCCAAGAAGAATGTGATGAATGATATGTGATGTATGAGATTGATCATGTTCTTGTAATAGGATTCACGACTTGCATGTCGATGATTATAACAACCGGCAGGAGCCATAGGAGTTGTCTTTATTTATTTATTGTATGACCTGCGTGTCATTAAACAACGCCATGTAATTACTTTACTTTATTGCTAACCGGTAGCCATAGTAGTAGAAGTAATAGTTGGCGAGACAACCTCATGGAGACACGATGATGGAGATCATGATGATGGAGATCATGGTGTCATGCCGGTGATGATGATGATCATGGAGCCCCGAAGATGGAGATCAAAGGAGCAAAATGATATTGGCCATATCATGTCACTATATAATTGCATGTGATGTTTATTATGTTTATGCATCTTGTTTACTTAGAACGACGGTAGTAAATAAGATGATCCCTTACACAAATTTCAAGAAGTGTTCTCCCCGACTCGGCACCGCTGCTACAGTTCGTCGCTTCTAAGCACCACGTGATGATCGGTGTGATGGATTCTTACGCTCACATACAACGGTGTAAGATAGATTTACACAGCAGAAACACTTGGGGTTAACTTGACGAGCCTAGCATGTACAGCACATGGCCTCGGAACACAGAGACCGAAAGGTCGAGCATGAGTCGATAGTAGATACAATCAACATGAAGATATTCACCGAGTCGACTAGTCCGTCTCACGTGATGATCGGACACGGCTTAGTTGACTCGGATCATGTAATCACTTAGATGACCGAGGGATGTCTATCTCGAGTGGGAGTTCATGAGATGAACTTAATTATCCTGAACATAGTCAAAAGACCTTTTGCAAATTATGTCGTAAGCTCGCGCTTTAGTTCCACTGCTTAGATATGTTCCTAGAGAAAATATAGTTGAAAGTTGACAGAGCGATTATGCGGACAATAGATAGCTTATGTCCTTAATGCACCGCCAAGTGTGCTGAACCCCAAACGCCGCTTGTGGATGTTGCGAACATCGGACATACACGCTTTTGATAACTACGTGATAGTTCGCTTAAACGGTTTAGAGTTGAGGCACCAAAGACGTTTTGAAACATCGCGAACATATGAGATGTTTCGAGGGCTGAAATTAGGTTTTCAGGCTCGTGCTCACGCCAAGAGGTATGAGACCTCCGACGATTTTCTTAGCCTACAAACTAAGGGAGAAAAGCTCAATCGTTGAGCTTGGTGCTCGATTGTCTCGAGTACAACAATCACTTGAATCGAGGGAGTTGATCTTCCAAAGGAGATAGTGATGTTTCTTCAAAGTCATTGCCACCAAGCTGCTAGAGCTTCGTGATGAACTATAACATATCAAGGATAGAGATGATGATCCTTGAGGTATTCGCGTTGTTTGACATCGCGAAAGTAGAAATCAAGAAGGAGCATCAATTGTTGATGGTTGGTGAAACCACTAGTTTCAAGAAGGGCAAGGGCAAGAAGGGATACTTCATGAAAAGGCAAAACAGTTGCTGCTCTAGTGAAGAAACCCAAGGTTGAACCGAAACCCGAGACTAAGTGCTTCTGTAATAAGGGGAACAGAATCGAGCAGAATTACCCTAGATACTTGGTAGATAAGAAGGCTGGCAAGGTCGATAGAAGTATATTGATATACATTATGTTAATGTGTTCTTTACTAGTACTCCTAGTAGCACCAGGGTATTAAGATACCGTTCGGTTGCTAAGTGTTGGTAACTCAAATAAAAGAGCTACGGAATAAACGGAGACTAGCTAAAGGTGAGTCAAGATATGTGTTGGAAGTGTTTCCAAGGTTGATGTGATCAAACATCGCACGCCCCTCTACCATCAAGATTAGTATTAAACCAGAATAATTATCATTTGGTATTTATGCTGAGCATAGACATGATTGGATTATGTCTATCGCAATACGGTTATTCATTTAAGGAGAATAATGGTTACTCTGTTTATTTGAATAATACCTTCAATGGTATTGCACCTAAAAGGAATGGTTTATTGAATCTCGATCGTAGTGATACACATTTTCATGCCAAAAGATATGAGGTAGTAATGATAGTACCACTTACTTGTGGCACTGCCATGTAAGTCATATTGGTGTAAAAGCATGAAGAAGCTCCATGTTGATGGATCTTTGACTCACTCATTTTTTGAAAGGTTTGAGACATGTGAACCATGTCTATTGGTGTATACGCATGAAGAAACTCCATGCACATGGATCGCTTGGACTCACTTGATTTTGAATCACTTGAGATATGCAAATCATACCACATGGGCAAGATGACCTAAAAAGCCTCGGTTTCAAAGAAGATGGAACAAGATAGCAACTTGTTGAAGTGACACATTTTGATGTGTGCAGTCCAATGAGTGCCGAGGCATGCAAAGAATATCGTTATGTTCTTACTTCACGATGATTCGAGTAGATGTTGAGTACATTTACTTGATGAAACACAAGTCTGAATTATTGAATGGTTCAAGTAATTTCAGAGTGAAGTTTAAGATCTTCGTGACAAGAGGATAGAATATCTGAGTTACGAGTTTTGGCACACAATTAAGACATTGTGCAAATTGTTTTACAATTAATACCGCCTCGAACACCATAGTGTGATGGTGTGTCCGAACATCATAGTTGCACTCTATCGGATATGGTGCGTACTATGATATCTCTTATCGAATTACCACTATCGCTCATGGGTTAGGCATTAGAGACAACCGCACTCACTTTAATGGGGCACCACGTAATTCCATTGAGACGACACCGCTTGGAGAAACCTAAGTTGTCGCTTCTTAAAGTTTGGGGCTGCGACGCTTATGTTGAAAAGTTTCAGTTGATAAGCTCGAACCCAAAGCGGACAAAATGCATCTTCATAGGACACCCAAAACAGTTGGGTATACCTCCTAATTCAGATCCGAAGCAATAGGGATTGTTTCTTGAATCGGGTCCTTTCTCGAGGAAAAGTTCGTCTCGAAAAGTTGAGTGGGAGGATGGTGGAGACTTGATAAGGTTATTGAACCGTCATTTCAACTAGTGTGTAGCAAGGGCACATGAAGTTGTTCCTGTGGCGCCTACACCAATTGAAGTAGAAGCTTATGATAGTGATCATGAAGTTTCGGATCAAGTCACTAACGTACCTCGTAGGGTGACAAGGATGTGTACTACTTCAGAGTGGTACGCAATCCTGTCTTGAAGGTCATGTTGCTAGACAACAATGAACCTACGAGCTATGGAGAAGCAATGGTGGGCCCAAATTCCGACAAATGGTTAGAAGCCGTGAAATCCGAGATAGTATCCATATATCAGAACAAAGCATGGACTTTGGTGGACTTGCCCGATGAGCGGCAAGCCATTGAGATGAATGGATCTTTAAGAAGAAGACGGACGTGAACGGTAATGTCACCGTCTATGAAGCTCGACTTGTGGCGAAGAGTTTTTCACAAGTTCAAGAAGTTGACTACGATGAGATTTTCTCATTCAGTAGCGATGCTTAAGTCCGCCGGAATCATGTTAGCATAAGCTGCATTTATGAAATCTGCGATGGATGTCAAAATGAGTTTCCTTACCAGTTTTCGTAAGGAAAGGTTGTATGTGATACAATCGTAAAAGTTTTGTCGATCCTAAGGATGCTAAAAGGTATGCTGGCTCCAGCGATCCTTTCTAAGGACTAGAGTAAGCATCTCGGAGTTGGAATGTGTGCTTTGATGAGATGATCAAAGATTTTGGGTGTATACAAAGTTTATGAGAAACTTGTATTTCCAAAGAAGTGAGTGGGAGCACTATAGAATTTTTTGATGAGTATATGTTGTTGACATATTGTTGATCAGAAATGACGTAGAATTTCTGGAAAGCATAAAGGGTTATTTGAAAAGTGTTTTTCAAGTGAAAACCTGTATTAAGCTACTTGAACATTGAGCATCAAGATCTATAGTGATAGATCAAAATGCTTAATGGTACTTTCAAATGAGCATATACCTTGACATGATCTTGAAAGTGTTCAAGATGGATCACCAAAGAAGGAGTTCTTACCTGAGATGTAAGGTATGAAGTTAAGAGTTAAAGCTCGATCATGGCAGAAAAGAGAGAAAGGACGAAGGTCGCCCCTATGCTTTAGACGTAGGCTCTATAGTATGCTATGTCTGTGTACCGCACCGAAGTGTGCCTAGCCATGAGTCACTCATAGGGTACAAGAATGATCCAGAATGGATCATTGGACGGCGGTCAAAATTGTCCTTGGAGTAAATAAGGACATGTTTCTCGATTATGGAGGTGATAAAGAGTTCGATGTAAAGTGTTACGCCGATGCAAGCTTTAACACCTATCCGAATGACTCGAGTAGCAAAACGGATACGATAGTGGAGCAACCATTTGGAACAGTTCCAAGTGGAGCGTAAGCAGCAGCTACAATATGACTTAAAGATTTGCAAAGCTCACACGGATCTGAAAGGTTCAGACCCGCTGACTAAAACCCGCTGACTAAAACCTCTCTCACAAGCAAAACATGATCAAACCCCGTAACTCATTGAGTCTTAATCACCGATGATGTGAACTAGTTTACGACACTAGTAAACTCTTTGGGTGTTGGTCACATGGCGATGTGACCTATCGTGTTAATCACATGACGATGTGAACTAGATTATTGACTCTAGTGCAAGTGGGAGACTGTTGGAAATATGCCCTAGAGGCAATAATAAATTAGTTATTATTATATTTCCTTGTTCATGATAATCGCTTATTATCCATGCTATAATTGTATTGACAGGAAACTCGATACATGTGTGGGTACATAGACAACACCATGTCCCTAGTAAGCCTCTAGTTGACTAGCTCGTTGATCAATAGTTGGTTACGGTTTCCTAACCATGGACATTGGATGTCATTGATAACGGGATCACATCATTGGGAGAATGATGTGATGGACAAGACCCAATCCTAAGCCTAGCACAAGATCGTAGTTCGTATGCTAGAGCTTTTCTAATGTCAAGTATCATTTCCTTAGACCATGAGATTGTGCAACTCCGGATACCGTAGGAATGCTTTGGTGTACCAAACGCCACAACGAATCGGGTGACTATAAAGGTGCACTACAGGTATCTCCGAAAGTGTCTGCATTGGTTGGCACGAATCGAGATCGGATTTGTCACTCCGTAAACGGAGAGGTATCTCTGGCCCACTCGGTAGGACATCATCATAATGTGCACAATGTGACCAAGGGTTGATCACGGATGATGTGTTACGGAACGAGTAAAGAGACTTGCCGTAACGAGATTGAACAAGGTATCGGGATACCGATGATCGAATCTCGGCAAGTACAATACCGCTAGACAAAGGGAATTGTATACGGATCGATTGAGTCCTTGACATCGTGGTTCATCCGATGAGATCATCGTGGAACATGTGGGAGCCAACATGGGTATCCAGGTCCCGCTGTTGGTTATTGACCGAGAACGCCTCGGTCATGTTCAGATGATTCCCGAACCCGTAGGGTCTACACACTTAAGGTTCGATGGACGCTAGGGTTATAAAGGAAGTTTGTATGTGGTTACCGAATGTTGTTCGAGTCCCGATGAGATCCTGGACGTCACGAGGAGTTCCGGAATGGTCCGGAGGTAAAGATTTATATATGGGAAGTCCTGTTTTGGTCATCGGAAAAGTTTCTGGCGATATCGGTAATGTACTGGGACCACCGGAGGGTCCTGGGTCACCAAGTGGGGCCACCTGCCCCGAGAAGGTTGCGTGGGCCAAGTGTGGAGGGAACCAGCCCCAAGGGGCTGGTGCGCCCACAAGGGGCCCAAGGCGCAAGGGAAGTGGGAGGGCAAACCCTAAGGCAGATGGGCCCTAAGGCCCATCTAGTGGGCGCCTCGCCTCCCTCCCTCTGGCCGCCCCTTGAACCCATCTAGGGCTGCCGCCTCTAGGGGTGGGAACCCAGAGGGGCGCACCTCCACCCCTTCCCCTATATATATGAGGCCTAGGGGCTGCCCATAACACGCGATTTGATCTCCTCTTGGTGCAGCCCTGCCTCTCCTCTTCCTCCTCTCCCTTGGTGCTTGGCGAAGCCTCAGGGATTGCCACGCCCTCCATCACCACCATGCCGTTGTGCTGCTGCTGGATGGAGTCTTCCTCAACCTCTCCCTCTCTCCTTGCTGGATCAAGGCGTGGGACGCCACCGGCTGTACGTGTGTTGAACGCGGAGGTGCCGTCCGCTCGCACTAGGATCTCCGGTGATTTGGATCACGACGAGTACGACTCCTTCAACCCCGTTCTCATGAACGCTTCCGCTTAGCGATCTACAAGGGTATGTAGATGCACTCTCCTTCCCCTCGTTGCTAGTTTCTCCATAGATAGATCTTGGTGACACGTAGGAAAATTTTGAATTTCTGCTACGTTCCCCAACACCCCTCGGGCTGCATCATCCCCAAGTCGCTCGGGCCCGACCCAGCGATGTCTGCCTTCCCTGCACCTATCTAAATAAGCTTGCTCCTTCGAGATTAACGTGCTTGACCTAGTTACCTGCTCAACTGACACCGACTGATCGAGCTGCTACCCAACGGCACGACGCTTGCGCATGGGTCCGTCCCAGCAACGCCGACAAACCTGAACGGCTGAGCTCTGGCGGCGGCAGCCCTGCACAGCGCCACCTCGTCAGGCCTTCAGTGCCTCGTCACCTCTCCAAAGCAACCAACGGCTGACTGTCGCTTGTCATAGCGGACTCTTGTTCTTTTTGTGGTGAGCCTGCAGGATCCCTTCAAGGCGCAGCGCCAGGCGAGGCCCTCACGGCGTCTTCTTCACTCTCGCCGACGCGAACCGCTTGCACGTTAAAGGGGGGGTACCTGAGCATTGCGACTTATGGGCTCCTACTGGCTCTCCAGCCCTCACCCTCTAGCCTTGTCCACGGCATCGCGACCTGGCATACCAGTGACGACTGAGACCCGCTCAAGGGCCGGGACCCGAGGACGTAGAGCAGAAAGGGGAGCAAAGGCGAGAGGGAAGAGGCACGCGGGGACCTCGCCAGGCAACCCCTCGCCGCACCAGGAAGCGGTTCCTGACTCCCAAGATAAGTCACCCTCCGGAAACACTGGCTGTCGCGGCACCAACCCCACACCCAATGCAATCCCGTGTTAGCAACGTCGCGCTCCTTTCTCACCGAATGATGGCTGCTTGAGTGCTAAGGGGGACCTCTTGAGCATTGCGACTCAGGGGCTCTTACTGGACCCCGGGCCGCTCACCTGCTGGCCTTGACCACGGCATCGTGACCTGGCATACCAACGACGGCTGGAGCCTGCCTTGGGACCGGGACATGTCAGCGTAGAGCACCAAGCTCTCGTGAGGTTCGAAAGGAAGAACTAAGCTGAGACGGAATGAGCATCTCGCACTACATCATGGAAAGGATTATATTAACATGCAGAACCACAGACACCTTACAAGCCCCCACGGGGTGTGATTTTCAATTCCTCGTAGGGAACAGAGGGAACAGATCCTAAAGAATGCTAACTACACGCGCCTCCGCAAGAGATGCCATCATCAACAGTGGGTCGTCAAGCACCAGCGCCAACCTCATCCAGATCAGAGGCGGCGGCGGCCCTGATGAGGCCGCCCTGCTCCGAGAGCGGCGCAGGCTCGGGGGCTCGTAGCTGTCGTCGCTCGTCTCCGGAGTCGCGAAGAGCTCGGCGGAGTCGCTGGACCCTCCGACGGCTCCGCCGCCTGAGGAGCTACCGAGGGCGATCAGCGAGCCTGGTCCTCGCCACGGCAGGGCCCCGACCACCTCTCTCAGGGCAGCACTCTAGCTGGCGTCCGTCCGCATCGAAGACCTTGAAGAGCATCATGGAAGCACCGTCGTACTCCAGGTGGATCGCGAGGGCGCCCCTCATCCTGCAGACCCGGGTGATCTCACCCCAGCCTTGAGTCATGAAGACCTTGCCTGGAGCGACGACCGCGACCTCCGCTTCGGTCGCGAGGGTGTTGCAGCCGGCGTGCTGCAACCAGAGCTCCAAGTATTCCCCCATGTGGCATCACGAAGGCGAAGGAGGGAGGAAGGCGGATCCAAGACTGAGGAGGCATGGCGGCGTGGAGCACAAACTCCCGGGAGGAGCCCTCGGCATGGACTCCAGGAGGGACAACACGCACTGCCATGACCCGCTGGCGCCGACGGCGGCGTGGTCCATGGCGCTCGGCGTCAACTCCGTCAGGGCCTTCAATATGGGCGTACAAGGGCAGCGGGAACCCTGGCGGCGGCCGCCCGCACCAGGGCCTCGACACCTCCTGCCGGGCGCCCTCATCTCGACGGCATAGGGCTAGCCGCTTTCTTGGTGAAGCGGTCGACCCCTCTCGGGAGCCTTTCCCTTCTCTTCCACGGAGAAACGGCGGATCGGAGCCATTGCCGCAAAATGGAGCAAGGACGGAGAAGAAGGAGAAGCAAGAGGAGATAGACTGGAAGGGCACGCCTGCCTGCATTTATAGCCGGGGAAGGCCAACCGGCGACCTCCACGATCACAGGTAATCATGACCCGCTTTGCATGCAGGGACTTGTCAATTCGTGCAGTTGCCGAGGCGTCGTGGGGAAGCAGGGACGCCCCCGTCCAATCAACCGCCACGCGGTGCCCGAGGCCGCAGCCTGTTAGGGCCCGCGGCGCTTCGCACTTGCCCCGTCGCTTCTCTGGTCGGCCAAGTCTTGGCGCGCCTTGGGCCCGGGGGCTACTGTCAGTGTTCTGGGAACGGGGGTACCCAGACTTGCCTGCCTGCGGCCTGCGGCGTGGCTCAAGGGGTGGCCCAGCACGGCCCATCTCCATCAGCAGACCCTCGCGAGGATCCAAGCCTAGCGGGGCGGACGACAGGAAGCTTCCTCAGGCACGGCCTCGTCAGGCTGGCTCGCGAGGAGGCGGAGAGATCAAGGCGGGGTACCTCACGAGGTGCCCATGACGCAAGCCATGACGACCAAGGGCGCCAGGCGGGCGCCAGCCCACGCAGTGTCCTCCTTTCCTCTTTGGTGCAAAGGGGGCAAGCGCAGGCGAGAGCATCAAGCAAAGGCATCTGTTTCGGTGCAACAAGACCAAGACCGTCGCAACGGCAGGAAGGAAGTCATTGTGGAGCCCAAGCCGGCGTCACCACCTGAGCCTTTGACAGGCGAGGACCAACTTTAGTCAGGATAAGTGTACTAGATGTTCCCCTTCAAAATGGCCAATTATTGGTGCCCTTCCCGCTTAATATTTGGGAAGAGGCCTAGGGCCTTTGCTTATAAATAGGACTAGCCACCCACAGGGTAGAGGCAGCTGGAGCCGCAGCTTGATCACATTAAGAGATCAATCGCAGAGAGAGAGAGAGAAGCGACTGAACTCCCCCTAGCAGTTCATCACACCAGCGAAGAACAGACCCTCGCGAGGCTATTCTTCCTTGTATTGTTCATCATCAGCCCAAGAGGCAATCCACCACACCACACATTGGAGTAGGGTGTTACACCACAATGGTGGCCCGAACCAGTATAAATCATGTGTCTCTTGTGTTCTTCCTTTCATAGTTTAGATCCTAGAGAGGCGGCGAGGTGCAGGTAGGTAGAGGGCGAGATCTCCGCGCGCACCCCAGAGTTCGAACCTAGAGGGTCTGCCGGAACCCGAAATCCGACAGGGTATGAACTCGATCACTGTGCTATCCCTATCTGATTCCTAGCACATTGTGTTCGCCATGAATCTTGCCATGATTGAAACTATCTTATCTAGTCAAAACACTCCGTATAATAGAGATGAATTGAAAATTTATGGTTAGGTTTCTGCCGAAGCCATCTCGGACCAACCGAGTTGTAGAACTCGGTACCACCGATTCGGCTAAGGCCATTGCACACGTAATTCTCGGTCTGACCGAGAATTGCAAATCAGTGTGACCGAGTTCAGGACTTTGTGAAACTCTAGCAGTCTCGGTTCCACCGAACTGTGACTCCGTCTGACTGAGTTCACTAGTTTAGGTTCCAAAAGTTGCTTCGGTATCACCGAGTTTACAAAGCATTAGATCCGAAATGCTTTCTATGGAAAACTAAAACTAAGTTTTTGACTCATTCTTTTGCAAAAAGCTCTGTATTTTGTGATACTCATCCACTCTATCTCATCTATATCTACTCACAGGGTCTGTTGTCAGTGTTTGCAATATGTCAGATCAAAGTGACAGCCAGAACAGGGAAGAGGAGCAAGTTCAAGTGAGTGAGGGCGCTAGTCCCTCTAGCAGCTATGGTGATGGCAGCAGGAGCACCCCAAGCAACCTACCCAAAACTGCCACCAGGGCCAGAAAGAAGAGAACCTCATAATCTGAGGATGAAGACTATGTGGCTATTGAGGATGAGGCCACTTCCAAGAAGAAGGTGCTCAAGAAAGAATATGGCTCAGCTGCAACCATTAGGCCTGGTATGAAGACCAAAGCACCTGCCAAAAGGATTCCCATGTCTAAAGCCAGAGCCTCCACTCAAGCATCTTTGGAAGCTGAACCCAAAGAGGTTGTTGTAGAAGGGAAGAAAAGGAAGGAAAGGGTCAAGAATACCATGGACAGGGTTGTTGGAAAGCCTTCCATGATGGAAGAGGAGGAAGAAGAAGAGGATGCTGCACCAGCACCCAAAGCTCAAAAGCTTATGGGTGATGCCATCAGGTCAGGGGCTGCTTCATCAAAGCCCAAAGAAGCACCCAAGGCTTTCTCCAAGCCCAAGACTGCACCTAAGAGGAATACCAGGAGCATTCCAGCTGCCGAGAAGAACAAGGCCCCAGTGCTTGAAACTGTTGCTGAAGAGGAAGATGATGAAGAGCATGTCTTGAGAAAATTGAAGCCTAAAATTCCAGATCATAATGATGCCCATCCTGTAGATGAGAACATGAAGCTGAGAAAGGATGCAGGACTCAGACAGTGGAGGTTGAATGATCCTTATGCAGTCAGGAGGAGAACTGTTGTAGACTACAGGTTCCACACAAAGGAACATCAGGGTTTCTATGAGACAGTGCTGCTGGACAAGAAGCCAATAGTGTGTGACATGTTATGGGTGAACTGGGAATACATCAAGGAGTATGAAGAACACTATCCTGGCGTGTATGACAGCTTCAGTGCTTGTGGAGTGGCAGACTTTGTTGGGCAGAAGCTCACAAAGTGGAATGATGAGCTAATAATGCAATTCTACTCCACAGCACACTTCAATCCAGATGGCAGGATAGTATGGATGTCTGAAGGTACTAGGTACCAATCATCAATTGAAGAATGGGCTAATCTGATCAATGCACCTAAGGAGAAAGAGGATGACTTGGATGTCTATGCCAAGAAGAAGATGGATCACAACACTATGGCACATATGTACAAGGAGATCCCAGATGCTGCTATTGAAACACACAAGTTTGGATCAGTACATTACCTTCTGTCAGGACTGCCAACCATCAACTGGATCCTCAGGCACACTCTTTTGCCCAAGTCAGGTGATCACAACATTATCAGAGGCCATGCAATAAATCTGCTACACTTATTTGATGTGCCACAAAAGTTCAAGGTCATGAGTCTTATAGTTGAAACTATCAAGAGGACAAGTGCTGACCAAAAGAGAAGTTGTGGGTATGCCCCACAGATCCAGGAGCTGATTAACTCCAAGATGGGCACTGGCACATACTTGTTGTACAAGGATCATATGCCTATCTATCCAGATTTTGAGGACAACCAAGTGGTTATGGATGAAGATGAACCATCTTCTGTGCAAGAACAAGCAAAGAAGGAGAAGGCAAGGACTGAGAAGGCTGCCAAGATGCCAACAATGGAAGAGGCATCTCAGTACTTCTTGAAGAGCAAACAGGATCAGCTTGGCTACTTGATTGAATCCACTCTGAGGATTGAGAAGGGGCTGGCCACCTTGACTCAAAAGCACGAGAGCCTGGTGAGGATCATGGAGCAGAAGTTCTATGACTTGGATGTGAAGGTAACTGAGATCCAGTCTGTTGTTGAGCAACTCCAGGACAATATGCAGGAAAGGAAGGGCAAGACAACCACTGAGGCATTTGCAAGAGTGCCTAGAGCTCAGAGGTCAGCTGTAGTGCCAGTGACAGACACCAGAGCCACTTCATCTGCACCAGCTACAACCCCAGTGCAACCAGCTCCAGCACCTACTCCACCAGCTCCATCCACATCTACTGAAGTCTTCATCCAAGGAGCCATCTCTACACCACCACCTGAAGATCAAGCCTGAGAGACGATTTAGTGCTATGCATTTTCTATGAACTTTTTGGTAACTTGTTGCCAAAGGGGGAGAAAAATGTATAGATCATAGGCTTCGAGAGAGAGCATTGCCTTTTATTCTCTCTTGCCTTGATCATTCACTTTGCTTGGTGATGAGTGCATGTATTCTATTGTTATCATTTTGAGCGCTCCACCAAGATGTATGTGACATGGAAGAGTAACCCATGAGCCTAACTCTTTGTGCATTTGCAGTCCAAAGCAAATCTTAAACTATGCACAAATATAGGGGGAGCTCTTGCTTATCACATACTTCTCAAAGCGACAATGTTTTTCACTCTCATTATCATTTGTCGAAGCTTTGATCTATATGTTGTCATCATTGAGCTAACATTATTCCAAGATAAATATTTCAGGAAAAGCTCAATGAATGGCATGGCATGAATGAGAAACGTGGACCCCACAAAATATTAAGGATAAAAGGATTGGCTCAAGCTCAAAGCTCAAGACTCTACATTTTATATTTTAGTGATCCAAGATCACATTGAGTCTATAGGAAGAGCCAATACTATCAAGGAGGGATGAGGTGTTGCTTAATGAGGTTCTTGCTTCATAGTGCTTAGTGATATGCTCCAAAACCCTCAACTACTTTCCCACATCCACATATGACCTAAATCAAAAGTCTAACTCGGCCCCACCGATTCTTTCTATCCGGCGCTACCGAGTTCAGATGTCATAGCCCCTGCCACAAACCCTAGGCAAATCGGTCTCACCGATAGGGATCCCGGTCTCACCGAGATGGGATTGTAATCTCTCTGTTTCCCTTCGTAACGTTTCGGTCCTACCGAGATGAGCGATCGGTCCCACCGAGATTGCAATGTAAACTCTCTATTTCCCTTTTGTAACATTTCGGTCTCACCGAAATGAGCGAATCGGTCCCACCGAGTTTACCTGACCAACTCTCTGGTTAGCTTATTACCAAAATTGGTCCCACCGAGTTTGTGTAATCGGTCTCACCGAGATTACGTTATGCCCTAACCCTAACCATATCGGTCCTACCGAGTTGCATGTCGGCCCCACCGAAAATCCTAACGGTCACTAGATTTGCTGAATCGGTCCGACCGAGTTTAACAATTCGGTCCCACCAAGTTTGGCAAGTTATGTGTAACGGTTAGATTTTGTGTGGAGGCTATGTATACCCCTCCACCTCCTCTTCATTCGTGGAGAGAGCCATCAGAATGAACCTACACTTCCAACCTACATTTTCTGAGAGAGAACCACATACCCTTGTGTTGAGACCAAGATATTCCATTTCTACCATATGAATCTTGATCAATAGCCTTCCCCAAGTTGCTTTCCACTCAAATCTTCTTTCCACCAAATCCAAATCCTGTGAGAGAGAGGTGAGTGTTGGGGAGACTATCATTTGAAGCACAAGAGCAAGGAGTTCATCATCAACACACCATTTGTTACTTCTTGGAGAGTGGTGTCTCCTAGATTGGCTAGGTGTCACTTGGGAGCCTCCAACAAGATTGTGGAGTTGAACCAAGGAGTTTGTAAGGGCAAGGAGATCGCCTACTTCGTGAAGATCTACCGCTAGTGAGGCAAGTCCTTCGTGGGCGACTGCCATGGTGGGATAGACAAGGTTGCTTCTTCGTGGACCCTTCGTGGGTGGAACCCTCCGTGGACTCGCGCAACCGTTACCCTTCGTGGGTTGAAGTCTGTGTCTCCAATTGCGTTTGAATTCTCCAAACCCTTCCCTTTACATTCTTGCAAGTTGCATGCTTTACTTTCCTCTGCTCATATACTCTTTGCATGCTTGCTTGAATTGTGTTAAGATTGCTTGACTTGTGCTAAGTTAGCTAAAATCTGCCAAAGACTAAAATTGGAAAAAGGATAAGTTTTTATTTGGTCAAGTAGTCTAATCACCCCCCCCCCCTCTAGACATACTTTTGATCCTACACGGAGAGATCAAGGCAAGACGATCCTCGCGAGGTTCCACTGATGTAAGCCATGACGACCGAGACCAGGCGGGCGCCAGTGCGCACGGTGTCCTCGCTTCCTATTTGGTGCAAAGGAGGCAAGCGCAGGCGAGGAGTACCGAGGCATCAGGCAAAGGTTTCCATATTGTTGCAACGAGACCAAGACCAACAGGACGGCAGGACGGACGTCACCGTGGAGCCCAAGACAGCGTCACCACCAGAGCCTTTGGGAGGCACAGACCAACTTTAGTCAGGATAGCTTTTACTAGTTGTCCCCCTTAAAATTGGCCGTTGTTGGCTCCCTTCCCACTCAATATTTGGGAAGAGGACCAGGGCCTCTATAATAGGACTAGCCACCATAGTAGGAGGAAGCGGAGCCTAGACTCAGCTAGAACTGATTCAGATCACCCTCACACCCACCAAGCACAAGAACACCTCGCCTCAGGAGGCTATTCTTCCCCTTGTACTGTTCATCCTCAGCCCGAGAGGCAATCCACCACTCCACACTGGAGTAGGGTATTACACCACAACGGTGGCCCGAACCAGTATAAATCTTGTGTCTCTTGTGTTGCGAGTTCGTCGGGCCATGCTTTGAGATCGCTGTGAGGCTAAGGGCGTGATTTGGTAGGGGGGAATCTTAATGGGCACCACAGTGTTCGAACCTCAACGGTTTTGCTGGAACCGGAAATCCAACATTTGGCACGCCGGGTAGGGGTGCGCCGAAGATTTCCTTCCGTCGATCCGCGTCCCGTCGCTTCGTCGTCTCCATGGCGGACGCTCGCCGAGCTCGTACTGAGCGCCAGGACGCCCTCGCCGCCCGGGTTGCTCAGACGGCTCCCGTCGGCGGGCCTCCTCGTCGTTCTCTGTCACCTTCCGCCAACGCCGCCACGGTCCCTGCGGGGAACGAGCAGCAAGCGTCCTTGCTGCACCCCTCAGTGCGGCGGGACGGCCGCACCGCCACTCCGACGCTGACCCCGGCCGGCTCATCGTCTCACGCCCGTCGCGTTCCCACGGACGCGCAGGCTACGTTGTGCATGGCACGCGAACTCCTGCGCTACCGCCCCATCGACGACCTCTACGAGGACTGGCTAGACCGCATCACCGAGCTCGTCAGCGCCGCAGGGGGCTCCCTCGCGCTGTCCCTCTAGCTGCCTCGCCCTCCGCCAACTGTGGGTGACGTGGCTGACGGAGCGCCACCACCACCACCTCCGCATCAGGACGGCGTCCTGGCAGCAAGGCGTGTGGCCCCTCGGCGCGACCCACCGCGTCGGGCGCCCGTGCGCGAAGAAGGAAGCTGCCAAGAAGTTCCTCGTCCACAAGAAAACGTTCCCGCGCTCCCAGCACCACTACGACAAGACCGTGCGCCGCCTACGATGGGGGTGCGCGGGCATCAATGCCAGGCTCCACATCAGCAAAGGGTCCCACTGGCCACCGCGGGTTGTTGCCCCTTCACTCCTGAGTTGCATAGCATCGCATGGCCGGGCAAGTTCAAGCCAGACCTGCATCCGCGCTACGACGACACCCCCGACCCCGCGGAGTTCCTGTAGCTCTACAAACTGAGCATCGAGGCGGCCAACAGCGATGAGAAAGTCATGGCGAACTGGTTCCCCATGGATCTCAAGGATGGTGCCCGTTCATGGCTCCTGAATCTGCCTCCCGGCTCCATCTCCTCCTGGAATGAGATACGTGACCGCTTCGTCACCAACTTATAGGGCACTCGCGACCGCCCTCCAACCACAGGTGACCTGCGCCGCGTCAAGCAGCAGCCATGGGAGACCCTCCAGAAGTACATCCAGCGCTTCAACAACGTTCGCCTCAAGATCCCCAAGGTGACGGACGAGGCCATCATCTCCGTGTTTTCCGATGGCGTCTGCGATGTCAAGATGAAGGAGGAGCTTGCCATACACGAGGAGATGTGCACGTCCTTGGAGTTGTTCAACCTGGCGACCAAGTGCGCAAGGGGGGCGAGGAAGGGCGCCTTTCCCTTCTCGATCTCCCGGCTGCCGACTTGGAGGAGAAGAAAGCCAAGGCCAAGGACGTGAAGCGAAAAGGGGTCGCCGTGCTCGCGGCGGAGCCAGACACGAAGCGCGGCCGGGACCAGCCCGAGTCATCCAAGAGCAGCCGGCCGTTCTGCGCCTTCCACAACGTTCACAGCCACAACACCAACGACTGTTAAGATGTCAGGGCCATTCGAGATGGATGCCTCGGTTGACGCCTCGAGCGCAATGACCGGGGCTACGGCCACGGAGGAGAATGTGGCGGAGGAAGCTGGGACGACCGTGGCCCTTGCCAGGAGTGGCGTGACTGGCCTCGGGAGGACCGCTGGCAAGATTAGCATCGGGAAGGTGCATGGAGTGACCAGCCTTGCGAGGATCGTCCTTAGGGCAACGCTGGCCTTCCTCCGCTGCCGCCACCACCAAGAAGGAACGACGACCACCATCAGGACGAGGGGGCTGGGGGCTTCCAGGAGCCGCGAGCTATCGCATGCATCTTGGGCGGAGCTCAAGCCCCAGCCTCTCAGCGAATCTTCAAGCAGTTTGCTTGCGAGGTGAACACAGTCCTCCCCAGGCTCGAGGCCACACGCCCGCTTAGGTGGTCCAAGTGTGCCATCACCTTCAGTCCGGCAGATCAGCTCAAGTGTGTGGCCACCGTTGGCGCTCCCCCGATGCTTTGCTCACCCATCATCAGCAACGTACCAGTCACCAAGACCCTCATCGACGGCGGTGCAGGGCTCAATGTCCTATTCGTCGAGACGTTCGACAGCCTTCAAGTGCCCTACGATCAGCTCTAGCCTACAAAGCCCTTCTCAGGAGTGACCGACGGTTCCACAACACCGATAGGGCAGGTCCGCCTCCCTGTCACCTTCGGACAGCGCAACAACTACCGCACCGAGCTCATCGACTTCGACGTCTCCCACATTCGTCTGCCATACAATGCCATCCTCGAGTATCCGGCCCTGGCCAAGTTCATGGCAGTGACGCACCACGGCTACAACGTCCTCAAGATGCCAGGAAGCGGCGGGATCATCATAGTCCCCTGTGAAGAGAAAGATGCGGTGTGCACCCTGATACGTCCATTTTGATCATGCTTTTATATCGATATTTATTGCGTTATGGGCTATTATTACACATTATGTCACAATACTTATGCATATTCTCTCTTATTTTATAAGGTTTACATAAGGAGGAGAATGCGGCAATTGGAATTCAAATGGAAAAGGAACAAATATTAGAGACCTATTCTGCACAACTCCAAAAGTCCTGAAACTCCACGAAAGTTATTTTTGGAAATAATAAAAAATACTGAGCGGAAGAAATACCATAGGGGGCCCACACCCTGGCCACGAGGGTGGGGGGCGCCCTACCCCCTGGGCATGCCCCCTGCCTCGAGGGCCCCCTGTTGGCCCTCCGGTGCCCATGTTATGCTATATGAAGTCTTTCGTCCGAAGAAAAATCATAAGCAAGCTTTCGGGACGAGACTCCGCCGCCACGAGGCGGAACCAATCTAGGGCTCCGGCAGAGCTGTTCTGCCGGGGACACTTACCTCCGGGAGGGGGAAATCATCGCCATCGTCATCACCAACGCTCCTCTCATCGGGAGAGGGAAATCTCCATCAACATCTTCACCAGCACCATCTCCTCTCAAACCCTAGTTCATCTCTTGTATCCAATTCTTCTCTTCTACTTCTCCTCTTAGGTGATTCTTCTCTTCTTTTGTAGGGTGTCGTACACTCATTGGAATAGTGTCCGGGTCTTCCACAATTGTAGCAATTACGCTCACGACTAGAAGATCTTTTGTCATTGTAGGACCTTGACTTGGAGCTTCTCTCTTTGCTTCTACTCTTGTATAATTTGTTGAAGTTCTTCACCATTAAGCTCAATTCTTCATTGATGGTTTGTTTCTCACTTGATAATGTGGGGACTTCACATGAGGCTTTGTAAGCACCACTTGATTTGTTGTGAAGTTCCTCCTTATCCTTGAGTGACATCTCATGAGCAACAATTCTTCCAATGACTTCCGTTGGCTTGAGATCTTTGTAATTGGGAATCATTTGGATCAATGTGCACATGGTATCATATTTTCCATCCAAGGCTCTTAGGGTCTTCTTGATGATGAATCTGTCGGTCATTTCTTCACTTCCTAAGCCGGCGATCTCATTTGTGATAAGAGCAAGCCTAGAGTACATTTCAGCGACACCTTCACCATTCTTCATTTTGAACTTGTCAAGTTGACTTTGAAGCACATCAAACTTGGATTCCTTGACGGAGTCGGTACCTTCATGCATATCAATCAAAGTATCCCATTTCCTTTGCATTCTCAAGACGGATGATCTTGTTGAATTCTTTGGGGCACAATGCGTTGAAGAGGATATCACAAGCTTGAGCGTTGTATTGCAGCATCTTCAACTCTTCCGCGGTAGCTTCATGATTCGGTTCTCTCCCATCAAAGAATTCACCTTGCAAGCCAATACACATAATAGCCCAAACGGCGGGGTTATGTCCAAGAATATGCATTTTCATCTTATGCTTCCAACTAGCAAAATTAGTACCATCAAAGTAAGGACCTCTATGGTGATAATTTCCCTCGCTAGACGCCATACTCTCCTAGGTTGTGAAACCAAGGCTATGACTACCAAAAGCTATGGAAATCAAAGCAAATGGAGACAAAAGCTCTGATACAACTTGTAGGATCGAATGTATGTCTAGAGGGGGGGGTGATTAGACTATTTGACCAAATAAAAACTTATCCTTTTCCCAATTTTAGTCTTTGGCAGATTTTAGCTAACTTAGCACAAGTCAAGCAATCTTAACACAATTCAAGCAAGCATGCAAAGAGTATATGACCAGCGGAAAGTAAAGCATGCAACTTGCAAGAATGTAAAGGGAAGGGTTTGGAGAATTCAAATGCAATTGGAGAAACGGATGTTTTTGTCGTGGTTCCGATAGGTGGTGCTATCATACATCCACGTTAATGGAGACTTCAAACCACGAAGGGTAACGGTTGTGCGAGTCCACGGAGGGCTCCACCCACGAAGGGTCCACGAAGAAGCAACCTTGTCTTTCCCACCATGGCCGTCGCCCATGAAGGACTTGCCTCACTAGCGGTAGATCTTCACGAAGTAGGCGATCTCCTTGCCCTTACAAACTCCTTGGTTCAACTCCACAATCTTGTCGGAGGCTCCCAAGTGACACCTAGCCAATCTAGGAGACACCACTCTCCAAGAAGTAACAAATGGTGTGTTGATGATGAACTCCTTGCTCTTGTGCTTCAAATGATAGTCTCCCCAACACTCAACTCTCTCTCACAGGATCTGGATTTGGTGGAAAGAAGATTTGAGTGGAAAGCAACTTGGGGAAGGCTAGAGATCAAGATTCGTATGGTAGGAATGGAATATCTTGGTCTCAACACAAGGGTAGGTGGTTCTCTCTCAGAAAATGTAGGTTGGAAGTGTAGGTTCGTTCTAATGGCTCTCTTCACGAATGAAGAGGAGGTGGAGGGGTATATATAGCCTCCACACAAAATCTAACCGTTACACACAACTTGCCAAACTCGGTGGGACCGAATTGTTAAGCTCGGTCGGACCGATTCAGCAAATCTAGTGACCGTTAGGATTTTCGATGGGACCGACAAGCAACTCGGTAGGACTGATATGGTTAGGGTTAGGGCATAACGTAATCTCGATGAGACCGATTACACAAACTCGGTGGGACCGATTTTGGTAATAAGCTAACCAGAGAGTTGGTCAGGTAAACTCGGTGGGACCGATTCGCATATTTCGGTTAGACCGAAATATTACAAAAGGGAAACAGAGAGTTTACATTGCAATCTCGATGGGACCGATCGCTCATCTCGGTAGGACCGAAACGTTACGAAGGGAAACAGAGAGATTACAATCCCATCTCGGTGAGACCGAGATCCCTATCGGTGAGACCGATTTGCCTAGGGTTTGTGGCAGTGGCTATGACATCTGAACTCGGTGTCGCCGAATAGAAAGAATCGGTGGGGTCAAGTTAGACTTTTGGTTTAGGTCATATGTGGATGTGGGAAAGTAGTTGAGTGTTTTGGAGCATATCACTAAGCACTATGAAGCAAGAACCTCATTAAGCAACACCTCATCCCTCCTTGATAGTATTGGCTTTTCCTATAGACTCAATGTGATCTTGGATCACTGAAATATAAAATGTAGAGTCTTGAGCTTTGAGCTTAAGCCAATCCTTTTTATCCTTAGTACTTTGAGGGGTCCACTTTTCTCATCCATGCCATGCCATTCATTGAGCTTTTCCTGAAATATTTATCTTGGAATAATGTTAGCTCAATGAGCTATATGTTGTTAGGAATTACCAAAACCACCTAGGGATTGTTGCACTTTCAATAACCCTTGAGGTAAAAGGTTGGGAGGCGAAACTATAAGCCCCTATCTTTCTCTGTGTTTGATTAAAACTCCGTAACCACAAGTATTGCGTGAGTGTTAGCAAGTATGAAAGACTAAATGATAGTTGAGTATGTGGACTTGCTAGAAAGCTCTGACATAGACTCTTTCTGATGTTATGATAAATTGCAATTGCCTCAATGACTGAGATTATAGTTTGTTAGTTCTCAATAAAGTTTGTGATTCATACTTTGCATTGTGAATAGATTATTACTTGAGCATAAGAAATCATATGAAAATATCCATATATGTTGTTGTTATGAGAATAAACATGATGACCTCTTGTCCGTATTTTATTTTATCGACACCTCTGCCTCTAAACATGTGTACATATTTATCGTTATTGGCTTCTGCTTGAGGACAAGCGAGGTCTAAGCTTGGGGGAGTTGATACGTCCATTTTGCATCATGTTTTTATATTGATATTTATTGCATTATGGGCTGTTATTACACATTATGTCACAATACTTATGCCTATTCTCACTTATTTCATAAGGTTTACATAAGGAGGGAGAATGCCGGCAGCTGGAATTCTGGGCTGGAAAAGGAGCAAATATTAGAGACCTATTCTGCACAACTCCAAAAGTCCTGAAACTCCACGAAAGTTATTTTTGGAAATAATAAAAAATACTGAGTGGAAGAAATACCAGAGGGGGCCCACACCCCGGCCACAAGGGTGGGGCGCCCTACCCCCCTGGGCATGCACCCTGCCTCGTGGGCCCCCTGTTGGCCCTCCGGTGCCCATCTTCTGCTATATGAAGTCTTTCGTCCGAATTAAAATCATAAGCAAGCTTTCGGGACGAGACTCCACCGCCACTAGGCGGAACCAATATAGGGCTCCGGCAGAGCTGTTCTGCCGGGGACACTTCCCTCTGGGAGGGGGAAATCATCGCCATCGTCATCACCAATGCTCCTCTCATCGGGAGAGGGCAATCTCCATCAACATGTTCACCAGCACCATCTCCTCTCAAACCCTAGTTCATCTCTTGTATCCATTTCTTGTCTCTAAGTCTGGGATTGGTACCTGTAGGTTGCTAGTAGTGTTGATTACTCCTTGTAGTTGATGCTAGTTGGTTTATTTGGTTGAAGATCATATGTTCAGATCCTATATGCATATTAATACTCCTCTGATTATGAACATGAATATGCTTTGTGAGTAGTTACGTTTGTTCCTGAGGACATGGGAGAAGTCTTGCTATTAGTAGTCATGTGAATTTGGTATTCGTTCGATATTTTGATGAGATGTATGTTGTCTATCCTCTAGTGGTGTTATGTGAACGTCGATTACATGACACTTCACCATTGTTTGGGCCTAGAGGAAGGCATTGGGAAGTAATAAGTAGATGATGGGTTGCTAGAGTGACAGAAGCTTAAACCCTAGTTTATGCGTTGCTTCGTAAGGGGCTGATTTGGATCCACATGTTTCATGCTATGGTTAGTTTTACCTTAATACTTCTTTTGTAGTTGTGGATGCTTGCAATAGGGGTTAATCATAAGTGGGATGCTTGTCCAAGTAAGGGAAGCACCCAAGCACCGGTCCACCCACATATCAAATTATCAATGTACCGAACGCGAATCATATGAACGTGATGAAAACTAGCTTGACGATAATTCCCATGTGTCCTCGGGAGCGCTTTTCTCCATATAAGAGTTTGTCCAGGCTTGTCCTTTGCTACAAAAAGGATTGGGCCACCTTGCTGCACTTTATTTACTTTTGTTACTTGTTGCTCGTTACAAATTATCTTATCACAAAACTATCTGTTACCTATAATTTCAATGCTTGCAGAGAATACCTTGCTGAAAACCGCTTATCATTTCCTTCTGCTCCTCGTTGGGTTCGACACTCTTACTTATCGAAAGGACTACGATAGATCCCCTATACTTGTGGGTCATCAAGACTCTTTTCTGGCGTCGTTGCCGGGGAGTGTAGCGCCTTTGGTAGGTGGAATTTGGTAAGGAAATATTTATATAGTGTGCTGAAATTTACTGTCACTTGTTACTACGGAAAGTAATCCTCTAAGGGGCTTGTTCGGGGTATCTTCACCCCAACCAGTAGAGAAAAGAGTTGCTCCTCAACCTACTCAACCTACTGAACCTACTGAAAATGAAAATGTCTACTTTGAAATTCCTTCGGGTATGATAGAAAAACTGCTAGCGAATCCTTTTGCAGGAGACGGAACAATGCATCCTGATGAGCACCTAATATATGTGGATGAAGTTTGTGGATTATTTAAGCTTGCAGGTGTGCCCGATGATGTTATTAAGAAGAAGGTCTTCCCTTTATCTTTGAAGGGAGATGCGTTGACATGGTATAGGCTATGTGATGATATGAGATCATGGAACTACAAATGATTGAAATTGGAATTTCATCAGAAGTTTTATCCTATGCATCTTGTTCATCGTGATCGCAATTATATATATAATTTTTGGCCTCACGAAGGAGAAAGCATCGCTCAAGCTCGGGGGAGGCTTAAATCAATGTTATATTCATGCCCCAATCATGATCTCCCAAGAGAAATAATTATTCAAAAAATTTATGCTCGGCTTTCTGATAACAATCGCACCATGCTCGATACTTCTTGTGCTGGCTCTTTTATGATGAAGACTATTGAATTCAAATGGGATTTATTGGAAAGAATTAAACGCAACTCTGAAGATTGGGATCTCGACGAAGGTAAGGAGTCAGGTATGACACCTAAGTTTGATTGTGTTAAATCTTTTATGGATACCGATGTTTTTCGTAAATTTAGCACTAAATATGGACTTGCCTCTGAGATAGTAGCTTCTTTCTGTGAATCTTTTGCTGCTCACATTGATCTCCCTAAGGAGAAGTGATTTAAATATCATCCTCCCTATAAGTAAAAGTAGCTGCACCTATTAAAGTTGAAGAAAAGACTATCACTTATAATGATCCAATTGTTCCTACTACTTATGTTGAGAAACCACATTTTCCTGTTAGGATAAAAGATCATGCTAAAGCTTCAACTGTGGTTCGTAAAAGCAATATTAGAACCTATACACCTCCTGAGCAAGTTAAAGTTGAACCTAATATTGCTATAGTTAAAGATCTCTTGGCTGATAATATTGATGGGCATGTTATTTATTTCTGTGATGAAACTGCTAGAATTGCTAAACCGTGTGCTAAAGATAAACATAGACCTGTGGTAGATATGCCTGTTATTTCTGTTAAAATAGGAGGTCATTGTTATCATGGCTTGTGTGATATGGGTGCTAGTGCTAGTGCAATACCTTTTGACTCATACAAAGAAATTATGCATGATATTGCACCTGCTGAGATAGAAGATATTGATGTCACAATTAAACTTGCCAACAGAGATACTATATCACCAATGGAAATTGAAGGAGATGTTGAAGTCCTATGTGGGAAAACTAAATATCCTGCTGATTTTCTTGTTCTCGGTTCCCCACAAGATAGCTTTTGCCCCATTATATTTGGTAGACCCTTCTTGAACACCGTTAATGCTAAGATAGACTACAAAAAGGATGTCGTTACTATTGGTTTGGGTGATATGTCTCAGGAGTTTAATTTCTCTAAATTTCGTAGACAACACCGTGAAGAGGAATTGCCTAGTAAAGATGAAATTATCGGTCTTGCTTCTATTGTCGTACCTCCTAGTGATCCTTTAGAACAATATTTGCTAGACCATGAAAATGATATGTTTATGAATGAAAGAAGGGAAATAGATGAAGTATTCTTTAAAGAGGAACCCATCCTGAAACACAATTTGCCTGTTGAAATCCTAGGGGATCCTCCTCCACCCAAGGGTGATCCCGTGTTTAAGCTTAAGCCGTTACCTGACACTCTAAAATATGCTTATCTTGATGAGAAAATGATATATCCTGTTATTATTAGTGCTAACCTTTCAGAGCATGAAGAAGAGAGATTATTGAAAACTCTGAAGAAGCATTGCGCTCCTATTGGATATACTCTTGATGATCTTAAGGGCATTAGTCCCACTCTATGCCAACACAAAATAAATTTGGAAAAGGATGCCAAACCAGTTCGTGATCAGCAATGACGGCTGAATCCTAAGATGAAAGAAGTGGTAAGAAAGGAAATACTAAAGCTCCTTGAGGCAGGTATAATTTATCCCGCTGTCGATAGTCGGGGTAAGTCCTGTCCATTGTGTCCCTAAGAAGGGAGGTATTACTGTCGTTCCTAATGATCAAGATGAATTGATTCCCCAAAGAATTATTACAGGTTATAGAATGGTAATTGATTTCCGCAAATTAAATAAAGCTACTAAAAAGATCATTACCCTTACCTTTCATTGATCAAATGCTAGAAAGATTATCCAAACATACACATTTTGCTTTCTAGATGGTTATTCTGGTTTCTCTCAAATACCGTGTCACCGATGATCAATCAAAGACCACTTTTACTTGCCCTTTCGGTACTTTTGCTTATAGACGTGTGCCTTTTGGTTTACGTAACGCACCTGCTACCTTTCAAAGATGCATGATGGCTATATTCTCGACTTTTGTGAAAAGATTTGTGAGGTTTTCATGGACGATTTCTCCGCTGAGGATCCTCTTTGATGATTGCTTGAGCAACCTTGATCGCGTTTTGCAGAGATGTGAAGAAACTAATCTTGTCTTGAACTGGGAGAAGTGCCACTTTATGGTTAATGAAGGTATTGTCTTGGGGCATAAAGTTTCTGAAAGAGGTATTGAAGTTGATAAAGCCAAGGTTGATGCTATTGAAAAGATGCCATGTCCTAAGGACATCAAAGGTATCAGAAGTTTCCTTGGTCATGCAGGTTTTTATAGGAGGTTCATTAAGGACTTCTCAAAAATTTCTCGGCCTCTGACTAATTTGTTACAAAAAGATATACCATTTGTCTTTGATAATGATTGTGTAGAAGCATTTGAAATACTTAAGAAAGCACTGATCTCTGCACCTATCGTTTAGCCACCTGATTGGAATTTACCTTTTGAAATTATGTGTGATGCTAGTGATTATGATGTAGGTGCTGTTCTAGGGCAAAGAGTTGATAAGAAATTAAATGTCATTCAATATGCTAGTAAAACTCTAGACAATGCTCAGAGAAATTATGCACGATATTGCACCTGCTGAGATAGAAGATATTGATGTCACAATTAAACTTGCCAACAGAGATACTATATCACCAATGGAAATTGTTAGTGATGTTGAAGTCCTATGTGGGAAAACTAAATATCCTGCTGATTTTCTTGCTCTCGGTTCCCCACAAGATAGCTTTTGCCCCATTATATTTGGTAGACCCTTCTTGAACACTGTTAATGCTAAGATAGACTGCAAAAAGGATGTTGCTACTATTGGTTTGGGTGATATGTCTCAGGAGTTTAATTTCTCTAAATTTCATAGACAACACCGTGAAGAGGAATTGCCTAGTAAAGATGAAATTATCGGTCTTGCTTCTACTGTCGTACCTCCTAGTGATCCTTTAGAACAATATTTTCTAGACCATGAAAATGATATGTTTATGAATGAAAGAAGGGAAATAGATGAAGTATTCTTTAAACAGGAACCCATCCTGAAACACAATTTGCCTGTTGAAATCCTAGGGGATCCTCCTCCACCCAAGGGTGATCCCGTGTTTAAGCTTAAGCCGTTACCTGACACTCTAAAATATGCTTATCTTGATGAGAAAATGATATATCCTGTTATTATTAGTGCTAAACTTTCAGAGCATGAATAAGAGAGATTATTGAAAACTCTGAAGAAGCATCGCGCTGCTATTGGATATACTCTTGATGATCTTAAGGGCATTAGTCCCACTCTATGCCAACACAAAATAAATTTGGAAAAGGATGCCAAACCAGTTCGTGATCAGCAATGACGGCTGAATCCTAAGATGAAAGAAGTGGTAAGAAAGGAAATACTAAAGCTCCTTGAGGCAGGTATAATTTATCCCGTTGCTGATAGTCAGTGGGTAAGTCCCGTCCATTGTTTCCCTAAGAAGGGAGGTATTAATGTCGTTCCTAATGATCAAGATGAATTGATTCCCCAAAGAATTATTACAGGTTATAGAATGGTAATTCATTTCCGCAAATTAAATAAAGCTACTAAAAAAGATCATTACCCCTTACCTTTCATTGATCAAATGCTAGAAAGATTATCCAAACATACACATTTTTGCTTTCTAGATGGTTATTCTGGTTTCTCTCAAATACCTGTGTCAGCCGATGATCAATCAAAGACCACTTTTACTTGCCCTTTCGGTACTTTTGCTTATAGACGTGTGCCTTTTGGTTTACGTAACGCACCTGCTACCTTTCAAAGATGCATGATGGCTATATTCTCTGACTTTTGTGAAAAGATTTGTGAGGTTTTCATGGACGATTTCTCCGTTGACGGATCCTCTTTTGATGATTGCTTGAGCAACCTTGATCGCGTTTTGCAGAGATGTGAAGAAACTAATCTTGTCTTGAACTAGGAGAAGTGCCACTTTATGGTTAATGAAGGTATTGTCTTGGGGCATAAAGTTTCTGAAAGAGGTATTGAAGTTGATAAAGCCAAGGTTGATGCTATTGAAAAGATGCCATGTCCCAAGGACATCAAAGGTATAAGAAGTTTCCTTGGTCATGCCGGTTTTATAGGAGGTTCATTAAGGACTTCTCAAAATTTCTCGACCTCGACTAATTTGTTACAAAAGATATACCATTTGTCTTTGATAATGATTGTGTAGAAGCATTTGAAATACTTAAGAAAGCCCCGATCTCTGCACCTATCGTTCAGCCACCTGATTGGAATTTCCCTTTTGAAATTATGTGTGATACTAGTGATTATGATGTAGGTGCTGTTCTAGGGCAAAGAGTTGATAAGAAATTAAATGTCATTCACTATGCTAGTAAAACTCTAGACAATGCTCAGAGAAATTATGCATGATATTGCACCTGCTGAGATAGAAGATATTGATGTCACAATTAAACTTGCCAACAGAGATACTATATCACCAATGGAAATTGTTAGAGATGTTGAAGTCCTATGTGGGAAAACTAAATATCCTGCTGATTTCCTTGTTCTCGGTTCCCCACAAGATAGGTTGTGCCCCATTATATTTAGTAGACCCTTCTTGAACACTGTTAATGCTAAGATAGACTGCAAAAAGGATGTCGTTACTATTGGTTTGGGTGATATGTCTCAGGAGTATAATTTCTCTAAATTTCATAGACAACACCGTGAAGAGGAATTGCCTAGTAAAGATGAAATTATCGGTCTTGCTTCTACTGTCGTACCTCCTAGTGATCCTTTAGAACAATATTTTCTAGACCATGAAAATGATATGTTTATGAATGAAAGAAGGGAAATAGATGAAGTATTCTTTAAACAGGAACCCATCCTGAAACACAATTTTCCTGTTGAAATCCTAGGGGATCCTCCTCCACCCAAGGGTGATCCCGTGTTTAAGCTTAAGCCGTTACCTGACACTCTAAAATATGCTTATCTTGATGAGAAAATGATATATCCTGTTATTATTAGTGCTAACCTTTCAGAGCATGAAGAAGAGAGATTATTGAAAACTCTGAAGAAGCATCGCGCTGCTATTGGATATACTCTTGATGATCTTAAGGGCATTAGTCCCACTCTATGCCAACACAAAATAAATTTGGAAAAGGATGCCAAACCAGTTCGTGATCAGCAATGACGGCTGAATCCTAAGATGAAAGAAGTGGTAAGAAAGGAAATATTAAAGCTCCTTGAGGCAGGTATAATTTATCCCGTTGCTGATAGTCAGTGGGTAAGTCCCATCCATTGTGTCCCTAAGAAGGAGGTATTACTGCGCTCCTAATGATCAAGATGAATTGATTCCCGAAAGAATTATTACAGGTTATAGAATGGTAATTGATTTCCGCAAATTAAATAAAGCTACTAAAAAGATCATTACCCTTGCCTTTCATTGATCAAATGCTAGAAAGATTATCCAAACATACACATTTTTGCTTTCTAGATGGTTATTCTGGTTTCTCTCAAATACCTGTGTCAGCCGATGATCAATCAAAGACCACTTTTACTTGCCCTTTCGGTACTTTTGCTTATAGACGTGTGCCTTTTGGTTTACGTAACGCACCTGCTACCTTTCAAAGATGCATGATGGCTATATTCTCTGACTTTTTGAAAAGATTTGTGAGGTTTTCATGGACGATTTCTCCGTTGATGGATCCTCTTTTGATGATTGCTTGAGCAACCTTGATCGTGTTTTGCAGAGATGTGAAGAAACTAATCTTGTCTTGAACTGGGAGAAGTGCCACTTTATGGTTAATGAAGGTATTGTCTTGGGGCATAAAGTTTCGAAAGAGGTATTGAAGTTGATAAAGCCAAGGTTGATGCTATTGAAAAGATGCCATGTCCTAAGGACATCAAAGGTATAAGAAGTTTCCTTGGACATGCCGGTTTTTATAGGAGGTTAATTAAGGACTTTTCAAAAATTTCTCGGCCTCTGACTAATTTGTTACAAAAAGATATACCATTTGTCTTTGATAATGATTGTGTAGAAGCATTTGAAATACTTAAGAAAGCACTGATCTCTCCACCTAGATGGCCTGTTCGATCTGTCGACTGGCTCCGCAGAGACTGCATCCGAGTGCGACAGCAGCAATCCAGTGGTGGAGGTTCTGATGGTCGACGGATCGCGCAGTCCTCCTGGTTTCCACCGCACCGACGGAGGCGTTGGCGGAGGCGAGCCGGCGCAGGCTCACGAAGAGTACCAACCCGAGCCCCTCATTTCGCTGCAGAGGGAGGAGCTCCGCCGCCGGAACATGGATGCGCTTCACACTCCTATCGTTGGAGAAACCCCCGAGGCCCGCGCCTTAGAAGATGCGCGTTTGGCCAACTTGGCTGAGGGCACTCGGCTGGAAAATCTCCAGCGAGTGCTCGACAAACGAGCGCAACAACGGGTCCCTTCGTCCAGTCGACGTCAACTCTTTCCACAACCGACTTAGGTATACCGAACTCCCATTCAGAGTCTAGCAGCTGCAGCCCGTATAGCAGAGTCCATTCAGCCTTCCCAGTCGGAGGCTGGCAGGGGCTTACTCCAGATCAGAGATTTGCTCCGGGCAGCAGGAGATCAAAATTCAGCTGTATCGCAGTCGTGGAACAGGATTCACAGCAGATCCGTCGCTGCGAATACAGTACAGTCGGCACATAGCCCAAGATCGCCCCCAAAGCATGAGGGACATGGAGGCCGGTGTGATCGGTATGAGGACTGATTCGATCATGATGATCGACGTCGAGTACCCACTCCTCCCCCAAGGGGTGGGTCATATCGCCTCGGCAGAAGATGATGACGCCAAACACAATGTTGGGCGAAGGATTCCATCAACCCTGGGAACCAGGCTTTGATGCGAGATCCATCATCATTCAAGGTCTGGTCGACAGAACGAGCTAACCGTGAAGGTCATGATAGAAATGCACCCATCAGCAGCGAGTACGTCTCGGGACGAGTGTTTTAGCGAGCCATCGAGCCGCGGTGATTCCTCCCAACTTCAGGTTGGCGATCGAGTCGATAAGTTCACTGGTGAGTCTAAGTCGGATACTTGGCTTGAGGACTACCGAGTGGCTGTTCAGATTGGTGGCGCCAACGATGAAGTGGCCATGAAACACCTACCTCTTATGTTAGAGGGCTCGGCGAGCATGGCTGAATCGTTAGCACCAGACATTTACACTTGGGAAGATCTTGCCCGAGTGTTTGTCAAGACATTTGAAGGAACTTGCAAGCGACCATCGGGGTTGTGAGTTGCGATCGTGTGTGCGAAGTCAAATGAAACTCGAGGATTACATCCAGAGATGGATCACTTTGCACCACACAAGAGAGAATGTATCGATCATCAAGCGATCTGTGCCTTCAAGGAAGGAGTTAAGAACAGAGAATTGAGTCTGAAATTGATCGGACGGAGACATGACCACGAGTCGAATGATGGAGATTGCCACCAAGTGCCTAATGGTGAAGAAGAGGATCGGCTCGGAGTGGCAAGTACAAGTCAGCCGCTAATGAAACCAGGGAGGAACTCGATCGAAGCGAAGCGGAAAGCCGAGCCAGCTTGCTCTGGAGAAGCCTTGGACGTGACTCGAGCAGAGTTCAAGGGAAGTCCAAGGGACCTTGGAACCCCAAGAAAGTGAAAGACCAAGATGGAAATGATGTGTTGGACTTGCCATGTCACATTCACACGAAGAAAGATGAAGAGGGTAAACTCATTTACCCAAAGCATACCACTCGGCAGTGTTGGCTCTTGATTCAGCGGTTCGAGGAAGCAGCCCAAGGACAAGGAGAAGGAGTCGGACAAAGTTGAGGACAAGGAAGATAGTGACGGTGGATACCCTCGGTTCAATTCCACTGATGATTTTCTTGACGTTGAAAGCAAAATTCGATTGAAAGTTATCAACCGAGAAGTGAATATGGTCGCTCGGCGACACCCGATTATCTGAAATGGTCGCGAGACCGCCATCACGTTCGACCGGTCGATCACCCGACACACATAGCCACCCACAGGAGGCAAGCATTGGTGGTCGACCCGGTCGTCGAAGGCACTCGACTAACTAAGGTTTTGATGGATGGTGGCGATGGCTTGAACATTTTGTATGCAGAGAGCGTTGAAAGGGATGGGCATTCCAATGTCTAGACTCAGCACCGACAACATGAGCTTCCATGGAGTCATTCACGGAAAGAAGGCTGAGTCACTCGGCCAAATTGCTCTCGATGTGGTTTTTGGTGACTACAAGAATTTTCTTAAGGAAAAGTTGACCTTTGAGGTCGTGGATTTCCAGAGCGCTTATCACGCTATCCTGGGGAGGCCGGCATATGCGCGTTTCATGGCTCGACCATGTTATGTGAACCTCAAACTGAAGATGCCAGGTCCCAAAGGTATGATAACTGTCACTGGCAATCGGAAAAAAGCAGAAGAGTGTTTCCAGAAATGCTCTAAGATCGCTGATGCTCAGATGGTAGTGGTCGAGCTGCAAGAGTACCAGAAAACTGCAGACCCGAGTGATTTGTTGCGAGCCAAGAAGCCCCCACGAGTCAGCATTTCAGTCGTCCGGGGAGACGAAACCGATTCATATTCATCCGACTGATCCCAATGCTGCTCCGACTCACATCTCAACAACACTCGACTCCAAATAGGAAGAAGCGCTCATCCAGTTCCTCCGTGAGAACTGGGACATCTTCGCATGGAAGCCTGCTGACATGCCGGGTGTTCCCAGGGGACTGGCTGAGCATCGTCTATGAGTCGACTCAAAAGTTAAACCTGTCAAAGAACATCTTCGACGGTCCACCATCCGGAAGAAAGGCCATTGGCGAGGAGGTGGCTCGGCTCTTAGCAGCAGAGTTTATCCGAGAGATTTACCACTCCGAGTGGCTCGCCAATGTTGTCATGGTCCCTAAGAAGGACAAATCACTTCGCATGTGCATCGACTTCAAACATATCAATCGGGCCTGCCCGAAAGATCATTTTCCTCTCCCGCATCGACCAAATAGTCGACTCGACTACGGGATGTGGCGATTGTCTTTCTTAGGCGCCTATTCGGTTACCATCAGATCCGTCTGTATGGACCCGGCGAGATCAAAACAGCTTTCATCACTCCATTCGGTGCTTCATTATGTCACCATGCCATTCGGCCTCAAGAATGCGGAGCCACGTTCATGAGGATGATTCGAAGTGTTTACTCACTCAAATCAGTCGGAATGTGGAAGCATACATGGATGACATTGTGGTCAAGTCACGGAAAGGTTCCGACCTGTTGGTGACCTTGCTGAAACATTGCCAATCTCGGGAGGTATGATATCAAGCTTAATCCATCAAAGTGCACATTCGGAGTTCTGGCGGAAAGTTACTCGGTTTTCGTTTCGAACGAGGAATCGGCGCTAACCAGAAAAAGTTGGCACTATACTCCGAATGAAACGCATACATGCGTGTGCACGATGTCCGAAGCTTCTTGGATGCTTGGCGCTTTAAGTCGATTCATCTCGCCTCGGTGAAAAGGCATTGCCTCTTTACCGATGATGAAGAAGTCGAGACAAGTTCAAGTGGACTCCGAAGCTGATGCAGCGTTTGAAGAGCTCAAAGCTCTGCTCTCCACCAACCGGTGCTTGCTGCCCCAATCAGCAAGGAGCCGTTGCTGCTTTACATTGCAGCCACAGGACAAGTCGTCGATCAGAGACTTACGGTCGGCGGGAAGAGGAAGGAAAAGCCTTCAAAGTTCAGCCCCGATATATTATCTTTACGAAGTATTAACCCCATCAAAGCAAAGATACCCTCATTATCGAAGCTTGTTTATGGGATTTATATGACCACGAAGGAGATTGCTCATTACTTCTCTATCATTCCATTACGATCGTCGTGACGCCCCATTATCGAGATTTTGCACTGTGAGAGATGCAATGGTCGAGTGGCAAAATGGGTGATTGAACTTCTTCCCTTGATATCAAGTTTGAGGCAAAAGCCATCAAGTCCCAAGCAATAGCAGATTTCATCGCCGAGTGGATTGAACAACGATTGCCGACTCAAGTTCACTCGAACCTTTGGACTATGTTCTTTGATGGTTCCAAGATGCTGAATGGTTCGGTCTTTGGGGTAGTATTGGTTTCCCCGAGGAGATAAGCTCGGATATGTGCTCCAGATTCACTTTGATTCTTCCAACAATGAAGCAGAATATGAAGCACTGTTGTATGGGTTGCGTATGGCCATTTCACTCGGCGTCCGTCGCCTCATGGTTTATGGCGACTCAGATCTAGTGGTTAATCAGGTGATGAAGGAGTGGGATGTCAGAAGTCCAGCCATGACTGGTTATTGCAAGCTGATGAGGAAGCTAGAGAAGAAGTTTGAGGGTTAGAGCTCCATCATATACCCCGAATGAAAAATCAAGCTGCTTGATGATTTGGCGAAAATAGGGTCCAAGAGGAAGCCATTCCCAGTGATGTGTTTTGGAGCACATCCACACACCGTCAATTCAAGAGAATCCTTTCACCGAAGAAGCTCCACAGCCAAAAGTGCCACCGATCCGATGAAGTTGAGGTCCCCACGGTGGTCGACCTGATCATGGAAGTCGTGGTCATCACTCCCGACTAGACAGTACCGTACATCGCGTATATTCTGAGGAAAGAGCTCCCAGAGAACGAAGAAGAGGCTCAACAGATTGTCCGCCAATCCAAGGCCTTTACTGTGACCAAGGGACAGTTATTCAGAGAAAGCGTGACTGGAGTCAGCCAGAAATGCATAACACCGAAAGAAGGTCGGATAATTCTTGATGATATCCACTCGGGGACCTATGGTCACCATCGTCCTCTCGAACCATCGTGGCTAAAGCATGCCGGCGGGATTTTACTGGCCAAAAGCAAATGAAATGGCAAAGGAAATAGTCGACAAGGTGAAGGATGTCAGTTCTACTCCAATATGTCACACAAACCTGCCTCAGCATTGAAGACCATTCCACTCATCTGGCCTTTCGCTTTTTGGGTGTTGGATATGATTGGACCACTGAGAACTGGCAGGAGCGGTTTCACTCATTTGCTTGTGGCAGTAGACAAGTTTACGAAGTGGATCGAAGCTAAACCTATCAAGAACCTTGATGCGTGCCTGCTATCGGTTTCATCGGAGAGTTGATATTCAGATATGGAGTTCCGCACAGCATCATCACTGACAATGGGCAAACTTCGATTCCGACAAGTTCAAAGCCTTTTGTGCCTCTCAGGGCATGCGAGTCGACTATGCTTCAGTTGCTCATCCCCAGTCGAATGGACAAGCAGAACGAGCAAATGGTCTAATTCTCAAAGGACTGAAACCTCGACTGATGCGTGATCTCAAGCATGCAGCAGGAGCGTGGGTCGACGAACTTCCGTCGGTTCTTTGGGGATTGAGGACCACTCCTAATCGGTCGACTGGGAGAACTCCATTCTTTATGGTCTATGGAGTTGAAGCAGTTCTGCCGAGTGACCTGCTTCACAATGCACCCCGAGTCGAACTCTACTCTGAAGAGGAAGCGGAGCAGGCCCAGCAAGATGCAGTCGACCTCCTTGAAGAGGAGAGAGATGGCCCTAATCCGCTCGACCATCTATCAGCAGGACTTGCGTCGATTCCATGCTAGAAATGTGAAGAGCTGAACCTTTCAAGAAGGAGACTTGGTCCTCCGAGTGGATCAACAGAAACCACACAAGCTCGCTCCCACTTGGGAAGGTCCCTTCATCGTCACCAGAGTTCTCCACAATGGAGCTTACCATCTCTACAACATCGAACGCCAGATTGATGAGCCTCGTGTTGGGGAACGTAGCAGAAATTCAAAATTTTCCTACGTGTCACCAAGATCTATCTATGGAGAAACTAGCAACGAGGGGAAGGAGAGTGCATCTACATACCCTTGTATATCTCTAAGCGGAAGCGTTCAAGAGAACGGGGTTGAAGGAGTCGTACTCGTCGTGATCCAAATCACCGGAGATCCTAGTGCCGAACGGACGGCACCTCCGTGTTCAACAGACGTACAGCCCGGTGACGTCTCCCATGCCTTGATCTAGCAAGGAGAGAGGGAGAGTGTCGGTGTCAAAACCGGCGGATCTCGGGTAGGGGGTCCCGAACTATGCGTCTAGGCGGATGGTAACAGGAGACAAGGGACACGATGTTTTACCC
Source organism: Aegilops longissima (assembly GCA_021605205.1). Lineage (NCBI taxonomy): Eukaryota > Viridiplantae > Streptophyta > Magnoliopsida > Poales > Poaceae > Aegilops > Aegilops longissima. Next base: position 618,170,422 of record CM038680.1, read on the forward strand.
AGGTTCGGGCCCTCTTGATGGAGGTAAAACCCTACGTCCTGCTTGATTAGTATTGATGATGTGTGTTACAAGAGTGGATCTACCACGAGATCAAAGAGGCTAAACCTAGAAGCTAGCCTATGGTATGATTGTTGTTAGTCCTATGGACTAAAGCCATCCGGTTTATATAGACACGGATAGGTTAGGGTTACAGAGTCGGTTACAATGGTAGGAGATCTACATATCCGTATCGCCAAGCTTGCCTTCCACGCCAAGGAAGTCCCATCCGGACACGGGACGAAGTCTTCAATCTTGTATCTTCATAGTCTTGGAGTCCGGCCGATGATGATAGTTCGGCTATCCGGACACCCCCTAGTCCGGAACTCCTCAGTAGCCCCTGAACCAGACTTCAATGACGAGCGAGTCCGGCGCGCATATTGTCTTCGGCATTGCAAGGCGGGTTCTTCCTCGAATACTTCATAGAAGATTGTGAACACAAGGATAGTGTCGAGCTCTGCAAAATAAGTTCCACATACCACCGTAGAGAGAATAACTTTACACAAGATCAATCTGCGGCGTATTCGTGGCGTGACATCACACCACTACCAAGCCTTTACTCAAATTGTGTTTATTGTTCCACCTCAGCACGTTTAGCGGCGGTTTCCTTGGCACGTCTTATCAAAGCATAAATCGTGCCCCCTTATTCCGGATTCCCATCAATACGGACGTGGGTAACCCATCCGCGCCATTGATTGTGGCGCTTGGAGATAAGCGAGTTTTACCAGGCTGGTGGGGACAAATGTTTTGTCCACCCATATAAGGGATAAAAGATCCACCTTTTCACCTCGCCTTCTTCCTCCTTGGCTCATCCATTTCCATTTCGAGCTCCAGCGCCCAAGTCCGCACTTCTCACCTCAACCTTCTCCAACCATGTCCAGGCGGGAGGCAAGTGGATGGCCTCCTCCGTCACGGAGGGCAGATCACAAGACTACGGGAGGCTGGATACTTGTCCAGCGACATCGCGTGTCGGCTACCCGGACGAGGCAGCTCATCCCAACCCAGGCCCCATGAGAGGTAGTATTTCTTCCCCATTTCCTCCATGGACTAGGTTTCCCACTTCACCCATTTGTCCGGGGCTCATGTTCTACTATGGCCTAGATTTCCATGATCTGGCCCCAAACTTCATCCTCAATATCTCGGCGTTTATCGTTGTGTGCGAGGCCTTCCTCTGCATCCAACCCCACTTTGTCTTATGGCTCAAGACCTTCATTGTCAAGCGAAGATAGTGGGCAGCCGGCAGTAGTGCGGAGGCGCTATGGTGGGCAGGATGTCCAATGTCCTTTGGTCGAGGCTCTTTCGTGGAAACAATGAAGGGGTGGCAATCGGGGTGGTTCTACATCACCGACCAGCGACTCAATTGGGCGGCAGCCCCAATTCAGATCTGGCATCCCCACATGGCTCACATCATGGAAAGAGTGGGCGGACTTGGGGTGATTCGGAGGAGCTGGCCGGACTCCAAGCACAGTCCGAAACTTGTGGACAAGAAGCTCAAGCTTGTCCACGTAGTCGAGTAATGCTCATCCGCGGATTCTCCCATGCCGAGCGACGGGCCTTTAATTTGTGGGAGTTTGATCCGTCGCAGCACCAGAACCTTGAGCGGCTCTTGACACTACGTGCGAAGATGTCGGAAGGTGTTGTTCAAAGCGCCAGAAGCCCCGCATCCGCCAACAAAGATCGCGGATATAGCTCGCGGCGTCAAGCGACGAGGTAAGTTATTTCACCACTTGTCTTTTTCATAGATTGACTCTATGTGGGACCTAAACTTCCCAAATCTTTGACAGGAATGGATGGCGAAGGCGTCGAACAGATTATCTGTCCGCCCCATTGCCGAAGACCCAGCGGACGCCCGATTAGCGGGCTGCTGGCTCCGGTACCCATGTGGTCTTGGAGAAGAAGGCCAAGAAGGAGGCCACGGGAACTCGAAGGAGCTCCCGCGCCAGTGTTATGGATGATGAAGCTCGGCGAATCTTCCCACCAGGGCGAGGAGGAAAGAAGAAAGCCTCTCCCCAGCGGGGAGGTGAGGAAAGGAAGGCCTCCCCAATAAGGGAGGCGGAGAATCAGAAGGAAGAACCCTTCCCCGGACTTCTCCGCCAACGCCGACCACGACGAGGAGGATTGGCCAACAAGGGCCAAGCCTGGCGAGATCGTAAGTGTCCGGATACTCATTCAAGGTTTTTATCATTGCATAGTGTTTTCTAATGCCGAACAATCATGCAGCCCGCCCAAGGATGATCTTCCCGCTCGTTGGCGGGTCCTTGAGTTCGTCGGATATGGATTACTTCACTTCTGCCTCCTCCTCACCTCACGCCCAGACGACGCCGAGGGTGGGATCCCAAGAGGGCTTGGTCCAGGAGGAGGTGGCGCGGGGCGCCACAAGGCAACCTCCGGACTCGGCACGTGGGGCTCAGACCCCGAGGCCATAGTGGACCCTTGTCCGGACTCCATAGCCGAGCCTTCGTAAAAGAAGCGGCCCCTTCGTAAGAAGGGTAAGACGCCGTGTCCTCCGTCCAACCCTGGAGGCATCGGATAACTTCTTGGGCGCTTAACGGCGCTTCCATCGAGGAGGAATACCGCCTTGTTATGAGTGCGGTGATTCGAACAGTTCAGCTCGCCAAGAGCGGGCTGACGAAGCTTGCACCAGCCTTCTAACAGGCTTTGAGGTAAGTTTAGAATATGTAAAAATATTACCGCATAGACAGTAGCCCTGATGCTTAGTTCGGTGTTGGAAAGAAAAGCGGACTAAGGATCTAAAAGATATCTGCAGGAGTCTAACATAAGTATGTCAATATGGGAATGTAGGTTGTGCTGCTGACCTCCGCCGCCTTGATCATGGAGGTCAATACTTTGAAGCGAAACCTCGGCGGTCCGAGCACGAGCTCGGCCTTGCCAAGAAGCAGCTCGAGGACAAGGAAGGTAAGTAATACCTTATTAAAATTGTACCTTATAGAAAAGGATTTGGTTGCAAAAAATAACAGGAATAACATGGGTATTGCAGGGGCCACGAATGAGGTGGCGACCCTGAAGGAGGCGGTGTCCGTGGCCGAAAACAAAATGGCTGCGGAACGCACCGAGCGAGAGAAGGGGGAGGCGCAGCTGGCGGAGGTGCGGCAAGAGTTCTAGGCTCTCATGGAAAAACACGAGAGTTTGGAGCGTGACTTGAAGACCTGAGAGTCCGAGCTTGCTTCGGCTCTTGAGAGTGCCAAAGCTGCTAAGGCCGAGGCCCAAAAATCCCTCCAAGAAATTGAATCACTAAAGAAGATAGCGGCGGGTAAGGCATTCTTTATGCAAAGAAAGCATGTGAAAGTGAATTACCTATTACTTACCCGGATTCGGAGCTCTCCAGGAGCATTCGCAGATCTGCCCTGTAGTGTGTCTGATGCTGCCGCATTCTACCGCGCCAAGGAGGGGACCTCAACGGAGAAGTTGTTCTGGTCTCAATATCTTTGAGGCGGACATCCGGTGCCCCTAAGCGACCAGCTGAAGCAGCTGGTCGAGCTCCTAAAGGCGCCGAACATGCCATGAAGGGCCTCATAGTTGGTGTGGCCATTGGAAGCCATGCACAGGAGCTACTTTGGGCTAGTCTTGGCGGTGGTGGGCGTCATCCCACGGATTGAAGTCATCAAGCGCTCCGTCTGCATTGAAGGTGTCCGTCGGGCCCTTTCCCGTGCTAAAGTGCCTTTGGGGCAAGCTGGATGCCGGAGAAGCTTGTGACGGACGGGCCACCTAAGGGCAAGGAGCATCGCACGCCCGAAATGTACTATGAGGGCCTCTGAAGGGTGCCCTTGAATATTGCGGATGAGTGCTCCAAAGATGTAATTTTTAAATAGACTCGCATTTGTTATCCTGTACGCTGAAAACTTGTTCACATGCGCTAAGCAACGCTTATTAATTTAAAAAAATTACCTTATGTGCGGCCGTTTATCAAATTTGAGAGATGGCAAGTCGTTGGCTTCATCCCCCATGCCACGAGTGCTGGGGTGTTCGGGATAAACTTGAGCACTCTTGTTCCCATTCTTGGGTCCATCTAGGGGGCGCTAGCATAGCGAACAAGGCAACGGACTTATAATGCTTGAACACTCTCACTTAGCCATAGAATTCTATAATTTTAAATTTCGGTGAAGCCCCTAGTATTCGGAAGACCGAGTTTGAGGCGCTATCACGCCTTGGCCGGACAATTCCGCTTCCTCGCTCTAAGCGGCATTAGTCTTTAGGGACCGAAAAAACCTCTCGAACAGCGACCGGCTCTCGCCCTATCATGACGGTCAGTTTTAGCTTTCTCCTTTGAGGTGCTCGACCCAGCTCAAGCTGGGGCACAATCGCGATGGTTCTCCCAGTGCTACCTTAGCGATATAGCGGGCGTAAGGTATCAAAACATGGGGCCGGGCAAACCAACTATTGACCCAAGACATGATTGAGCCGATTCATATAATGCTATAAGTTGAGGTGCCGCACTTGTGAAGTGTTCGGACTTATCACACCATAATTTTGGGGTACTTAAGCCCCTGGTGTATTAGCCGTACCAAAGTGTCTGGATGCAACATGTCATGAAATGAACATATATATAGATAAAAAGAAGTGCAATAATAGGCAAAAGCTATGTATTGTTTATTCAAAAAGTACTGCAATGAAAGCGAGCGATACAAATAGTCACGATAAGCAAGGGATGGGACTATCTAACATGTCCCCCTCGGTGGGTAAGCTGCGGGATGGTATGTAAAACAGGTATAATGCTCGTAATAGAGACCACACGAACACTCGGCGTAGCTTTATCCTTCCCCTGGCTGTTGCATCGTGTATCATGGAGGGGCGAGTAGAACGTCGCGGTGCACGGAAACGGATGAGGCGAAGACATGCACGCCGCGAATCTTACCCAGCTTCCAGGCTCTCCGAGGAGATAACACCCCTCGCTGCTCATGGGGGTCTCCGCATGATCACTATGGCAAAGTGAGTACAAGATGCTCCTTGAGTTGTTGGGGTGAGGAAGGAGAAGGGCACGACTAGCTCTTCTCTCCCTCTATCGTGTGTCTAAAACTACTAGATTCCAACCCTTTGCATGGGTGCCCGTGGGGTTTATATAGGCCTACCCGAGGTACAATGGTAATCCGCTGGAGTGCGGGTCCAAGCCGTCTCTAAGTCGCCGCCGTCTTCTCCGCCGACTTCAGGCCCGCCGACTAGTGGGCCCGTCGGCCGACGCTCAAAGATGGGGCCGACAGCCCTTGTCCTTGCATGGTAGTCTTGCCGCTGCAGATTATCTGTAGCTGCTTCTAATGACGCGAAGCTTGGCCATGGGGTCATGGCAGCAGTGTCGCCGCTTGGCGAGCGAGCGATCACCGCTGCCATTCCCCGTCTTGTCAGTTAATGGCGCGTGGAGCCCATGGGAGGGGCGGCCGACTCGGTGGCCGACTCAACGGGTCCGTCTTGGGGTGCTCTCGCCGTCTTGGTTCTCCCGCCGGTAGGTCCCGCTGCCTTCGGTCGTCATGAGACGAGCCATCATGGGTACAGAATCTACCCACGGGCTGATGTCGGGACGGCGTGCAACAAATGATGCGCGCCGGATGGAGATCTCCGTCGACTGGCGCTCGTGGTCATACCGCCCTTTATGGGCGGGGCGAGGATGGGCATGAGGCGGCTCTATCCCATCCCACTCGTGGTCGCTCGGGCAAGAGGTGGTTGGCGTCGCGGCCGACTCCTATAGCCGGCCTCGGCTGGAGGTCGCTGCTTGGAGTCGGCTTGTCCGAGTCGCCGCCTAAAGTCGGCTTGTCTTGAGGCCGCCTCGGGATTCGGTCCGGAGGGGTAGTCGCTGACTCTGTTGCCGACTTTCGAAGGCGGCTTTTGCCTTGGCGCCTTGAGGCGCGATCTGCCCGATGTTTTGAAAGGTTCAGGGCTCGGGTCCGCCACCGTGGCCCATTACTCGACAGTAGTCCCCGGTTGCCGAGGCGCCGAGGGCAGCCAGTCGAGGAGCCTCGACTGCTTCATCCCTTCGGTAGAAGAATCTGGACTCGGCCCGCCGTCTCCATCTTGAGCCGACTAGCCGGAGTCGGCTTTGCAGGGGGCCGTCCTGCTCTTCAAAGGTTTCGAAGGTCGCAGCGGGATCCGGGCGGCGTGCCTGATAAGCTTCCCGGCAGCCGCCCACTGCGGGACCGCCACGTGACGCCACGCGGCAGGGCCAGTCTGCCAGCCCACGCACGTGAAAAGACAGGCCCGTCAGGCGGGGCCCGCCACTACCGTGCCCCGGCGCGCAGCGGATCCGCTGCGGTCGTGCGGCGAAGTTGGGCTCCCCCGCCCGTATCGCAGCAGATAACGTCGTGGTTAAATCGTGGGGGCGTGGGAGCGTGGGCGCAGTTAATCCCACGCCCGCCCCCTCGGCTTCGCAGCCTAGGCGCCTATAAGTAGGCGCGGGGGAGGGAGGGGCGGTGACGTACGCGCACTCTCTCATCCCCGCTCCCAGCCTCGTCTTCTTCCTCGCTCCACCATGCCGAGCTTCGTTTTCTTCCTCGCTCCACCGCGCCGAACCTCGTTTTCTTCCTCGCCGCGGAGATGAGCTCCTCATCCGCCGCCGTGCCTCCCACCGCGCGCTCCGGCGTGTGGGACGGCTCCATCATTGACGACAACATCATCGAGTTCCTTCACCAAACGTGCCGCATCCCCGGCAGCCACCTAGTGCGGGCTCGCGCCGCGCCGGAGGGCGAAATCACGCCGGCGCCGGAGCAGGGCGAGCGGGTGATTTTCCGCTCGCACCTCATGTGCGGGCTAGGGCTGCCGGCGAGCGGCTTCTTCCGCGCATTCTTGGAGTTTTTCGGGCTCCAGCCGCACCACCTCACCCCCAACACGGTGGTGCTGCTGGCCGCCTTCACATCCTTATCACGGGTTTTCTCGAGTCCTCCCCACCATCGAGCTGTGGGGAATTCTTCAGCGAATGTCGGGACCCACGTCGCTCGCGTGCGGCTCTGTCGGCACGCTCATCGCCAAGAGGAGGCGGTGCGAGAACCCTTTTCTGCCATCCCCTCATCAAGTCGGTGAAGATGTGGCAGCGTTCATACTTCTACGTCAAGAACGTCGCCCCCGAAGGCGACTGGGTCAACTTGCCGCCCTACGTGGGCGGCGAGCTGGCGGGCCGACCCACCAGCTGGTCCTATAGGCCCGGACGCTAACTCCCGCAGTAACGCCGCCGTCATGCCTCGCGTGATGATACAATCGGAGGGCCTGACTGGGGCAGACTTGCTGGCCGCCTTCGTGGCGCGCCGAGTTCTCCCTCTTCAAGGCCGACCTCATCTGATCTGTCAGATGAGCGGCCGTCGGGACCCCAGCCGGCTGTGCTCCAAGGACATGCCCCACGCGGAGGTGGTGGACACGGTGAACTTCTTGGCGAACTGCGACCTCACGGAGGAATGGCGGTTCGGCAAGGAGCCATACTCGCGCGCCAATCCCCCGCCGTTGGTAAGTCGTCTCTTGCTTCTCCGTTTACTTCTTCAGCCGGATCCGGCTCTAACTTTCCTTGGTCTTTTCTGACTCAGAATCCTCTCATGCCGCCCTCGGCGGCGCTTGTGAGGCGGCTCGTGGTCTGCCCCGACGAGGCGGAGAGCGACGCCGGCGACCCGACTTGGGTGTGGCAGCGATGGAGGCCGACGCCGAGGAGGGAGGGCGACGACTTCAGGCCCTCGGCCACCTTTGCCGACTGGCCCGATGATGACACCGAGAAGGAAGTCGCCCCCCGCCGCCAGCAGAAAGCCGGCCATCCAGGCGCGAGCTCCTCCGCCGCCTTGGGGGGGTCGAGGCGCCAAGAGGCGCTGGCGGGCCGAGCCAGCCAGCGGCCAGGCAAGAAATTCATGGGAGCGGCCACGCGACTCAGCTGAAGAAGCGGTTGCGAAGGCTAACCGCTTCCGCAAGGAGGTGAAGAAGCCACCGCTGGTCTCCGCGTAAGTATTTTTTTACTCTGTCTTGTTTTCTTCTAGGCCGTCTTGCCCAAGTCTTCTCATGTCCTTTTTTCTCATCAGGGCTCCCCTCACCTTGGAGAGGGTCGCCGCCGCCTCCATCTTGGGGTCGGCGGAGACGTCCGCCAATAGTCGGCGGGTTGACCCTGCGGCCGCCCTCCGGGAGGCAACAGAGCGGAATGCGCAGGAGAAGCGCGACTAGGAGGAGGCCGCCTGTCGGGAGAAGGCGGAGGCTGAGAAGGCGGTCGAAGATGCCGCTGCAGCAAAAAGGCGAGCCGAGGAGGCCGCGCCCTTCAGTCGGCGCTGCTCGTCACTCCGCTGAGCTCAGCGCCACCACCGCCGGAGTTCACGGGGCAGTCGGTGGTGAGGTCCCCGTTGCAGGGAGGGAAGGTGGCGAGGTCTCTTCGTCGGGCGCGGCCGCGCCACCTCCGCCGCCTCCGCCGCAGTCCGAGATCGCGCGAGGCAAACAGCCGGCGGACCCACCTATACCGCCGACCGACGACGAGGCCGTGGTGCAGCTGCTTCTTCAAGTCTCCTCACCAGCGCACCCCGAACATGGCGTTTGTTTAATGACACGCAGGTCATACAATAAATAAAGACAACTCCTATGGCTCCTGTCGGTTGTCATACTCATCGACATGCAAGTCGTGATTCCTATTACAAGAACATGATCAATCTCATACATCACATATCATTCATCACATTCTTCTTGGCCATATCACATCACATAGCATACCCTGCAAAAATAAGTTAGACGTCCTCTAATTTTTGTTTGCATGTTTTACGTGGCTGCTATGGGTTTCTAGTAAGAACGTCTCTTACCTACGCAAAACCACAACGTGATATGCCAATTGCTATTTACCCTTCATAAGGACCCTTTTCATCGAATCCGTTCTGACTAAAGTGGGAGATCGGCACCCGCTAGCCACCTTATGCACCAAGTGCATGTCGTACCGGTGGAACTTGTCTCACGTAAGTGTACGTGTAAGGTCGGTCCGGGCGCTTCATCCCACAATACCGTCGAAACAAGATTGGACTAGTAACGGTAAGCATATTGAACAAAACCAACGCCCACAACTACTTTGTGTTCTACTCGTGCAAAGAATCTACGCAATAGACCAAGCTCTGATACCACTGTTGGGGAACGTAGCAGAAATTCAAAATTTTCCTACGTGTCACCAAGATCTATCTATGGAGAAACTAGCAACGACGGGAAGGTGAGTGCATCTACATACCCTTGTAGATTGCTAAGCGGAAGCGTTCAAGAGAACGGGGTTGAAGGAGTCGTACTCGTCGTGATCCAAATCACCGGAGATCCTAGTGCCGAACGAACGGCACCTCCGCTGCTCAACACGTACAGCCAAAGGACGTCTCCCATGCCTTGATCCAGCAAGGAGAGAGGAGAGGTTGGGAAGACTCCATCCAGCAGCAGCACGACGGTGTGGTGGTGATGGAGGAGCGTGGCAATCTGCAGGCTTCGCCAAGCACCGCATGGAGAGGAGGAGGACTTGGGAGAGGGGGGCTGCGCCGGAGGCAAGGGTGCAGCTCCCATGCGCCTCCCACTATATATAGGGGTGGAGGGATTATTTCTTGCCCTCAAGTCCATTGGGGTGTTGGCAAAGGTGGGAGGAAAGAAATCCCATCCTTTCCTTTCCCCATCGATTGTTATCCCCCTTTTGGGATCTTGATCTTATCCTTCGGGATATGATCTTATTCCTTCTAAGGGGGATCTGGTGTCATGCGGGGCGATGATGATCATGGGCGAAGATGGAGATCAAAGGAGCAAAATGATATTGGCCATCATGTCACTATTTGATTGCATGTGATGTTTATCATGTTTATGCATCTTATTTGCTTAAACGATGGTAGTAAATAAGATGATCCCTCATTAAAATTTCAAGAAAGTGTTCCCCCTAACGTGCACCGTTCGCGAAAGTTAAATGGTTTGAAGCACCACGTGATGATGGTGTGATAGATTCTTACGTTCACATACAAGCGGGTGTAAGCCAGATTTACACACGCTAAACACTTAGGTTAACCAGCGAGCCTAGCATGTGCAGACATGGCCTCGGAACACAAGAGGGCGAAAGGTCGAGCATGATAAATATGGAGGATCGATCAACATGAAGATGTTCACGATGATGACTAGTCCATCTCACGTGATGATCGGACCACGGCCTAGTTGACTTCGGATCATGTAATCACTTAGATGACTAGAGGATGTCTATCTGAGGTGGGAGTTCATGAGATGAACTTAATTATCTAAACATAGTCAAAGATCTTTACAAATTTATGTCATAAGCTACTTTAGTTCCTTTGTTTTAGATATGTTCCTAGAAAATATAGTTGAAAGTTGTGATGGCGATTATGCGAAGAAGAAAGCTTATGTCCTTAATGCACGCTCGATGTCTTTGAACCAACGTCGTCATGGATGTTGCGAACATCGGACATACACATTTGATAACTGCATGATAGTTCGATTAAGCGGTTTAGAGTTGAGGCACCAAAGGCGTTTTCAAAAGCGTCGCGGAACATATGAGATGTTTGAGGGCTGAAATTGGGATTTCAGGCTCGTGCCCGTCAAGGTATAAGACCTCCGGCGAGTTTCTAGCCTACAAACTAAGGAAGATCTCAATCGTTGAGCTTGTACTCAGTTATGCAGGTACAACAATCACTTGAATCGGTGGGAGTTAATCTTCCGGATGAGATAGTGATGTTTCTCCAAAGACATTTCCACCAAGCTACTAGAGCTTCGTGATGAACTATAACATATCAGCGATAGATATGATGATCCTTGAAATATTGATGTTTGACACGGAAAGTAGAAATCAGAAGGAGCATCAATTGTTGATAGTTAATGAAACCACTTGTTTCAAGAAGGGCAAGGGCAGAAGGGATACTTCATGAAGCAACAAATCAGTTGCTGCTCTAGTGAAGAAACCAAGATTAAACCCAAACACGAGACTAAATTAGTACGTAATGAGAGCGGACAACTGACGAGAACTACCTAGATACTTGGTAGATGAGAAAATTTGCAAAGTCGATAGAAGTATATTGGATATACATTATGTTAATGTGTACTTTACTAGTACTCCTAGTAGCACGAGGGTATTAGAATGCGGTTGGTTGCTAAGTGTTAGTAACTTCGAAATAAAGGCTACGGAATAAGCGGAGACTAGCTAAAGGTGATTGACGATATGTGTTGGAAGTGTTTCCAAGCTTGATGTGATCAAGCATTGCGCTCCTCTACCATCGAGATTGGTGTTAAACCTAAATAACTGTTATTAGGTGTTTGCGTTGAGCATAGACATGATTGGATTATGTCTATACATGTCTGATTATTCATTTAAGGAGAATAATGGTTACTCTATTTATTTGAATAATACCTCAATGGTCTTGCACCTAAAGGAATGGTTTATCTCGATTGTAGTGATACACATTTCATGCCAAAGATATAAGATAGTAATGATAGTACCACTTACTTGTGGCACTTCCGTGTAAGTCATATCGGTGTAAAGCATGAAGCTCCATGTTGATGGGTCTTTGGACTCACTCATTTTTGAAAAGTTTGAGACATGCAGAACCATGTCTATTGGTGTATCTGCATGAAGAAACTCCATGCGAGATGGATCGTTTGGACTCACTTGATTTTGAATCACTTGAGATATGCAAATCATACCACATGGACAAGATATTTGAAAAGCCTCGGTTTGGTAAGATGGAACAAGATAGCAACTTGTTGGAAGTAACACATTTTGATGTGTGCAGTCAATGAGTCTGAGCATCGATGAATATCGTTATGTTCTTACTTCACGGATGATTCGAGTAGATGTTGAGTGTATTTACTTGATGAAACACAAATCTGAATTATTGAATGGTTCAAGTAATTTCAGGTGAAGTTGAAGATCATTGACAAGAGGATAAAATGTCTATGATATGATCATAGAGATGAGTATCTGAGTTCGAGCTTTGTGCATAATTAAGACATTGTGGAAATTGTTTCACAATTAATACCGCTGGAACACCATAGTGTGATGGTGTGTCCGAACATCATAGTTGCACCCTATTGGATATAGTGCGTGATGTCTCTTATCGAATTACCACTATCGTTCATGGGTTGGGCATTAGAGACAACCGCACTCACTTTAATAGGGCACCACGTAATTCCGTTGAGATGACAGGTGAGAACTATGGTTTAGAAACCTAAGCTGTGCGTTTCTTGAAAGTTTGGGGCTACGGCGGCTTATGTGAAAAAGTTTCATGTGATAGCTCAAACCCAAAGCGGATAAATGCATCTCATAGGATACCCAAAATGGTTGAGTATACCTCCTAATTCAATCCGGAAGCAAAAGTGATTGTTTCTAAAGCGGGTCCTTTCTCGAGGAAAAGTTTCTCTCGAAGAATTGGTGGGAGGATGGTGGAGACTTGATGAGGTTATTGAACCGTCACTTCAACTAGTGTGTAGCAGGAGCACGGAACGTTGTTCTGTGGCGCCTACACCAATTGAAGTAGAAGCTTATGATAGTGATCATGAAGTTTGGGTCAAGTCACTACCGTACCTCGTGGGGGACAAGGATCGTGCTACTTGAGTGATACAGTAATCATGTCTTGGAGGTCATGTTGCTGACAACAATGAACCTCGAGCTATGGAGAAGCGATGGTGGGCCCCAGTTCCACAAATGGCTCGAGGCCATAAAATCAGAGAGGATCCATGTATGAAAACAAAGTGTAGACTTTGGAAGAACTACTTGATGGTAAAGGTTGTTGGGTACAGATGGATTTTAGAAGAAAGCGGACCATTAAGAAAGCTCGACTTATCGTTAAGATGTTTTCAGAGCAAGTTCAAGGTTGACTACAATGAGACTTTCTCATTCGTAGTGATGCTAATAGTCTGTTGGATTATATATTAGCAATTCTTGCATGATTTATGAAATCTTGCAGATAGGATGTCAAAGATTGTTTCCTCGACGATATTCTTGAGGAAAGGTTGTATGTGATACAACGAGAAGGTTTTGTCAATCACGAAAGATGCTAAAGTATGCAAAGCTCAAGCAATCCTTCTAAGGACTGGAGTAAGCATCTAGGAGTTGGAATATGCGCTTTGATGAGATGATCAAAGATTTTGGGTTTATACAAAGTTTGTAGAAACTTGTATTTCTAAAGAAGTGAGTGGGAGCACTATAGAATTTCGATAAGTATATGTGAATGACATATTGTTGATCGGAAATGATGTAGAATTCTGGAAAGCATATAGGGTTATTTAAAAGTGTTTTCAATAGAAAACCTGAATTAAGCTGCTTGAACATTGAGCATCAAGATCTATGAGGATAGATAAAAAACTCTAAATGGTACTTTCAAATGAGCACATACCTTGACATGATCTTGAAGGTGTTCAAGATGGATCGATCAAGAAGGAGTTCTTGCTGAGTTGTAAGGTATGAAGTTAAGAGTTAAAAGCTCGACCACGGCGAGAAGAGAAAGGGCGAAGGTCATCCCCTATGCTTCGGACATAGGCTACGTAGTATGCTATGATGTGTACCGCCTGGAAGTGTGCTTTGCCATGAAGTCAGCAGGGGTACAAAAGTGATCAGGAATGGATCATTGGACAGTGGTCAAATTGTCCTTGGGTAAATAAGGACATGTTTCTCGATTATGGAGGTGATAAAGAGTTGGGCGTAAAGGGTTACGTCGATGCAAGATAACACCTATCCGGTGACTACGAGTATACCGAATTGTTCCCAGTGATGGCGGTCATCCATCTCTCAAGTGTGGCATCCTCGACCTCCTCCGGGTGGACCCGAGTGGTGTCATTAGTGCCAGAATACATCCACATCGGATGGTCTCGATACTGAAGTGGCTGGATGCGCCGTCGAAGAAAAACCTCCAGAAGATCCATACCAGTCACCCCGTCACGGATGAGCTGGACTACACGCTCGACCAAAACCTTGACCTGAGCCTTCTCCTCCGGGACCACCTTCAGAGAGGACGGCTTGCTCACTCGATCCATGGAGAAAGGAGGGAGTCCGGTCGACTGCCCTGGCGTCGGCTGGCCTTGGCAGTAGAACCAGGTCGACTGCCACCCTCGAACCGACTCAGGAAGGACCATGGCTGGAAAAGCACTCTTACCTCTCATTTGGACCCCAAGACCCCCACACATCTGAATCACTTGGGTTCTCTCGTCACTCAGATTGGCCTTTTTCACCGTCTGGGAGCGACAGGTGAAAATGTGTTTGAAGAGGCCCCAATGCGGCCGACAACCAAAAAAATTCTCACACAAGGACACGAAAGCGGCGAGATACATGATGGAGTTGGGTGTTAAGTGTGGAGTTGTGCCCCAAAGAAGTTCAAAAATCCTCGAAAGAAAGGGTGGGGTGGCAAAGAAAACCCGCGGTCGACGTGAGTGGCTAAGAGGACGCAGTCACCCTCCTGAGGCTGCGGCTGCCACTCCATCCCCGGAAGCCTCGCTGATCCATGAGGGATCAGCCCTTCATTGGCCAGTTCGTCAAGATCTTTCTGGCGGAAGGTCAAGCGAATCCAGTCGCCCTGGATCCAGCCCTGCGGCAAACCGCCCGACGAGATCCGCCCGACCGTCGCCTCCCTTCGCCTTCGCTCGTCGCCTTCTTCGCCCGCTCCAAAGCCGCCGTCTTTTCTTTCACCATTGTCACCGCGGAACGCGTGGAGCAGCAGTTCGAGGTAGAGGCGGCGCGCGGATGAATCTGAGGAAGGAAGGAGTAAAGGGAACGACCGTTCAAAAACCCGATCATGGACCTTATATGAGGTTGCTTCGAGTGATCGACGGTAGGCCCAGCGATCTGTCAAATCCATAGCGATTGCCCTCGCACGATACGTGGCGAAAAAGGTGGCGCGGAGATCGAGGCGTCATTGCCTTATCCCGTCCGATTACTGCGGCTCTCTCTCTATGTCCTGCTCATTTCCTGAAGATTCAAATCCCGCTAAATCCGCGCGCCGCAGAGCAAATCGTCAGACAAAAGATTTCCTCCGTCCTGTCGTTCGGAAATCACCAAGTACGGAACTCGACGGGTACAAAGAATGGATCAAGGCGACTGAAAATGGAGTTGATGTCGTCGCTTAAGTCCATTTGATCTAAGACAAGACACAATTGCAGCACAAGAATGAGTCGGGAGTATGTTCAACTCCTTCCCCACTCAAACCTCGATCCATTCGGGGGCTAATGATGGAGTCATATACCTAGGGTAGGGTCATGGACCTATCCAAGACACCCTCCCCAAGGACATCTCTAGAAGAAACTACCTTTGAGTCGACCTGGAAGAGTTCCACTCGACCAACTGGAAGACACTCGACCATGAAGCCAACCACTCGACCACCAGGAGATCTAAAGCCGCAGCACACAAACAGTTGGTCATTAAGTAGCTTTTATGGTCATCATAGCACTTTATGTGGGCGTTACAAGAACCCCTATCTTAATGTACCTTTAACCTGCATAGCGAGGGCCGGAGGGTCAGCAAACTCTATATAAGCCACCCCCTCCTCGGTGTCAAGGGTTTGCACCCAGTAACTCATACGCACATATCTGATCGACCGCCTCCGGCTCCGAGACGTGGGGCTGTTACTTCCTCCAGAAGGGCCTGAACTTATAAACATCTTGCGTATACAACTACTCCATAGCTAGGATCTTGCCTCTCCATACCTACCCCCCATTCTACTGTCAGGCTTAGAACCACGACATCACCCACAGTCTAGTGGTCAAGAAGAATTGAGTAATAGAGAACTCAAATTAATTTTGCAAAAGATTGTTAATAGATCTAGAAAGAATTGGCCCAAGAAACTTGATGATGCATTATGGGCCTACAGAACTGCATATAAAAATCCTATGGGTATGTCTCCGTACAAAATGGTTTATGGAAAAGCATGTCACTTACCTCTCGAACTAGAACATAAGGCTTATTGGGCTATTAAAGAGCTCAATTATGATTTCAAACTTGCCGGTGAGAAGAGGTTATTTGACATTAGCTCACTTGATGAATGGAGAACCCAAGCCTATGAGAATGCCAAATTGTTTAAAGAAAAAGTGAAAAGATGGCATGACAAAGGAATACAAAAGCGTGAGTTTAATGTAGATGATTATGTATTGCTATACAACTCTCGTTTAAGATTTTTGGCAGGAAAACTTCTCTCTAAATGTTATCGAGGAGGTCTATCGTTCTGGTGCCATAAAAATCAACAACTTCGAAGGCACAAATCCAAAGGTGGTGAACGGTCAAAGAATTAAACATTATATCTCAGGTAATCCCATAAATGTTGAAACCAATGTTATTGAAATCGTAACCCCGGAGGAATACATAAGGGACACTTTCCAGAACGTTTCAGACTCCGAAAGGAATAGGTATGTGGTACGGTAAGTAAACCAACTCCAAAACAGTTCTAAAGGCAATTTTTCTCCGTTTTGGAATATTTAGAAAAATATAAAAATAAGAAGCAGTTCGGGAAGGACACGAGGCCTCCACTAGGGTGGAGGGCGCGCCCCCTACCTCGTGGGCACCTCGTGCGCTCTCCGGACTTTGTTTTCTTGCATGATACGTATCTTGGTCGGTAAAAATTCATTATATAATCTCCTGAAGGGTTTGAATCCTATATCACGCAAATATCCTCTGTTCTTGTTTCGAGCTGTTTTTCTGACAGATTTAGATCATCATGATGTCTCCAAGCGCCCCCAAGGAGAGGTTCTTCGAGAATCCCTACCTCGCGGAGGTGCTGCAACACCCTCAAACCATTGAGATGCATGAGGGGGTGGTGCACATCCGCGATGTTGAGGGACCAAGGAAGACCGGAAGCGTGGAGACAAGGCTCGAGGCAATGGAGCAGCAAGTTTTCAAGTGCCAGGAGATGGTGGAGCGTGGACTTGACTCCAATCACATGATGATCGCGGAGTTCACCAACAACCACAATCTGGATGCCAAGGACATTGGGGAGGCCATCTTCAAGCTCCATGAGAAAATCGAGCATCTCCAAGCCCAAAATTATGACCTGCAAAACCAAAACTGTGAGTATGAATATAGATTCAAGAGAATGAGTTTGGCTGCAGATTTGAGAATCCCGGAGACCCGATCATCCTTCTATGATGGTGAGCCCATGCCTTGGAAGATGGACGACAAGCCGACTTCATCAACAATTCCATCACCACCACTTCTGAGGAAGGAGACATAACCACATGGGTATGAGCACTGCCCTTGGCAACTGCCAAGCTTGGGGGAGGTGCCCCGGTATCGTATCACCATCACACTCCTATCTTTACCTTTTTCTTAGTACGATCCTTTTAGTAATATCTTTATCTAGTAGAATAAAGTTTTGGTTAGATCTAGTTTTGAGTTTTGCTTTATGATCTTTCTATGTAATCGAGTCTGTGAGCTATATATAATAAAGATTAGTGTTGAGTCAAGGGCTTGATTGTCTTGCTATGATCTTGAGTGAATAAAGAAAGAGAAAAGAATAAAAAGAAACAAAGAGATCATATTGATCTTATGGAGAGTAATGACTTCACATAGAAAGAGTATAATGATTAAAGATTGTTGGGAGTTGGCAAACATAGCTTTGGTCATCGTTGCAATTAATAGGAAGTAACAAAGAAAGAGAGGTTTCACATATAAATATACTATCTTGGACATCTTTTATGATTGGGAGCACTCATTAAAATATGACATGCTAAAGAGTTGATGTTGGACAAGGAAGACAACAGAATGGGTTATGTTTTCTTATATCTGAGATAAAGTATATTTTCATGGATCATCCAACATGTTGAGCTTGCCTTTCCCCCTCATGCTAGCCAAATTCTTTGCACCAAGTAGAGATACTACTTGTGCTTCCAAAAAAACCCTTAAACTAGTTTTGCCATGAGAGTCCACCATACCTACCTATGGATTGAGTAAGATCCTTCAAGTAAGTTGTAATCGGTGCAAGCAATAAAAATTGCTCTCTAAATATGTATGATTGATTGGTGTGGAGGAAATAAGCTTTATACGATCTTGTGATGTGGAAGAAATAAAAGCGACGGACTACATAATAAAGGTCTATATCACAAGTGGCAATATAAAGTGATGTTCTTTCGCATTAAGATTTTGTGCATCCAAGCCTGAAAGCGCATGGCAACCTCTGCTTACCTCTACTAAGGGCCTATATTTTATTATTACCTTCTACCTTATGCAAGAGTCATGGTGATCTTCACCTTTCCTTTTTACATTTTATCCTTTGGCAAGCACAGGATGTTGGAAAAGATCCTGATATATATATATCTAATTGGATGTGGGTTATCATGAATTATTATTGTTGACATTACTGTAGGATTGAAAGTATGTCTAGAGGGGGGTGATTAGACTACTTGACCAAATAAAAACTTATCCTTTTCTCAATTTTAGTCTTTGGCAGATTTTAGCTAACTTAGCAAAAGTCAAGCAACCTTAACACAATTCAGGCAAGCATGCAAAGAGTATATGAGCAGCGAAAAGTAAAGCATGCAACTTGCAAGAATGTAAAGGGAAGGGTTTGGAGAATTCAAACGCAATTGGAGACACGGATGTTTTTGTCGTGGTTTCGATAGGTGGTGCTATCGTACATCCACGTTGATGGAGACTTCAACCCACGAAGGGTAACGGTTGCGCAAGTCCATGGAGGGCTCCACACACGAAGGGTCCACGAAGAAGCAACCTTGTCTATCCCACCATGGCAGTCGCCCACAAAGGACTTACTTCACTAGCGGTAGATCTTCACGAAGTAGGCGATCTCCTTGCCCTTACAAACTCCTTGGTTCAACTCCACAAACTTGTCGGAGGCTCCCAAGTGACACCTAGCCAATCTAGGAGACACCACTCTCCAAGAAGTAACAAATGGTGTGTTGACGATGAACTCCTTGCTCTTGTGCTTCAAATGATAGTCTCCCCAACACTCAACTCTCTCTCACGGGATTTGGATTTGGTGGAAAGAAGATTTGAGTGGAAAGCAACTTGGGGAAGGCTAGAGATCAAGATTCATATGGTAGGAATGGAATATCTCGGTCTCAACACAAGGGTAGGTGGTTCTCTCTCAGAAAATGTAGGTTGGAAGTGTAGGTTCGTTCTGATGGTTCTCTCCACGAATGAAGAGGGGGTGGAGGGGTATATATAGCCTCCACACAAAATCTAACTGTTACACACAACTTGCCAAACTCGGTGAGACCGAAATGTTACAAAAGGGAAACAGAGAGTTTACATTGCAATCTTGGTGGGACCGATCGCTCATCTCGGTAGGACCGAAACGTTACGAAGGGAAACAGAGAGATTACAATCCCATGTCGGTGAGACCGAGATCCCTATCGGTGAGACCGATTTGCCTAGGGTTTGTGGCAGTGGCTATGACATCTGAACTCGGTGGCGCCGGATAGAAAGAATCGGTGGGGCCGAGTTAGACTTTTGGTTTAGGTCATATGTGGATGTGGGAAAGTAGTTGAGGGTTTTGGAGCATATCACTAAGCACTATGAAGCAAGAACCTCATTAAGCAACACCTCATCCCTCCTTGATAGTATTGGCTTTTCCTATAGACTCAATGTGATCTTGGATCACTAAAATATAAAATGTAGAGTCTTGATCTTTGAGCTTGAGCCAATCCTTTTATCCTTAGTATTTTGAGGGGTCCACTTTTCTCATCCATGCCATGCCATTCATTGAGCTTTTCCTGAAATATTTATCTTGGAATGATGTTAGCTCAATGAGCTATATGTTGTTAGGAATTACCAAAACCACCTAGGGATTGTTGCACTTTCAATCTCCCCCTTTTTGGTAATTGATGACAACATATAGATCAAAGCTTCGACAAATGATAATGAGAGTGAAAAACATTGTCGCTTTGAGAAGTATGTGATAAGCAAGAGCTCCCCCTAAATTTGTGCATAGTTTAAGATTTGCTTTGGACTGCAAATGCACAAAGAGTTAGGCTCATGGGTTACTCTTCCATGTCACATACATCTTGGTGGAGCGCTCAAAATGATAACAATAGAATACATGCACTCATCACCAAGCAAAGTGAATGATCATATAGAGATAAAAGTATAATGTCATCCAACAAGCATTAATGTAGCATATGATCAAACACATGATCATCCAAGTATCACACAGACAGAAGGTATCTCAATCAAGAAAATAAAGTTCAACCACCAAAGCAAGAGAGAATAAAAGGCAATGCTCTCTCTCGAATCCTATGATCTATACATTTTTCTCCCCCTTTGGCAACAAGTTACCAAAAAGTTCATAGAAAATGCATAGCACTAAATCGTCTCTCAGGCTTGATCTTCAGGTGGTGGTGTAGAGATGGCTCCTTGGACGAAGACTTCAGTAGATGTGGATGGAGCTGGTGGAGTAGGTGCTGGAGCTGGTTGCACTGGGGTTGTAGCTGGTGCAGATGAAGTGGCTCTGGGGTCTGTCACTGGCACTACAGCTGACCTCTGAGCTCTAGGCACTCTGGCAAATGCCTCAGTGGTTGTCTTGCCCTTCCTCTCCTGCATATCATCCTGGAGTTGCTCAACAACAGACTGGATCTCAGTTACCTTCACATCCAAGTCATAGAACTTCTTTTCCATGATCCTCTCCAGGCTCTCTTGGTTTTG
This sequence comes from Aegilops longissima, assembly GCA_021605205.1. NCBI lineage: Eukaryota > Viridiplantae > Streptophyta > Magnoliopsida > Poales > Poaceae > Aegilops > Aegilops longissima. The sequence goes on from CM038680.1 coordinate 618,191,003, forward strand.
AGTCAAGGTGGCCAGCCCCTTCTCAATCCTCAGAGTGGACTCAATCAAGTAGCCAAGCTGATCCTGTTTGCTCTTCAAGAAGTACTAAGATGCCTCTTCCATTGTTGGCATCTTGGCAGCCTTCTCAGTCCTTGCCTTCTCCTTCTTTGCTTGTTCTTGCACAGAAGATGGTTCATCTTCATCCATAACCACTTGGTTGTCCTCAAAATCTGGATAGATAGGCATATGATCCTTGTCCAACAAGTATGTGCCAGTGCCTGTCGGTGTCAAAACCGGCGGATCTCGGGTAGGGGTCCCGAACTGTGCGTTTAGGTGGATGGTAACAGGAGACAAGGGACACGATGTTTTTACCCAGGTTCGGGCCCTCTCGATGGAGGTAATACCCTACTCCTGCTTGATTAATATTGATAATATGGGTAGTACAAGAGCAGATCTACGACGAGATCAAGGAGGCTAAACCCTAGAAGCTAGCCTGTGGTATGATTGTTGTTTGTACTACGGACTAAAACCCTCCGGTTTATACAGACACCGGATAGGTTAGGGTTACACAGAGTCGGTTACAATGGTAGGAGATCTACATATCCGTATCGCCAATCTTGCCTTCCACGCCAAGGAAAGTCCCATCCGGACACGGGACGAAGTCTTCAATCTTGTATCTTCATAGTCTTGGAGTCCGGCCGTGATGATAGTTCGGCTATCGGGACACCCCCTAGTCCAAGACTCCCTCAGTAGCCCCTTAACCAGGCTTCAATGACGATGAGTCCGGCACGCATATTGTCTTCGGCATTGCAAGGCGGGTTCCTCCTCCGAATACTTCATAGAAGGTTTTGAACACCAGGATAGTGTCCGGCTCTGCAAAACAAGTTCCACATAACACCGTAGAGAGAATAATTTTTGCACAGATCTGCTGACCTATTCCGCGGCGTGACATCACACCACGGTCGGGCCTTTATATGAATTGTTTTTTACCGTTCCACCTTAGCGCGTTTAGCGAGGCGGTTTCCTTGGCACGTCTTATCAAAGCATAGATCGTGCCCCCTTATTCCGGGATTCTCATCAATACGGACGTGGGTAGCCCATCCGCGCCATTGATTACGGCGCTTGGGAGATAAGCGAGTTTTACCAGGTTGGTGGGGGACGCATAACTTCGTCCGTCCATATAAGGGGATAAGGATCCACCTTTTCACCTACGCCTTCTTCCTCCTTTGCTCATCCATTTCCGCGCACACGAGCTCCAGTGCCTAAGTCCGCACATCCCACCTCAACTTTCTCCAACCATGTCAGGAGCGGGAGGCAGGTGGGTGGCCTCCTCCGTCACGGAGGGGCACATCACAAGACTGCGGGAGGCCGGATATTTATCCGGCGATATCGCGCATAGTCTGCCCGACGCGGGGCAGCTCATTCCAACCCCCAGGCCCCATGAGAGGGTGGTGTTTCTCCCCCACTTCCTCCACGGACTAGGCTTTCCACTTCACCCATTTGTCCGGGGGCTCATGTTGTACTACGGCCTGGACTTCCACGACCTGGCCCCGAATTTCATCCTCAACATCTCGGCGTTTATCGTCGTGTGCGAGGCTTTCCTCTGCATCTAGCCCCACTTGCCTATGGTCAAGACCTTCAATGTCAGCCGAAGGTTGTGGGCGGCCGTCAAGCGGAGTCTTGGAGGCGCCATGGTTGGCAAGATGGCCAAAGTCCTATGGCTCGAGGGCTCCTTTGTGGAGACAATAAAGGGGTGGCAATCGGGGTGGTTCTACATCACCGAGCCACGCGACCCCAAATGGGTGGCGGCCCCCGAATTCAGATCTGGCTTCCCCACACGGCTCTCATCATGGAAGGAGACGGGCCTGACGTGGGGGAATTCGGACGAGACATCCGGACTCCAAACATGCGTCCGAAACCTGGTGGACAAGAATCTCAGGCTTGTCAATGTAATCCAGGTGATGCTCATCCGCCGAATTCTCCCATGCCAACAACGGGCCTTCAAATTGTGGGAGTTCGATCCGGCACAGCACTTGCCTCAAAAAAGGCTCTTCGACACTACGTACGAAGATGCCTGGAAGGTGTTGTTCAAGGCGCCGAGGCTCCCTCATCCGCCATCAAGATCGCGGATACAGCTCGCAACGCCAAGCCGGGCGAGGTAAGTTATTTTACCCTTTACGGGACTCTTTTTCATAGATTGACTCTATGTGGGATCTAAAACTCCCTAATCTTTGACAGATCTGGTGAAGACGTCCGGACAGATTAATCGTCCGCCCTTTGCCGGAAGACCAAAGGGCGCCTGATTGACGGGGCTGCTGGCTCCGTAACCCATGTGGTGCCGGAGAAGAAGGCTAAGAAGGAGGCCACGGAACTCAAGGAGCTCCCGACGCCAGCCGCCGATTCAAGCGTAATCTTCTCCCGAGGACAAGGAGGAGGAAAATAAGCTTCTCCCCGCCGGGAGGAGAGGAAAAGGAAGGCCGCCTAACCGGGAGGCCGGAGGGTCCAAGAAGGAAGAACCCTTCCTCCGCACTTCTCTACCATCGCCGACAACGACGAGGAGGATTGGCCAACAAGGGCCAAGCCCCTGGCGAGATCGTAAGTGCCCGGATACCCATGGCTTTTTTATCATTGCATGGTGTTCTCTAATGCCGAACAATCATGCAGCCCGCCCAAGGGCGAGTTCGCCACTTCGTCGAGCGGGTCCCTGGGTTCGTCGGAAATGGAGAGTACTTCGCTTCCGACCGCCTCCTCGCCTCACGCTGCGGACGACGCCGAGGTGGTGCCACAAGGGGGGCCTGGTCAAGAGGAGGTGGCGCAGGAGGCGCCACGAGGCAACCTCCCGGACTCCAGGCGCGTGGGGGGCAAGACCCCCAGGGGCTCTAAGCCCGACCCTTGTCCGGACTGTTGGAAATATGCCCTAGAGGCAATAATAAATTGGTTATTATTATATTTCCTTGTTCATGATAATCGTTTATTATCCATGCTATAATTGTATTGATAGGAAACTCAGATACATGTGTGGATACATAGACAACACCATGTCCCTAGTAAGCCTCTTGTTGACTAGCTCGTTGATCAACAGATGGTTACGGTTTCCTGACCATGGACATTGGATGTCGTTGATAACGGGATCACATCATTTGGAGAATGATGTGATGGACAAGACCCAATCCTAAGCCTAGCACAAAGATCGTAGTTCAGTATGCTAAAGCTTTTCTAATGTCAAGTATCTTTTCCTTAGACCATGAGATTGTGCAACTCCGGATACCGTAGGAATGCTTTGGGTGTACCAAACGTCACAACGTAATCGGGTGGCTATAAAGGTGCACTACGGTATCTCCGAAAGTGTCTTGGGTTGGCACGAATCGAGACTGGATTTTCACTCTGTAAACGAAGAGGTATCTCTGGGCCCACTCGGTAGGACATCATCATAATGTGCACAATGTGACCAAGGGGTTGATCACGGGATGATGTGTTACGGAACGAGTAAAGAGACTTGCCGGTAACGAGATTAAACAAGGTATCGGTATACCGACGATCGAATCTCGGGCAAGTACAATGCCGCTAGACAAAGGGAATTGTATACGGGATTGATTGAGTCCTTGACATCGTGGTTCATCCGATGAGATCATCGTGGAACATGTGGGAGCCAACATGGGTATCCAGATCCGCTGTTGGTTATTGACCGGAGAACGCCTCGGTCATGTCTCAAGATGGTTCCCGAACCCGTAGGGTCTACACACTTAAGGTTCGATGACGCTTAGGGTTATAAAGGAAGTTTGTATGTGGTTACTGAATGTTGTTCGAGTCCGGATGAGATCCCTAAGTCACGAGGAGTTCCTAATGGTCCAAGGTAAAGATTTATATATGGAAGTCCTGTTTTGGTCACCGAAAAGTTTCGGTTTTATCGGTAACGCATTCGACCACCGGGAGGGTCCCGGGGGTCCACCAAGTGGGGCCACCAGCCCCGGAGGGCTGCATGGGCTAAGTGTGGAGGGACCAGCCCCTGTGGGCTAGTGCGCCTCCCCCCCCCCACAAGGCCCAAGGCGCAGGGAAGAGTGGGAGGGGCAAACCCTAGGGCAGATGGGCCCCAAGGCCCACCCCAGCGCCTCCTCTTTCCCCTCCGCCGCCACCAGATGGGATATGGGGGCTGTCGCCACCCTTGGGGAGGGAACCCTAGAGGGGGCGCAGCCCCTTCCCCTTCCCCTATAAATAGTTGAGGTTTAGGGGCTGCCCAACACACGAGTTTCTCTCCCTCTTGGCGCAGCCCTACCTCTCTTTCTCCTCCTCTCCCGTGGTGCTTTGTGAAGCCCTGCAGGATTGCCACACTCCTCCACCACCACCATGCCGTTGTGCTGCTGCTGGATGGAGTCTTCCCCAACCTCTCCCTCTCTCCTTGCTAGATCAAGGCATGGGAGACGTCACCGGGCTGTACGTGTGTTGAACGCGGAGGTGCCGTCCGCTCGCACTAGGATCTCCGGTGATTTGGATCACGACGAGTACGACTCCTTCAACCCCGTTCTCTTGAAAGCTTCCGCTTAGCGATCTGCAAGGGTATGTAGATGCACTCTCCTTCCCCTCGTTGCTGGTTTCTCCATAGATAGATATTGGTGACACGTAAGAAAATTTTTGAATTTCTTCTACGTTCCCCAACAGTGGCATCATGAGCTAGGTCTATTGCGTAGATTCTTTGCACGAGTAGAACACAAAGTAGTTGTGGGCGTTGATTTTGTTCAATATGCTTACCGTTACTAGTCCAATCTTGTTTCGACGGTATTGTGGGATGAAGCGCCCGGACCGACCTTACACGTACACTTACGTGAGACGGGTTCCACCGACCGACATGCACTTGGTGCATAAGGTGGCTAGCGGTGCCGCCTCCCACTTTAGTCGGAACGGATTCGATGAAAAGGGTCCTTATGAAGGGTAAATATCAATTGGCATATCACGTTGTGGTTTTATGTAGGAAAGAAACGTTTTGCTAGAAACCCATAGCAGCCACGTAAAACATGCAAACAACAAGTAGAGGACGCCTAACTTGTTTTTGCGGGGTATGCTATGTGATGTGATATGGCCAAGAAGAATGTGATGAATGATATGTGATGTATGAGATTGATCATGTTCTTGTAATAGGAATCACGACTTGCATGTCGATGAGTATGACCGCAGGAGCCATAGGAGTTGTCTTAATTTATTGTATGACCTGCGTGTCATTGAAAAACGCCATGTAATTACTTTACTTTATTGCTAACCGTAGCCATAGTAGTAGAAGTAATAAGTTGGCGAGACAACTTCATGGAGACACGATGATGGAGATCATGATGATGGAGATCATGGTGTCATGCCGTGACGATGATGATCATGGAGCCTCAAGATGGAGATCAAAGGAGCAAAATGATATTGGCCATATCATGTCACTATTTGATTGCATGTGATGTTTATCATGTTTATGCATCTTATTTGCTTAGAACGATGGTAGTAAATAAGATGATCCTCATTAAAATTTCAAGAAAGTGTTCCCCCTAACTCAGCACCGCTATGAAAGTTCGTCGCTTCAAGCACCACGTGATGATCGGGTGTGATAGATTCTTACGTTCACATACAACGGGTGTAAGCCAGATTTACACACGCTAAACACTTAGGTTAACTTGACGAGCCTAGCATGTACAGACATGGCCTCGGAACACAAGAGACCGAAAGGTCGAGCATGAGTCGTATGGAGGATACGATCAACATGAAGATGTTCACCGATGATGACTAGTCCATCTCACGTGATGATCGGACACGGCCTAGTTGACTCGGATCATGTAATCACTTAGATGACTAGAGGGATGTCTATCTGAGTGGGAGTTCATGAGATGAACTTAATTATCCTAAACATAGTCAAAAGATCTTTACAAATTATGTCATAAGCTCGCACTTTAGTTCCACTGTTTTAGATATGTTCCTAGAGAAAATATAGTTGAAAGTTGACAGTAGCGATTATACGGACAGAAGAAAGCTTATGTCCTTAATGCACCGCTCAGTGTGCTGAACCCGAAACGTCGTCTGTGGATGTTGCGAACATCGGACATACACATTTTGATAACTGCATGATAGTTCAGTTAAACGGTTTAGAGTTGAGGCACCAAAGACGTTTTTCAAAACGTCGCGGAACATATGAGATGTTTCGAGGGCTGAAATTGGGATTTCAGGCTCGTGCCCACGTCAAGAGGTATAAGACCTCCGACGAGTTTTCTAGCCTACAAACTAAGGGAGAAGATCTCAATCGTTGAGCTTGTACTCAGATTGTCTGGGTACAACAATCACTTGAATCGAGTGGGAGTTAATCTTCCAGATGAGATAGTGATGTTTCTCCAAAGACATTTCCACCAAGCTACTAGAGCTTCGTGATGAACTATAACATATCAACGATAGATATGATGATCCTTGAAATATTCGCGATGTTTGACACCGGGAAAGTAGAAATCAAGAAGGAGCATCAATTGTTGATGGTTAATGAAACCACTTGTTTCAAGAAGGGCAAGGGCAAGAAGGATACTTCATGAAACGGCAAATCAGTTGCTGCTCTAGTGAAGAAACCCAAGATTAAACCCAAACCGAGACTAAGTGCTTCGTAATGAGGAACGGACATCGAAGCGAACTACCCTAGATACTTGGTAGATGAGAAGGCTGGCAAGGTCGATAGAAGTATATTGATATACATTATGTTAATGTGTACTTTACTAGTACTCCTAGTAGCACCAGGGTATTAGATACCGTTCGGTTGCTAAGTGTTAGTAACTCAAATAAAGGCTACGGAATAAACGGAGACTAGCTAAAGGTGAGTGACGATATGTGTTGAAGTGTTTCCAAGCTTGATGTGATCAAGCATCGCACGCTCCCTCTACCATCGAGATTGGTGTTAAACCTAAATAACTGTTATTAGGTGTTTGCGTTGAGCATAGACATGATTGGATTATGTCTATCGCAATACGGTTATTCATTTAAGGAGAATAATGGTTACTCTATTTATTTGAATGATACCTCCAATGGTCTTGCACCTAAAGGAATGGTTTATCTCGATTGTAGTGATACACATTTTCATGCCAAAAGATATAAGATAGTAATGATAGTACCACTTACTTGTGGCACTTCCGTGTAAGTCATATCAGTGTAAAACGCATGAAGAAGCTCCATGTTGATGGGTCTTTGGACTCACTCATTTTTGAAAAGTTTGAGACATGCGAACCATGTCTATTGGTGTATACGCATGAAGAAACTCCATGCGATGGATCGCTTGGACTCACTTGATTTTGAATCACTTGAGATATGCAAATCATACCACATGGACAAGATGACCGAAAAGCCTCGGTTTCAAAGAAGATGGAACAAGATAGCAACTTGTTGGAAGTAACACATTTTGATGTGTGCAGTCCAATGAGTGCCGAGGCATCAAATGAATATCGTTATGTTCTTACTTCACGATGATTCGAGTAGATGTTGAGTGTATTTACTTGATGAAACACAAATCTGAATTATTGAATGGTTCAAGTAATTTCAGAGTGAAGTTGAAGATCATTGTGACAAGAGGATAAAATGTCTATGATATGATCATAGAGATGAGTATCTGAGTTACGAGCTTTGGCACGCAATTAAGACATTGTGGAAATTGTTTCACAATTAATACCGCCTGGAACACCATAGTGTGATGGTGTGTCCGAACATCATAGTTGCACCCTATTGGATATGGTGCGTACCATGATGTCTCTTATCGAATTACCACTATCGTTCATGGGTTAGGCATTAGAGACAACCGCACTCACTTTAATAGGGCACCACGTAATTCCGTTGAGATGACACCGTGAGAACTATGGTTTAGAGAAACCTAAGCTGTCGTTTCTTGAAAGTTTGGGGCTGCGACGCTTATGTGAAAAAGTTTCATCGTGATAAGCTCAAACCCAAAACGGATAAATGCATCTCCATAGGATACCCAAAATGGTTGAGTATACCTCCTAATTCAGATCCGGAAGCAAAAGTGATTGTTTCTAGAAACGGGTCCTTTCTCGAGGAAAAGTTTCTCTCGAAAGAATTGAGTGGGAGGATGGTGGAGACTTGATGAGGTTATTGAACCGTCACTTCAACTAGTGTGTAGCAGGGCACAGGACGTTGTTCCTGTGGCGCCTACACCAATTGAAGTAGAAGCTTATGATAGTGATCATGAAGTTTCGGGTCAAGTCACTACCGTACCTCGTAGGGGGACAAGGATGCGTACTACTTCAGAGTGGTACAGTAATCATGTCTTGGAGGTCATGTTGCTAGACAACAATGAACCTACGAGCTATGGAGAAGCGATGGTGGGCCCGGATTCCCACAAATGGCTCGAGGCCATAAAATCCGAGAGAGGATCCATGTATGAAAACAAAGTGTAGACTTTGGAAGAACTACTTGATGGTCGTAAAGGTTGTTGGGTACAGATGGATTTTAGAAGAAGACGGACCATTAAGAAAGCTCGACTTGTCGTTAAGATGTTTTCCGACAAGTTCAAGGAGTTGACTGCAATGAGACTTTCTCATTCGTAGTGATGCTAATAGTCTGTTGGAATTATATTAGCAATTACTGCATGATTTATGAAATCTTGCAGATAGGATGTCAAAAGATTGTTTCCTCGACGATATTCTTGAGGAAAGGTTGTATGTGATACAACCAGAAGGTTTTGTCAATCCTGAAAGATGCTAACAAGTATGCAAAGCTCCAGCAATCCTTCTAAGGACTGGAGTAAGCATCTAGGAGTTGGAATGTACGCTTTGATGAGATGATCAAAGATTTTGGGTTTATACAAAGTTTGTGAGAAACTTGTATTTCTAAAGAAGTGAGTGGGAGCACTATAGAATTTCTGATAAGTATATGTGAATGACATATTGTTGATCGGAAATGATGTAGAATTTCTGGAAAGCATATAGGGTTATTTAAAAAGTGTTTTTCAATAGAAAACCTGAATTAAGCTGCTTGAACATTGAGCATCAAGATCTATGAGGATAGATAAAAAACTCTAAATGGTACTTTCAAATGAGCACATACCTTGACATGATCTTGAAGGTGTTCAAGATGGATCACCAAAGAAGGAGTTCTTGCCTGAGTTGTAAGGTATGAAGTTAAGAGTTAAAGCTCGACCACGGCGTAAGAGAGAGAAAGGATTAAGGTCATCCCTATGCTTCGGATATAGGCTCAGAGTATGCTATGATGTGTACCGACTTTGGAAGTGTGCTTTGCCATGAGTCTGGCAAGGGGGTACAAGAGTGATCCAGGAATGGATCATTGGACAGTGGTCAAAATTGTCCTTGGAGTAAATAAGGACATGTTTCTCGATTATGGAGGTGATAAAGAGTTCGGCGTAAAGGGTTACGTCGATGCAAGATTTAACACCTATCCGAGTGACTCTGAGTAGCATACCGAATACGTATAGTGGAGCAACCATTTGGAATAGCTCCATGTGGAGCGTGGAAGCAGCATTTACAATATGACATAGAGATTTGCGAAGTACATACGGATCTGAATGTTGCAGACCCGTTGACTAAAACCTCTCTCACAAGCAAAACATGATCAAACCTCAGAACTCATTGAGTCTTAATCACATGATGATGTGAACTAGTTTAGTGACACTAGTAAACTCTTGGATGTTGGTCACATGGAGATGTGACCTATGAGTGTTGATCACATAGCAATGTGAACTAGATTATTGACTCTAGTGCAAGTGGGAGACTGTTGGAAATATGCCCTAGAGGCAATAATAAATTGGTTATTATTATATTTCCTTGTTCATGATAATCGTTTATTATCCATGCTATAGTTGTATTGATAGGAAACTCAGATACATGTGTGGATACATAGACAACACCATGTCCCTAGTAAGCCTCTAGTTGACTAGCTCGTTGATCAATAGATGGTTACGGTTTCCTGAGCATGGACATTGGATGTTGTTGATAACGGGATCACATCATTTGGAGAATGATGTGATGGACAAGACCCAAACCTAAGCCTAGCACAAAGATCGTGTAGTTCGTATGCTAAAGCTTTTCTAATGTCAAGTATCTTTTCCTTAGACCATGAGATTGTGCAACTCCCAGATACCGTAGGAATGCTTTGGGTGTACCAAACGTCACAACGAATCGGGTGGCTATAAAGGTGCACTACAGGTATCTCCGAAAGTGTCTGTTGGGTTGGCACGAATCGAGACTGGATTTGTCACTCTGTAAACGGAGAGGTATCTCTGGCCCACTCAAGAGGACATCATCATAATGTGCACAATGTGACCAAGGGGTTGATCACGGATGATGTGTTACGGAGCGAGTAAAGAGACTTGCCGGTAACGAGATTAAACAAGGTATCGGTATACCGACGATCGAATCTCGGCAAGTACAATGCCGCTAGACAAAGGGAATTGTATACGGATTGATTGAGTCCTTGACATCGTGGTTCATCCGATGAGATCATCGTGGAACATGTAGGAGCCAACATGGGTATCCAGATCCCGCTGTTGGTTATTGACCGAGAACGCGTCTCGGTCATGTGCGATGGTTCCCGAACCCGTAGGGTCTACACACTTAAGGTTCGATGACGCTAGGGTAATAAAGGAAGTTTGTATGTGGTTACCGAATGTTGTTCGAGTCCCGATGAGATCCCTGACGCCACGAGGAGTTCGGAATGGCCGGAGGTAAAGATTTATATATGGGAAGTCCTGTTTTGGTTACCGAAAAAGTTTCGGGTTTTATCGGTAACGTACCGGGACCACCGGGAGGGTCCCGGGGGTCCACCAAGTGGGGCCACCAGCCCCGGAGGGCTGCATGGGCTAAGTGTGGGAGGGGACCAGCCCCAGGTGGGCTGGTGCGCCCCCCCCACAAGGCCCAAGGCGCAGGGAAGAGTGGGAGGGGGCAAACCCTAGGGCAGATGGGCCCTAAGGCCCACCCCAGGTGCGCCTCCCCTCTTTCCCCCTCTGGCCGCCACCCAGATGGGATCTGGGGGCTGCCGCCACCCTTGGGGAGGGAACCCTAGAGGGGGCGCAGCCCCCTCCCCTTCCCCTATAAATAGTTGAGGTTTAGGGGCTGCCCAACACACGAGTTTCTCTCCCTCTTGGCGCAGCCCTACCTCTCTTTCTCCTCCTCTCCCGTGGTGCTTGGCGAAGCCCTGCAGGATTGCCACACTCCTCCGCCACCACCACGCCATTGTGCTGCTGCTGGATGGAGTCTTCCCCAACCTCTCCCTCTCTCCTTGCTGGATCAAGGCATGGGAGACGTCACGGGGTTGTACGTGTGTTGAACGCGGAGGTGCCGTCCGTTCGGCACTAGGATCTCCGGTGATTTGGATCATGACGAGTACGAGTCCTTCAACCCCGTTCTATTGAACGCTTCCGCTTAGCGATCTACAAAGGTATGTAGATGCACTCTCCTTCCCCTCGTTGCTGGTTTCTCCATAGATAGATCTTGGTGACACGTAAGAAAATTTTTGAATTTCTGCTACGTTCCCCAACACGGACTCCATGCCGGGACCTTCAGCGGTTCTAGAGTCCGGCAAGCGGTCCCTTTGTAAGAAGGGTAAGACGCCGGTGTCCTCCGTCCAACCGGAGGCACCGGATAGCTTCCTGGAGGCGCTTGACAGCGCCTCCATCGAGGAGGAGCACCGCACTGTTATGAGTGCGGTGATCCGGACAGTTCAGTCCGCCAAGAGCGGGCTGACCGAAGCCTGTACCAGCCTTCTAACAGGCTTTGAGGTTAGTTTAGAATATGTAAAAATATTACCGCATAGACAGTAGCCCCTGATGCTTAGTTCGGTGTTCGGAAAGAAAAGTCGGACTAAGGATCTAAAAAGATATACGCAGGAGTCTAACATAAGTATGTCAATATGGGAATGCAGTGCTCTGCTTGCCGACCTCTGCCAAGACCGATCATGGAGGTCAATGCATTGAAGCAGAGCCTCGAGCGGTCCGAGAACGAGCTCGGCCAAGCCAAGAAGCAGCTCGAGGACAAGGAAGGTAAGTAGTACCTTATTAAAGAAATACCTTATAGAAAGGTTTCGGTTGCAAAAAATAACAGGAATAACATGGGTACTGCAGGGGCCATGAATGAGGTGGCGACCCTGAAGGAAGCGGTGTCCGTGGTCGAAAACAAAGCGGCTGCGGAACGCACCGAGCGAGAAAAGGGGGAGGCGCAGCTGGCGGAGGTGCGGCAAGAGCTCCAGGCTCTCATGGAAAAACACGAGGGTTTGGAGCGTGACTCGAAGACCCGAGAGTCCGAGCTTGCCTCGGCTCTTGAGAATGCCAAAGCTGCTAAGGCCGAGGCCCAAAAAGCCCTCCAAGAAATTGAATCATTAAAAAAGATAGCGGCGGGTAAGGCATTCTTTATGCAAAGCAAGCATGTGAAAGTGAATTACCTATTACTTACCCGGATTCGAGCTCTCCAGAGCATTCGCAGATTTGCCCAGGTGTCTGATCTTTGCCGCATTCTACCGCGCCAAGGAGGGGAGCTCGACGGAGAAGGTGTTCTGTCTCAAGATGCCGAGGCCGAACGTCTGATGCCTCGAGCGACCAGCTGAAGCAGCTGGTGGAGCTCCACAAGGTCGCCGAACAGGCCATGAAGGGCCTTATAGTTTGGCTGTGGCCATTGGAAGCCATGCCTGGGAGCTACTTCGGCTTAGTGCAGCGGCTGGTGGACGCCTGTCCACGGATTGAAGTCATCAAGCGCTCCGTCTGTATTGAAGGTGTCCGTCGGGCCCTTTGAAAGGATCGAGATGGACCTAGAGGGGGGGTGAATAGGTACAATTACAAATTTTAATTATTCCTTAGCAATTTTAGGCAATAGTGCGGAATATGAAAGTGAGCCTAACAATTGCTAGTAAGTATGAAGTACTAGGCAAGTAACACAAGCATATAAGTGAGCAAGCACAATATGATGTAAGTAAGTGCAAACCAAAACAAGTAACCACAAGTATAGAGTCAGGGTTAGGAATAACCGCAACTCCGGGAGACGAGGATGTATGCCGATGTTCACTTCCTTGGAGGGAAGCTAGTCACCGTTAGAGAGGTGGATGTTACCACGAAGGCACACCAACGCCACGAAGGCTCACCCTATTCTCCCTTTGAGACAACACCACGAAGGCGTTTATCAACCACTAGTGGTAGACCTTGGGGTGGTCTCCAAACCCTCACAAACTTATCCGGGGTAATCACAAAAGTCGATTCTTCCAAAAGACTCCTACCGCCTAGGAGTCTCCAACCTCCAAGAGTAACAAGATCGATGGGGATTTGCTCAAGACTTGCTCAAATCACTTAATTCCTTGGGTGCAAAGAAGGAGGAGAAGTGGATCTATCACTTGATCGGACAACTTCTTTCAAAGCTCTCAAATCCCTTGGGGATCTAAGATTTGGTGTGGAGAAATGAGAGAGAGAGAGAAGTGTTCTAGGGTTTGTTCAAAGTGAATGGTCGACCACTCGTGAGGAGAAGAGGCAGATATATAGTGTGTGCTCAAATATGCCCGTTGTAGTGCAAGTGACCGGGCAGGCCGGACATCCGGGCTGGAGGCCGGACATCCGGGCTGGAGAGCCACTTGGAGAACAGGGCACAACGGAGTAGGAAACAGGGGAGCCGGACATCCGGGGGTCAAGCCCGGACATCCGGCGAAAAAGGAAAGCCCGGACATCCGGGAGATCGCTGGACATCCGGAGGGCAAACCAGCATTTCACGCGGTTCTGGACATCTACGGCCGGATTTCCGGGCCAAGTCCCGGATATCTGGCCAACAAAAAAACTACAGGCGCCCCCGAAATAAAACATCCATAACTTTCTCATCCGGACTCCGATTTTGATGATCTTGGGCTCGTTTTGAAGCTATGGAAAAGCTCTAGTCCTCACTTAGAGAACCACCCAAGATAAACCAAAATGGAGGATGCAAAGTATGCAAAGGTTAGATCATATATTTTGGGGAACCTAGTTGGCCATGGATTTCTTTGGTATATAGGATATGAGTGGAATTTTGTTGGATAGGAGTGAAATATGCCTATGTTGGAATATGATGTGAGGAAGTAGAAATAGAAGATGTCGACTTGAGAAAATCTAGCACTATCCCCTTTGATCCCCTCTTAATAGTGCGGGATCCCTATAACTCAAGAAACATAAAATGAAACATCATTTTACCACTTCAACCTTGAGAGAACTCACTTCAGATGCTCTTGATCCACACACAATTTTGACGAACCGGGACCAACACCTGAAATCTACTTGGCAGCCATTGCAGTCCCTACATGTAGATTGTCATAAACAACAAAAACATAATGTAAGGGCATGATTGCACTTTCAATCTCCCCTTTTGTTTGTTGATGACAATCATACATGTAGTATCATAGATGTAATAAATAGTCTTAGCAATGATAATCATGGGAGCAAAACGGATACGAGAATATGTTTAGTTACAATTTGCTTTTAGCTCCCCTCATTGTGTGCATGCGATGAATATATTAGGATAACCAACACAAAGGTTCATTCCATATGTAACTTAAAGAATTAAAGAAGTAAGAGACGGACACATATGAAATCATCATAACACTTTAAATAGAATGAGAACATTTCATGGCCATGCCATAATCATAACATAGTCTCAAACGAACAAGTGCCATAGGTAGCAGCATAAACATAATCGTAACATAGTCTCAAGCGAACAAGTACCACAAGTACCATAGGTTGGAAATAACATATCATAGCATGACCATATTACTACGATACTACTTCTCCCCTTTGCCAAAGAACAAGGAAAAAGGGCTAAAACTAAACAGTCTCAATCACTCTGGACGGATGTCATCATCAACATCAAGAAACTCGGGGTAGTCAGAATGAGATGGAAAACCAAAAGTGGACGAGGATGGTGTTGGGAAACGTAGTAATTTCAAAAATTTTCCTACGATCACGCAAGACCATGGTGATGGCATAGCAACGAGAGGGAGAGTGTCCGCCCACGCACTCGTGAGACCGAAAGCGAAGCGTTATATTAACGCTGTTGATGTAGTCGACGCCTTCACGATCCGACCGATCCAAGCACCGCACTCCGCACCTCCGAGTTCTTGGCACACGCTCAGCTCGATGACGATCCCCGAGCTCCGATCCAGCAAAGCGTCGGGAAGGAGTTCCGTCGACGACGGCGTGGTGGACGATCTTGATGTTCTACCACGCAGGCTTCGCCTAAGCACCGCTACAATATGACCGAGGTGGAATATGGTGGAGGGGGCACCGCACACGGCTAAGGAACGATCCGTAGATCAACTTGTGTGTCCTAGGGTGCCCCCTGCCCCGTGATATAAAGGAGCAAGGGGAGGGCCGGCCAGCCTTGGGGCGCACCAGGAGGGGGGAGTCCTCCTCCTAGTAGGAGTAGGACTCCCTTCCTAGTCCTACTAGGAAGAGGGAAGGGGAAGGAAAGAGAGGAGAGGAGAGGGAAGGGGCTGCGCCTCCTCCTAGTCCAATTCGGATTCCCCATGGAGGGGGGCGCACCACCTCTGGTGCAGCCCTCTCTCCCCTCTTGGCCCAATAAGGCCCATAACTTCCCGGGGTTCCGTAACCCTCCCAGCACTCCGGTTTTCTCCGAAACTTCCGAACCTTCCGGTGTCCGAATATAACCATCCAATATATCAATCTTTATGTCTCGACCATTTCGAGACTCCTCGTCATGTCCGTGATCACATCCGGACTCAACTCCTTCGTACATCAAAATACATAAACTCATAATAACCGCCATTGAAACCTTAAGCGTGCGGACCCTACGGTTCGAGAACTATGTAGACATGACCTAGAACTATTCTCGGTCAATAACCAATAGCGGAACCTGGATGCTCATATTGGTTCCTACATATTCTACTGAAGATCTTTATCGGTCAAACCGCATAACAACATATGTTGTTCCTTTGTCATCGGTATGTTACTTTCCGAGATTCGATCGTCGGTATCCAATACCTAGTTTAATCTCGCTATCGAAAGTCTCTTTACTCGCTCCGTAATACATCATCTCACAACTAACTCTTTAGTTGCAATGCTTGCAAGGCTTTATGTGATGTGTATTACCGAGAAGGCCTAGAGATACCTCTCCGACAATCGGAGTGACAAAACCTAATCTCAAATACGCCAACCCAACAAGTACCTTTGGAGACACCTGTAGTACTCCTTTATAATCACCCGATTCGCTGTGACGCTTGGTAGTACCAAAGTGTTCCTCCGTAAACGGAGTTGCATAATCTCATAGTTACAGAACATGTATGGGTCATGAAGAAAGCATTAACATACTAAACGATCAAGTGTTAAGCTAACGGAATGGGTCATGTCAATCAGATCATTCAACTAATGATGTGACCTTGTTAATCAAATAACAACTCCTTGTTCATGGTTAGGAAACATAACCATCTTTGATTAACAAGCTAGTCAAGTAGAGGCATACTAGTGACATACTGCTTGTCTATATATTCACACATGTATTATGTTTCCGTTAATACAATTCTAGCATGAATAATAAACATTTATCATGATATAAGGAAATAAATAATAACTTTATTATTGCCTCTAGGGCATATTTCCTTCATCTCCCACTTGCACTAGAGTCAATAATCTAGATTACAAAGTAATGATCCTTACACCCATGGAGTCTTGGTGCTGATCATGTTTTGCTCGTGGAAGAGGCTTAGTCAACGGTCTGCAACATTCAGATCCGTATGTATTTTGCAAATCTCTATGTCTCCCACTTGGACTTGGTCCCAATGGAATTGAAGCGTCTCTTGATGTGCTTGGTCCTCTTGTGAAATCTGGATTCCTTTGCCAAGGCAATTGCACCAAGATTGTCACGAAAGATCTTCATCGGTCCCGATGCACTAGGTATGACACCTAGATCGGAAATGAACTCTTTCATCCGACTCCTTCATTTGCTGCTTCAAGCAGCTATGTACTCCGCTTCACATGTAGATCCCGCCACGACGCTTTGTTTAGAACTGCACCAACCGACAGCTCCACCGCTTAATAAAAACACGATCCGGTTTGCGATTTAGAATCGTCGGATCGGTGTCAAAGCTTGCATCGACGTAACCATTTACGACTAGCTCTTTGTCACCTCCATATACGAGAAACATATCCTTAGTCCTTTTCGTATTTCAGATGTTCTTGACCGCTGTCCATGATCCACTCTGGATTACTTTGGTACCTTCCTGCCAAGCTTACAGCTAAGCATACGTCAGTCTGTACACAGATTGCATACATGATAGAGCCTATGGCTGAAGCATAGGAACATCTTTCATTTTCTCTATCTTCTGCTGTGGTCGGGCATTGAGTCCGACTCAATCTTACACCTTGTAACACGGTAAAAACCTTTCTTTGCCTCGATCCATTTTGAACCTTTTCAAAACTTTATCAAGGTATGTGCTTTGTGAAAGTCCAATCAAGCGCCTTGATCTATCTCTATAGATCTTGATGCCTAATATGTAAGCAGCTTCACCGAGGTCTTTCATTGAAAACTTTTATTCAAGTATCCTTTATGCTATCCAGAAATTCTATATCATTTCCAATCAATAATATGTCGTCCACATATAATATTAGAAATGCTACAGAGCTCCCACTCACTTTCTTGTAAATACAGGCTTCTCCAAAAGTCCAGATAAACCCATATGCTTTGATCACACTATCAAAGCGCTTATTCCAACTCCGAGAGGCTTGCACTGCACCATAAATTGATCGTTGGAGCTTGCACACTTTGTTAGCACCTTTTGGATCGACAAAACCTTCTGGTTGCATCATATACAACTCTTCTTCTAGAAATCCATTCAAGAATGCAGTTTTTACATCCATTTGCCAAATTTCATAATCATAAAATGCGGCAATTGCTAACATGATTCGGACGGACTTAAGCATCGCTACTGGTGAGAAAGTCTCATCGTAGTCAACCCCTTGAACTTGTCGAAAACCTTTTGCAACAAGTCGAGCTTTGTAGACAGCTACATTACCATCGCGTCGGTCTTCTTCTTAAAAATCCATTTATTCTCAATAGCTTGCCGATCATCGGGCAAGTCTACCAAAGTCCATACTTTGTTCTCATACATGGATCCCATCTCAGATTTCATGGCTTCAAGCCATTTTATGAATCTGGGCTCACCATCGCTTCTTCATAGTTCGTGGGTTCATCATGATCTAGTAGCATGACTTCCGAATAGGATTACCGTACCACTCAGTGCGGATTTTGTTCTAGTTGATCTCGAAGTTCAAGGACAACTTGATCTGAAGTTTCATGATCTTTATCATCATCTTCCTCACTAATCGGTGTAGGTGTAACGTAAACTGATTTCGTGATTTAACTACTTTCCAATAAGGGAGCTGGTACTATTACCTCATCAAGTTCCACTTTCCTCCCACTCACTTCTTTCGAGAGAAACTCCTTCTCTAGAAAGGATCCATTTTAGCAACGAATGTTTTGCCTTCGGATCTGTGATAGAAGGTGTACCCAATTGTCTCCTTTGGGTATCCTATGAAGACACATTTCTCGATTTGGGTTCAAGCTTATCAGGTTGAAGTTTCTTCACATAAGCATCGCAACCCCAAACTTTCGAAACGACAACTTTGGTTTCTTGCTAAACCATAGTTCATAAGGCGTCGTCTCAACGGATTTTGACGGTGTCCTATTTAACGTGAATGCGGCCGCCTCAAGAGCATAACCCCAAAATGATAGCGGTAAATCTGTAAGAGACATCATAGATCGCACCATATCCAAAGAAAGTGCGATTCGACGCTCGACACACCATTGCGCTGTGGTGTTCCGGTGGCGGAGTTGCTAAACTATTCCGCTTTGTTTCAAATGTAGACCAAACTCAGAACTCAAATATTCGCCTCCACGATCAGATCGTAGAAACTTTATTTTCTTATTACGATGATTTTCAACTTCACTCAAATTCTTTGAACTTTTCAAATGTTTCGGACTTATGTTTCATTAAGTAGATATACCCATATCTGCTCAAATCATCTGTGAAGGTGAGAAAATAACGATATCCGCCATTTAGCTTCAACATTCATTGACCACATACATCCGTATGTATGATTTCCAATAAATCTGTTGCTCTCTCCATAGTACCGAGAACGGTGTTTTAGTCATCTTGCCCATGAGGCACGGTTCATAAGTGCCAAGTGATTCATAATCAAGTGACTCCAAAAGTCCATCAAGATGGAGTTTCTTCATGCGTTTACACCGATATGACCTAAACGGCAAGTGCCACAAATAAGTTGCACTATCATTATCAACTCTGCATCTTTTGGTTTCAACATTATGAATATGTGTATCACTACTATCGAGATTCATTAAAAATAGACCACTCTTCAAGGGTGCATGACCATAAAAGATATTATTCATATAAATAGAACAACCATTATTCTCTGATTTAAATGAATAACCGCCTCGCATCAAACAAGATCCAGATATAATGTTCATGCTCAACGCCGCACCAAATAACAATTATTCAGGTCTAAAACTAATCCCAAGGTAGATGTAGAGGTAGCGTGCCATCGCGATCACATCGACTTTGGAACCGCTTCCCACGCCGCATCGTCACCTCGCCCTTTGCCGTTGTTCGCAATCCGTAGTTCCTGCTTCGAGTTGCAAATATTAGCAATGTAACCAGATCAAATACCTGTGTACTATCATGAGCTCTAGTAAGGTACACATCAATAACAAGTATATCACATATACCTTTGTTCACTTTGCCATCCTTCTTATCCGCCAAATACTTGGGGCAGTTCCGCTTCAAAGGACCAGTCCGCTTGCAAGAGAAGCACTCGGTTTCAGGCTTAGGTCCAGACTTGGGTTTCTTCTCCGATCAGCAACTTGTTTGCTGTTCTTCTTGAAGTTCCCTTCTTCTTCCCTTTGCCTTTCTTCTTGAAACTAGTGGTCTTATTGACCATCAACACTTGATGCTCCTTTTTGATTTCTACCTCCGCAGCTTTTAGCATTGCGAAGAGCTCGAGCATAGTCTTTACTAACCCTTGCATATTATAGTTCATCACGAAGCCTTTGTAGCTTGGTGGCGTGATTGAAGAATTTCGTCAATGACACAATCATCCGGAAGATTAACTCCCAGCTTGATTCAAGTGATTGTAATACCTGCACATTTTGAGTATGTGCTCACCGACGTAACTATTCTCCTCCATCTTGCAGCTATAGAACTTATTGGAGACTTCATATCTCTCAATCCGCATTCTGTTGAAATATCAACTTCAACTCCCGAACATCTCATATGCTCCATGACGCTCAAAACGCCGTTGAAGACCCGGTTCTAAGCCGTAAAGCATGGCACATCGAACTATAGAGTAGTCATCAGCTCGCTTTGCCGACGCTCACAACTTCGCTCAAGATCTCAGCAGGCCTGTCACCTAGCGGTGCTTCCAGACGTAACTTTTACGTGCAGCAATGAGGATTATCCTCGTGTTACGGACCCAGTCCATGTAATTGCTACCATCATCTTTCAACTTTGCTTTCTCAAGGAACGCATTAAAATTCAACGGAACAACAAAGACGAGCCATCTATCTACAAAGAAACATAGACAAGCAAAATACTATCAGTACTAAGTTCATGATAAATTTAAGTTCAATTAATCATATTATTAAAGAACTCCCACTTAGACAGACATCTCTCTAGTTATCTAAGTGATCACGTGATCCAAATCAACTAAACCATAACCGATCATCACGTGAGATGGAGTAGTTTTCAATGGTGAACATCTTATGTTGATCATATCTGCTATATGATTCACGCTCGACCTTTCGGTCTCCGTGTTCGAGGCCATATCTCAGATATGCTAGGCTCGTCAAGTATAACTGAGTATTCTGCGTGTGCAAAACTGGCTTGCACCCGTTGTAGATGGACGAGAGCTTATCACACCCGATCATCACGTGGTGTCTCGACACGATTTAACTTTGGCAACGGTGCATACTCGTGGAGAACACTACTTGATAATTTTAGTGAGAGATCATCTTATAATGCTACCGTCAATCAAAGCAAGATAAGATGCATAAAGGATAAACATCACATGCAATCAATATAAGTGATATGATATGGCCATCATCATCTTGTGCTTGTGATCTCCATCTCCAAGCACCGCCATGATCACCATCGCCACCGGCGCGACACCTTGATCTCCATCGTAGCATCGTTGTCGCCTCGCCAACTATTGCTTCTCGACTATCGCTACCGCTTAGTGATAAAGTAAAGCAATTACATGGCGCTTGCATTTCATACAATAAAGCGACAACCATATGGCTCTCGCCATTGTCGATAACTCGGTTACAAAACATGATCATCTCATACAATAAAATATAGCATCACGCCTTGACCATATCACATCACAACATGCCCTGCAAAAACAAGTTAGACGCCTTCTACTTTGTTGTTGCAAGTTTTACGTGGCTTCTACGGGCTGAGCAAGAACCGTTCTTACCTACGCATCAAAACCACAACGATATTTCACAAATAGACTCGCTTAACCTTCTCAAGGACCGGGCGAGCCACACTCAGTTCAACTAAAGTGAGAGAGACAGACACCCGCCACCACCTTTAAGCAACGAGTGCTCACAGCGGTGAAACCAGTCTCGCGTAAGCGTCTGCGTAATGTCGGTCCGGGCGCTTCATCTCACAATACCGCTGAACCAAAGTATGACATGCTGGTAGGTAGTATGACTTGTATCGCCCACAACTCACTTGTGTTCTACTCGTGCATATGACATCAACGCATAAAACCAGGCTCGGATGCCATCGTTGGGAAACGAGTAATTTCAAAAATTTTCCTACGATCACGCAAGACCATGGTGATGGCATAGCAACGAGAGGGAGTCCGTCCGCCCCCTCGTGAGACCGAAAGCGAAGCGCTATATTAACGCTGTTGATGTAGTCGACGTCTTCACGATCCGACCGATCCAAGCACCGCATTCGCACCTCCGAGTTCTTGGCACACGCTCAGCTCGATGACGATCCCCGAGCTCCGATCCAGCAAAGCGTCGGGAAGGAGTTCCACAAGACGACGGCGTGGTGGACGATCTTGATGTTCTACCGTCGCAGGCTTCGCCTAAGCACCGCTACAATATGACCGAGGTGGAATATGGTGGAGGGGGCACCGACACGGCTAAGGAACGATCCGTAGATCAACTTGTGTGTCCTAGGGTGCCCCCTGCCTCGTATATAAAGGAGCAAGGGGAGGGCCGGCCAGCCTTGGGGCGCACTAAGGGAGGGGGGAGTCCTCCTCCTAGTAGGAGTAGGACTCCCTTCCTAGTCCTACTAGGAAGAGGGAAGGGGAAGGAAAGAGAGGAGAGGGAGAGGGAAAGGGGCTGCGCCTCCTAGTCCACCGGATTCCCCATGGAGGGGGCGCACCACCTCCGGTGCAGCCCTCTCTCCCCTCTTGGCCCAATAAGGCCCATAACTTCCCGGGGTTCCGTAACCCTCCCAAGACTCGGTTTTCTCCGAAACTTCCGAACCTTCCGGTGTCCGAATATAACCATCCAATATATCAATCTTTATGTCTCGACCATTTCGAGACTCCTCGTCATGTCCGTGATCACATCCGGACTCAACTCCTTCGTACATCAAAATACATAAACTCATAATAACCGCCATTGAAACCTTAGCGTATGGACCCTACGGTTCGAGAACTATGTAGACATGACCTAGAACTATTCTCGGTCAATAACCAATAGCGGAACCTGGATGCTCATATTGGTTCCTACATATTCTACGAAGATCTTTATCGGTCAAACCGCATAACAACATATGTTGTTCCCTTTGTCATCGGTATGTTACTTTCCGAGATTCGATCGTCGGTATCCAATACCTAGTTTAATCTCGCTACGGAAAGTCTCTTTACTCGTTCCGTAATACATCATCTCACAACTAACTCTTTAGTTGCAATGCTTGCAAGGCTTTATGTGATGTGTATTACCGAGAAGGCCTAGAGATACCTCTCCGACAATCGGAGTGACAAAACCTAATCTCAAATACGCCAACCCAACAAGTACCTTTGGAGACACCTGTAGTACTCCTTTATAATCACCCGATTCGTTGTGGACGCTTGGTAGTACCAAAGTGTTCCTCCGTAAACGGAGTTGCATAATCTCATAGTTACAGGAACATGTATGGGTCATGAAGAAAGCATTAACATACTAAACGATCAAGTGTTAAGCTAACGGAATGGGTCATGTCAATCAGATCATTCAACTAATGATGTGACCTTGTTAATCAAATAACAACTCCTTGTTCATGGTTAGGAAACATAACCATCTTTGATTAACAAGCTAGTCAAGTAGAGGCATACTAGTGACATACTGTTTGTCTATATATTCACACATGTATTATGTTTCCGGTTAATACAATTCTAGCATGAATAATAAACATTTATCATGATATAAGGAAATAAATAATAACTTTATTATTGCCTCTAGGGCATATTTCCTTCAGATGGAGCTGCGGGAAGAGGATCATTATCACTACCGGGAATCCCACGGTCACGGAGGCGCTGTTTGAGTATATTCTTGGAGATGACAAGGCGCTGCTGAACATCATGATTCTGCTGACAGCTGAAGGTGATTGCCTTCATGATAGCAGACTGAGCCTTACCCAAGAATGATTCAAAACGGCTACGAGGACCAGTCGAGGAAGATGGAGCAGAAGAACTAGTGGGCTGAGTAGGAGCAGCTGACCTCTCACCAGCAGACCTCCTAGGCTGAGTAGAAGCCCTAGCTGTCACACGCATGTGAGGAGGAGGTTTCCAAATGGAGTGCACAGCTGACTTAACCACCTCAAAGGGAGCAGTGTGATCAATCAGAGCCTGAATATATGTGGCATGAGGAACTCCGCGGCTGAATAAAACTGCAAAGACGGATCTCATGCCAAATGAAGTTGGCAATGTCCAGAGGCACAGTGGGTTTCTCATGCATATGAACCATCAAGTCAATACAATAGTTGCGAGCCCTCGAGCGATCTCCCTTCTTAGGATACAAAGTGCGAAGCACACACTGAAAGAGGATGAAGAAAGGAGCACGGAAGATGGATACCTCATTGACTGGATATGCTTTTTCTTCGTTAGTTAGCTGAGAGGTAGGTTTTATAAGAGGCAAGCAAGCATCAATCCCTTTGGGCTTGCCCTCTGGATCCATACTGTGGATGCAATGGCCAACACCTGAGAGACCCAAAATCTGAACAAACCTGTCATAGGTGATGCTCAAGTAGTGTCATCGGTCATCCAAGTGAGGGTGTTGTCCGACCAAAGAAACAGTGGCATAGAACTGTAGAATGGCAGCTTCACTCCAATCACGCCTGAAGGTCATTGCAGGACCAAGAGTCATGTCATCAATGATCTTGACGGGATCGTTAGGGAACATGGCAGGATTATCACGCGGGAAGTTTAGATCCAAGTATGAGTGAGGAGCAAGGCCACGCCCATGGACAAAGCTGGAATAGAGATCCTGCTGCATACGAGTCCGAAACCGAGGATCTTCGGCATTCGCCACCATCTCATAGGGATTAACATCCCAACGGAACTGAAGATATTGCCCTGCCCCCACAGTTGTGAAGTCGTGAGTGGGGCGACCTCCACTATCAAGAAGCTCCATGGAGATGCGACGACCATGGGCAATGGGTATTGCAGAACCACGAACATGAGGCATCGGCGCCCTCCTAGTACCGGGCTTGGACTGTCCAATGATCGTCGTGGCGCATCGTCATCCTCTTCCTCTCCAACATAGTCCGCATCATCTGGATCCGAGGCCGACGGACTGGTGGATGGTGCTCGCTTCTTCTTCTTGGTGGAGACCTTCTTTTTCTTGAGCCGCGCATACTCATCGGAGTCGGTGGAGCCTTGCCGGCGATCAACCCGAGTAGACACCTCGGGACGCTTGGGACCGCAGTTCTTGGTACGAGCCATGAAGAACTCCGAGGTGAATCCCACCGAACACCGCCCGCCCCGAGACTCAAGCCACAATCCGAGAAATGGATTGATAGAATCGAGATCGGGAGGAGAAGAGTCTGTTGGCAGGAGGTCAGGGCCGGAGGTCGGAGGGGATGGCCGGGGCAGTGCCGGAGTGGTGGCCAGGCGGCGGCGGCTGAGAGGAGATGAGAAAAGGGACGAAGGGAAGGAAAATGGAACTGCCCCCCACACCCCCTTCCCAGGTATACGCGACTTGCGGGCGACGGGCCGGACATCCGGGGCAAGGCCCAGATATCCGGCGAGTGGGAATCAGAGACCAGAGAAGCAGCGCCCGGATGTCCGGCTGAGGCCCGGATGTCCGGCCACTGATGGCAGTTCATGATCGTTTTGATGGGCAGGGAATTTTTCACAGCGCCCGGATGTCCGGCGCGAGACCCGGATGTCCGGTCACTGGACAGACGACATGCGCGAGGGGGAGATGTGAAGGAGGGGCCAATTTAGTAATTTTATATAGACACCGCCAAGTGGTTTTCATGAGATTAATAAGGAGGACAACCTGAGACGCCTAAGGCCATGCTAAGATACATAAATAATCCAAACATGATTAGGAAGAAGGGTCCATATAAGCATTGCACAAGCGGTGACTGAGGTCACCATGTTTGAGCATATGGAACATAGTACCACAAAGATATAGACTTTGAGCACATGGTCACTACTCCATCATATTAAAGTATCCTAGTTTGAAAAAAACTATGATAACTTTGAGAGTGTTGGTTCAATTTATGCATTTTGTAAGGTGAGAGGACTCATGGATTGAGTGTCTCCCCCTAAATATATGCCTACATCAAGACAAGACATTAAGTTTAAGCATGGATGAGTACTAGATTTCACATAATGTTGTCAAGCTCCAAGATACCAAGTTCACGCCTAAGTCGACAGAACCTTGCTTCATCCAATGGTTTGGTGAAAATATCTGCCAGTTGCAAATCTGTCCCAATGTGATCAATGTGAATATCGCCTTTCTCAACATGATCTCTCAAGAAGTGATATCTAATATCAATGTGTTTGGTGCGGAGATGATCCTTGGGGTTCTCGGCAATGTTGATAGCACTTTCATTATCACATAGAAGAGGCACATGCCTATAGGTGATACCATAATCCTTCAAAGTTTGCCTCATCCATAATAACTGAGTTGCACAACTAGCGGCAACAATGTATTCAGCTTCTGCGGTAGAGAGGGCAATACAATTTTGTTTCTTCGATGACCAACTTACCAAAGAGCGTCCAAGAAATTGACATGCACCGGAGGTGGACTTACGATCCACTTTGTCTCCGCCCAATCCGCATCCGTATATCAATGAGATCAAACTTAGCATCCTTGGGATACCATAGACCCAACTTTGGGGTGTGAACAAGGTATCTAAGAATATGCTTAACCGCCTTATGATGACTTTCCCTAGGGGAAGCTTGAAATATAGCACACATGCATACACTAAACATGATGTCTGGTCTAGATGCACAAAGATAAAGCAATGAACCAATCATAGAGCGGTATTTAGATGGGTCGAAGGGGACACCGTCTGTGTCTTCAGTGAGTGTTATTTTGGTTGGCATTGGTGTCTTACATGGACTAGCATCAGACATACCAAACTTCTCTAGGATATCCTTGAGGTACTTTGCTTGGGACAAGAAAATTCCTTCTTGAAATTGTTTAATTTGAAAACCAAGGAAGAACTTCAAATCCGCATTGAGTGACATTTCAAAATTCTTGGTCATTGAAGCCGCAAACTTCTTGCACAAATGAATTTTAGGAGAACCAAAAATGATATCATCTACATAGATTTGGCATAAGATCAAATCACCCTTATCCCTCTTAGTAAAAACAGTAGGATCGATCACCCCTCTCACAAAACCATCATCGAGTAAAAACTTATTAAGATGATCATACCAAGCACGAGGTGCTTGTTTGAGGCCATACAAAGCCTTACGAAGTTTATACACATAGTCTTTGTGATCGGGATCAATGAACCCAGGTGGTTGTGATACATATACTTCTTCTTGTAGAGGACCGTTAAGGAAAGCACTCTTCACATCCATTTGATGTAATGTAAAACCATTGAAAGCAGCATAAGCAAGTAAGATGCGAATGGATTCAAGACGGGCAACGGGGGCAAAGGTCTCACCAAAGTCCAAACCTTCAACTTGTGAGTACCCTTGTGCCACTAACCTTGCCTTGTTTCGGATGATTACACCATTCTCATCTTGTTTGTTCTTGAAAATCCATTTTGTTCCAATGACGTTGTGTTTGGTAGGTGGCCTCTTGACTAACGACCACACTTGGTTGCGTTCAAAACTGTTCAACTCTTCTTGCATAGCAACTAGCCAATCGTTGTCTATCAATGCATCTTGTACCTTGATGGGTTCAAAACTAGACACAAAAGAGAAGTGAGCACAAAAGTTGGTCAAGTGTTTACGAGTGACTCTACCTTCCGATATGCCGGTGAGTATTTTGTCAACATCAACACGACCGACCACTCGTGGCATGATAGAGGTAAGGGTTTCACGAGGTTCAACTTCATGTCCATCATCCACATCCTCAACATACGGATCATTAATGTGTGGAGGAAGATCTTCTTGTTCATATTGCATTTGTTGAGGTTCATCATCAATGATTGGACTTTCTTGTTCTTGTTCTTGGAGATTGTCATGAGGAGGAGCTTGATTATCCTCTTCAACTTGGGCTAAAGGTATCGGTTGACCAATAGGGGTTTGTGGTGTTATGAATGTTGAAGTAGTTTGATGATGTGTGAGACTTCTATCTTCTTCTTCATCATCATGAGGTTCTTGTTCCATAGGAAGAAGTGCACCAACACCCATGGTCAAAATGTCTTGAGAAGGATCTTCTTCACCTACATCACTTAGATCAACTTGCTCCCCATGGGAGCCATTAAATTCATCAAACACCACGTCACAAGTTTCTACAACACATCCATTGGATTTGTTGTAGACTCTATATGCGTGAGAGTTTGATCCATAGCCAACAAATATACCTCAATTGTTTTGGATTGAAATTTCCTAACCTTTCTCTTTTGTTGAGGATGAAACATTTGCACCCAAATACACGAAAGTACTTGACATTTGGCTTGTTTCCAGTTAGAAGCTCATATGGAGTCTTTTCCAATATAGTGCGGAGGAAAAGCCGGTTTGATGCATGACATGCGGTGTTGACAGCTTCGCCCGTAAACTATGTGGTGACTTGTATTCATCCAACATGGACCTTGCCATCTCCACAAGGGTGCGGTTCTTCCTTTCGCTACACCATTTTGCTGAGGAGTGTATGGAGCTGAATATTGATGCTAATCCTTCATCACTAAGGAATTCTTCCAAGGTATAGTTCTTGAACTCAGATCCATTGTCACTTCTTATTGCCAAGATTTCTTTGTCAAACTTATGCTTGTGCTTGCTTGGCAAAGTCAATGAAAGTGATCTTCGCTTCATCCTTGGACTTGAGGAAAACACCCATGTATATCTTGAGTAATCATCAACAATGACAAGTCCATACTTTTTCCCACCAAGACTATCCCATGAAGGAGGCCCAAAGAGATCCACATGAAGGAGCTCCAAAGGCCTTGAAGTAGACACAATATTCTTGGGTGGGTGCTTTGATTGATGTTGCTTCCTGCTATACATGCACTACACACACGATCTTTCTCAAAAGAGACATTTGTTAGTCCAAGGATGTGATTCCCTTTAAGAGATCTTGAAGATTCCTCATGCCGACATGGGCTAGCCGGCGATGCCATAGCCACCCCTTGTCGGCCTTGGCCATTAGACAAGTTGCATGGAAAGTGCTCTCTTCGAGAAATCAACCGTAAAGGTTGCCATCCAACTCTCCAACAAAGGCCACTTGAGAGTATCTCTTAAAGACTTTCACATCCGTTAGTCCAAATAGTGTATCATAACCAATGAAGCCAATTGGGGACAGAAAGCAAATGATATTTAAGGATTGGACAAGCATGACATTTGCAAGAGACATGTCATTTGTGATAGCCACCTTACCCAACCCAAGTACCTGTCCTTTTGATCCTCCGCCAAACATAATGCTCATAAATGGTTGAATAGATTCCATCAAATCGTAGAGCAATTTGCTATCTCCGGTCATATGATTGGTACATCCACTATCAATCACCCATTTTACTCCACTGAGAAAGCTACCTACACACAATTATTACTTGTTAGAGGCACCCATTTTACAATGGGACCTCTCAAGTTAGTCACAAGGGTCTTAGGGACCCAAATAGCATAAAAACGAAATGCCTTTTGGGGGCCAACAAACTTTAGATAAACTTCTCCATCCTTAGTCTTACGCAGACATAGGATGGAGGCATGAACTCTTTGGCTTGTTGAGAGTGGGCATGCCCCTTGTGGCCTTCCCACTAACAACCTTACCTTTCTCCTTGTGTCCTTCTCGCACAAAGGTTTCTTTTAAAGGGTGGTGCACTTTTGGGAGGACGCCTTCTTCTTGCTTGTGCTTGGGTCAAACCCGAGTCCCTCTTTGGCGAACGCTTCATTGTGTTGGCTCAACACCTCATTAAGGTTCTTTTGCCCTTGAGCACATGTCATGAGCCCTTTATTGATTTGAGCTTTCAGAAACCGATTCTCCTCAAGAATGGATGCTAGATCACTACTAGAGTTAGTAGTACATGCATCAACATTGATAATAGGAGATGAGTAAGCCTTAGCTAGAGTTTCAAGATAAGTAAGTTTGAGTGTCTCAAAACTCTTTGTAAGAAGGGTGAGCTCTTCTTCCTTAGTCTTGAGAGACACGGATAGAAGCTCACAATCCTTAGTGAGAGAAGCATGAGACTTTGCAAGCTTACTTTTATCATTCATCAACTCTTCACAAGAGCCAATAGCCTTTTTCAAGGAGGCAAGATCTTTAGTATGAACATCAATATTTGCACCAATTTTTAAGCATAGTTCATCATTTCGTGCTTCCTCATATTTGACTTTCCGCCAAGGATTTTACATTTTCCTTTTCCTCGATGACGAGGGTTTCGAGTTCCTTAATGGAGTTGGTGTGCTTACTCACCATCTCCATAAGCATACGAAACATAGTGAGCTTCTTTCCTTTGAGGGAGCACATGAACTTATTAAGTTTAGCAAGCATAGGATCAGTTAGATCATCATCCTCATAACTATCCTCCGCATCAAGATACTCATCACTAGAAGTAGAAGGCGTGAAAAGAGGAGGATTTGATCGTGGAGTTACCTTGACCTTGTCAGAAGAGCTTTGGTCCTCTTCTTCTTCAACCATGGCCTTTGCCATTAGGAATTTGTGAGCGGATGCCCTTGTAATCTTTCATGTAGTTGTAGGTGACCACGTCACCACTCTTGTTTACTAACCTCAAGGTGTTTTGAGAGTCTTGAGCAACTCCGGCAACACCACTAACATCATCCGGATCAGATTCTTCTTGAGCAACCATTGCCTTTCCATCTCTCTTCTTGAGCTTGGAGTTCAAAGGATTTGGCAACTTCTTCTTGGGAAAGGTCTTGGGAAACCTTGGTTTATCTTCTCTCTTCTCATAAGGGCACCCGTTGGAGAAGTGATTGGTTTCTTCACAGTTGTAGCATTTTCTTACTTTCTTCTTTTGGAATCTTCCCTTGAACTTACCCGCGCTAAACTTCTTGACAAAAAGAGCCATGTCTTCATATGTAGGTCCCTCGTCGGATTCAATCTCATCACCATCTTCGTCATCCTCTTATTCTTCTTCACTTTGTTCATCTTCACATACATGCTTGGCCTTCAAGGCAAGATGTTTTGTGGCATTAGTCTTTGACTCTTCAAATAGTTGAAAGGTGGATACGATGTCATCTGTAGTCATTTCCTTGAAGGTATGGTGTTGTCTTATGTCCCACACCATTTGATGGTGAAATGGAGCAAGAGCATGAAGTAACTTATCCACAAGGAACCTCTTAGTCATGTTGAATCCATCTTGTGTCTTGTCACACTCACATGACTCAATATCGGCAGTGAGTGTCATGAGACGCTCATGGAGTTGATTGGGGTTTTCACCTTTCTCCATACAAAAGTTTTGCAATTGCCCCTTGGCAATTTCATATTGAGCACTCCGGAGGGTAGAAGTGCCGCTTTGGATCGCACTACGCTTCCCATAGTTCCTTGGCACTTGTGATGTGTATGAACGGTCTCCTTTGCTTTTCATCCAAACCTCTCCTTATCCACATGATTGCAGTGTCATTGAGGTTCTTGTCATATATTTCTCTTGGAGTGGGGTTCTTTGGATCAACCACATGATAGCCATACTCCAAGATCTCCAACATCTCATCGCTTCCATGTCGAAGATGGTCCTGCATAGCAACTCTCCACAAAGGAAAATCGGAAGTGGCACTAAGCAAAGGAGGACTGCCTTGAGGATTATATCTTGGTTTCTCAACCTGAGGTCTTGCATAAAGCCAAGGAACACTGGCGTGTTCATTGTTAGGAGGTTGTTGACCAAGTGATGGAGTAGGCACAGCTTGGCCTTGAGGCAGCACCACCGAGAGTGGTGCAAGCACCGAGGACAACGTGGCTAATCTCATTTGGACTAAGGCCTCAAGAGAAGCATCATGCTCCTCTTTTTGCTTAGCAAGGGCCCGCTCTAGATCCTCCGACGTAAAGGACTTGACTTCGTAAGAAGCCCCGCCTTTATCCTTAGGATCTACAACTGTGGAGTCCCATCTGGTTCATCTCGCCTAGGGCGGTTAAGCCACAAGAATAGAGCACGAGGCCCGATACCAATTGAAAGGATCGAGATGGACCTAGAGGGGGGGTGAATAGGTACAATTACAAATTTTAATTATTACTTAGCAATTTCAGGCAATAGTGCGGAATATGAAAGTGAGCCTAACAATTGCTAGTAAGTATGAAGTACTAGGCAAGTAACACAAGCATATAAGTGAGCAAGCACAATATGATGTAAGTAAGTGCAAACCAAGACAAGTAACCACAAGTATAGAGTTAGGGTTAGGAATAACCGCAACTCCGGGAGACGAGGATGTATGCCGATGTTCACTTCCTTGGAGGGAAGCTAGTCACCGTTAGAGAGGTGGATGTTACCACGAAGGCACACCAACGCCACGAAGGCTCACCCTATTCTCCCTTTGAGACAACACCATGAAGGCGTTTCTCAACCACTAGTGGTAGACCTTGGGGTGGTCTCCAAACCCTCACAAACTTATCCGGGGGTAATCACAAAAGTCGATTCCTCTCCGAAAGACTCCTACCGCCTAGGAGTCTCCAACCTCCAAGAGTAACAAGATCGATGGGGATTTGCTCAAGACTTGCTCAAATCACGAATTCCTTGGGTGCAAAGAAAGAGGAGAAGTGGATCTATCACTTGATCGGACAACTTCTTTTCAAAGCTCTCAAATCCCTTGGGGATCTAAGATTTGGTGTGGAGAAATGAGAGAGAGTGAGAGAAGTGTTCTAGGGTTTGTTCAAAGTGAATGGTCGACCACTCTCGTGGGGAGAAGAGGCAGTATATATAGTGTGTGCTCAAATATGCCCGTTGTAGTGCAAGTGACCGGGCAGGCCGGACATCCGGGCTGGAGGCCGGACATCCGGGCTGGAGAGCCACTTGGAGAACAGGGGCGAACAGTAGTAGGAAGCAGGGAGCGGACATCCGGGGTCAAGCCCGACATCCGCGAAAAGGAAATCCCGGACATCCGGGAGATCGCCGGACATACGGAGGGCAAACAAGCATTTCACGCGGTTCTGGACATCTACGGCCGGATTTCCGGGCCAAGTCCCGGATATCCGGCCAACAAAAAAACTGCAGGCGCCCCCGAAATAAAACATCCATAACTTTCTCATCCGGACTCCGATTTTGATGATCTTGGGCTCATTTTGAAGCTATGGAAAAGCTCTAGGTCCTCACTTAGAGAACCACCCAAGATAAACCAAAATGGAGGATGCAAAGTATGCAAAGGTTAGATCATATATTTTGGGGAACCTAGTTGGCCATGGATTTCTTTGGTATATAGGATATGAGTGGAATTTTGTTGGATAGGAGTGAAATATGCCTATGTTGGAATATGATGTGAGAAGTAGAAATAGAAGATGTCGACTTGAGCAAATCTAGCACTATCCCTTTGATCCCTCTTAATAGTGCGGGATCCCTATAACTCAAGAAACATAAAATGAAACATCATTTTACCACTTCAACCTTGAGAGAACTCACTTCGTATGCTCTTGATCCACACACAATTTTGACGAACCGGGGACCAACACCTGAAATCTACTTGGCAGCCATTGTCAGTCCCCTACATGTAGATTGTCATAAACAACAAAAACATAATGTAAGGTCATGATTGCACTTTCACCCTTGCCCGTGCTAAAGTGCACTGGGGCAAGCTGGATGCGGAGAAGCTTGTGACGGACGGGCCACCGAAGGGCAAGGAGCATCGCACGCCCGAAATGTACTATGAGGGCCTCCTAAAGGGTGCCCGCCGAATAGCGGATGAGTGCTCCAAAGATGTAATTTTTGAATAGACTCGCATTTGTTATCCTGTACGCTGAAAACTTGTTCATATGCGCTAAGCAACGCTTGTTAATTTAAAATATTACCTTATGTGCGGCCGTTTATCAATTTTGAGAGATGGCAAGTCGTTGGCTTCAGCCCCCATGCCACGAGAGTGTGGGGTGTTCGGGATAAACTTGAGCACTCTTGTTCCCATTCTTGGGTCCATCTAGAGAGGCGCCAACACAACGAACAAGGCAACCGGACTTATAATGCTTGAACACTCTCACTTAGCCATAGAATTCTATAATTTTAAATTTCGCGAAGCCCCTAGTATTCGAAGACCGAGTTCGGGCGCTATCCACGCCTTTGGCGGACAATTCCGTTCCTCGCTCTAAGCGGCATAAGTCTTTAGGGACCCGAAAAACCTCTCGAACAGCGAATCGCTCTCACCCTATCATGACGGTCAGTTTTAGCTTTCTCCATCGAGGTGCTCGACCCAGCTCAACTGGGCACAATCGCAGTGGTTCTCCGTGCTACCTTAGCCGATATAACGGAACGTAAGGTACCAAAACACGGACCCGGCAAACCCAACTATTGACCCAAGACATGATTCGAGCCGATTCATATAATGCTATAAGTTCGGGTGCCGCACTTGTGGAAGTGTTCGACTTATCACACCATAATGTTGGGGTACTTAAGCCCTGGTGTATTGGTCGCACTAAAGTGTACGGGTGCGATATGTCATGAAATGAACATATATATAGATAAAGAAAAGAGTGCAATAATAAGCAAAAGCTATGTATTGTTTATTCAAAAGGTACTGCAATGAAAGCGAACGATACAAATAGTGCGATAAGCAAGGGATGGGACTATCTAACATGTCCCCTCCGTGGGTAAGCTGCGGATGGTATGTAAAACAGGTATAATGCTCGTAATAGAGACCACCAACACTCGACGAGTCAGCTTTCCTTCGGCTGTTGCATCGTGAGTTCGGCGATTCTAATGCCGGACAGGCTTCGGAAAACAGAGTCCCGAAAGTAAGAAAAGGAAGAAAAAGGAAAAGAAAAAGAATGACACAATCGAGCCCCCGTGCGGTTGAGCCGCATTCCGTATGCGTGTCGTGGTCGTGCCCTCCTTTATGCCCATGGTATCTCCAGAGCGTAGTTATGTACGCGTAATCGCTTCGCAATTTCGCGAGGTCCGGGTTGGGGCCGGATTGCTACGCTGCTTGAATCGTGCCGGGCGGTCTTGTTGTGGGTTACTCCGGCGCGCTTGATGTTGTCCGGACGCTTAGTGGCCGGACTCGAGAATTGCTGTGAGAGGCTGCTTTGCGCCTCGCCGCGAGGGTCGCCGTGTGCTCCTCCGCTCGAGAGAGCGCTCGTGTTTCCGCTGACCGTGATTACTCTCGAGGGCCCGCATCTTGAGCTTGAGGTATGTGTAGTGCGGCACCACATTGAACTTTGCAATGCGGTTCGTCCGAGCAAAGGCATGATAGCCGCTGCGAACGGGACTATGTCGAAGATTAACTCTCGCTTCGAAGTTATCCGGGATCCGAAGACCACTTCGAGTGTAATCGAGCCCGCATAATTGGCCTCTACACCGGTATGACGCCTTTAAAGGTCGTCTTTGTAGGTTTAATCCTTGAGGGTCTATGCCCATTTTGCGACCGTATCCCGATAAAGCAGGTTCAGGTTGCTACCGCCGTCCATCGGGACTCGGTGAGGTGAATTCCGTCAATAATTGGGTCAAGAACCAATGCGGCGAAACCGCCGTGACGGATGCTAGTGGGTGGTCCTTTGATCAAGGTGATCGGGCAGGAAGACCATGGGTTGAACTTGGGCGATCGCTCCATCGCATATACGCCCCTTAGTGCACGCTCCGCTCCCTTTGGGTATATGGGTTGCGATATCATGTTCACCGTCCGCACTTGTGTGGGAAAACCCTTCGTCCTCTATTGTTCGGCGGCCGGGCTCTTCCTCGCCATTGCTATGCAGCCCTTGTCATTGAGTTCGCACTTAACTTGCTCGCTTGCTTGAACACCCAACAATCCATGTTGGTGTGATTGGCTGTTTTTCGGGGTGCCATGTATCCGCACAAGCGATCGAGTATTCGGTAAAAGTTGAACGGGCCTGGGTATTTCTTTTGAATGGCTTCTTCCACGACCGGTTTAGAGCTCAATCCGCATTGACGGCCGATCTTCAGCATTATCGCCGCACGCGGCGCTTGTTCTTGTTGCTGACGCGACCTGCCATTGCTATCCTTGGTAT
Source organism: Aegilops longissima (assembly GCA_021605205.1). Classification (NCBI taxonomy): domain Eukaryota; kingdom Viridiplantae; phylum Streptophyta; class Magnoliopsida; order Poales; family Poaceae; genus Aegilops; species Aegilops longissima. Next base: position 618,226,714 of record CM038680.1, read on the forward strand.
CCGAACTATCAGGGTGTTTGGCCAAGTTGTTGCTTCGAGCTAGCCAGCTGTCCTCTCCCGCACAAAAGCGGGTCATGAGTGTTGTGAGGGCTGCCATGGATTTCGGCTTTTCCTGTCCTAGGTGCCGGGCAAGCCACTCATCGCGGATGTTATGTTTGAAGGCTGGAAGGGCCTCTGCATCCGGACAATCAACGATTTGATTTTTCTTTGTTAGGAACCGTGTCCGTAATTGTCCGCCGATTCTTCCGCTGCTGAATTATGTGGCTAAGGTCATCGGCGTCGGTGGTCGCACATATGTGCCCCGAAGTTATCAAGGAATGCGGCTTCCAGTGTCCTCCCAACAACCAATTGATTCTCACCGGCAAGCTGTTGAGCCAATGTCGAGCTGGTCCTTTAAGCTTGAGTGGGAGGTATTTGATGGCATGTAGATCATCACCGGGGCCATGTGGATATGGAGGAGATAGTCCCGATCCGCATCGCAGGATCTGTGGTACCATCGTATGATTCGATGTTTACGGGTTTGAATCCTCGGGATTTGATGATCCATTACTTCATCCGTGAAGCATAGTGGGTGTGCGGCGCCTCAGATATTATGTCACGACGTAGCTCATATGAGCTTTGTTCATCGTGTTCGCCCGCCGAGTTTGTCAGATCCGGCGCGACGGTAATCATCCCGCGTCGTTGGGTGCCCACGCGATCCGTAGATCGATCTTGTATGTTTTGCCTTATCCTCCAATATATCTCGCAAGTCCGGCGCTTTTCCCGTGCCTTGGTACCTTTTGAGCGGTGTCGGGTGTGGCTTGAGCGGAGGGCCGAGAGGCTTCTTCGTCATGCCACGGGTGGCCGGTCTGCCATGTCGTCGCCGGTGACTTGGGTGCTTCCTCCTCCGATTGAGGCAATGGCCTGCGCTTGGGGTAGCTTTTGGAGGGAGTTCGAGTTCATACTCTTCGCTGCAAGGACTTCACCATCCGTCGCCTAGCAGGTCTTGGTCAGCTCTAAGTTGTTGCTGCTTTTCTTGAGGCTGCTTGCCGTGGCTATAAGCCCGCGCTTGAAACGCCCTGTTCGGCGGGATCCTCGTGCACGACAAATTCCTCGCCATCGAGGCTTGCCTCATCTTCGGAGGGAGGCGATAATTATCGCCATCGACCTCCCTTTCGCCGCCCGTCATGCGGACTTGCTTCTCCTCCTCCTGCGCCGAGTCCTACTGGAGGGTTGTCTTCCGACCGTCCGGTGTTATTATCTCCCATGCCGGAATCACCGTTTTTATTGTGGCGGGATTTAGAGCGGCGCCGCTGACGTCGGCGCTTCGGTTGCTTCTTGGAGGGGTCATCCTCCGTTGTTCCATCGCTGTTCCCATCTTTTGGGATGTCCACCATGTATATGTCATATGACGAGGTGGCCTTCCAGTGCCCTGTAGGCACTCGGTCTTGGTCGTCTCCCGCATCGTCATCCATACCGCCGATGTCTTTGGAGTCGAAGTCGAGCATGTCGGTTAGATCATCGACAGTGGCTATAAAGTGGATGGTGGGTGGGCTTTGAATTTTCTCGTCGTCCTTATCCCAACCTTCCTGTCCGTAGTCCGGCCAGGGCTCTCCGGATAAAGAGAGAGACTTTAGTGAATTCAGGATGTCGCCAATGGGCGAGTGCTGAAAGATGTCCGCGGCAGTGAACTCCATGACCGGCGCCCAATCGGATTCGATTGGTAGGGGCGTGGGGGGTTCGGAGTCCGGAGAGGAGTCCGGCACCCTGGAGTCGAGGTCTTCGCAAAGGACAGGGATGGAGTCCGGCTCAATCGTCGTAGAGATCGTAGCCCCGAGGCGGTGTCCAACCACTCATCCTCGATCGGGAATCCGCCCGGATTAAGGGTCGGAGCGGATGCTTTGGTGCGGCCTCCGTGGCACTGCTCGCCGCAGAGCTAGATCATGCCCATCGAGACAAGGCGGCACGCTTTACGGCTCGAATCCGTCAAGATCAAATCTCCGCGGATATTGGCCGATAGTTCAAACTTCCAAATCTGACCTGATGGCGGGGCGAAGCTTTCGATCTGCTCCAAATGGCTGCTTAATTGGCCCGCAGCAAAGCCGCCGAATACGAAGATCTGTCCGGGAGAAAAGTCTCACCGGACCGCGTTGTTGTTGATGATCGAAGGAGCCATCGGGCCTATCGGTGACGACACGAGGAACTCTCAATCAAAGCACCAATGTCGGTGTCAAACCGCGGATCTCGGTAGGGGGTCCCGAATCGTGCGCCTAGGCGGATGGTAACAGGAGACAAGGGACACGATGTTTTACCCAGGTTCGGCCCTCTCGATGGAGGTAATACCCTACTCCGCTTGATTAATATTGATGATATGGGTAGTACAAGAGTAGATCTACCACGGGATCAAGGAGGCTAAACCCTAGAAGCTAGCCTATGGTATGATTGTTGTTCGTCCTACGGACTAAAACCCTCCGGTTTATATAGACACCGGATAGGTTAGGGTTACACAGAGTCGGTTACAATGGTAGGAGATCTACATATCCGTATCGCCAAGCTTGCCTTCCACGCCAAGGAAAGTCCCATCCGGACACGGGACGAAGTCTTCAATCTTGTATCTTCATAGTCTTGGAGTCCGGCCGTGATGATAGTTCAGCTATCCGGACACCCCCTAGTCCAGGACTCCCTCAGTGCCCATCTTGGAGTTAATCAGCTCCTGGATCTGTGGGGCATACCCACAACTTCTCTTTTGGTCAGCAGCTGTCCTCTTGATAGTTTCAACTATAAGACTCATGACCTTGAACTTTTGTGGTACATCAAATAAGTGTAGCAGATTTATTGCATGGCCTCTGATCATGTTGTGATCACCTGACTTGGGAAAAAGAGTGTGCCTAAGGATCCAGTTGATGGTTGGCAGTCCTCACAGAAGGTAATGTACTGATCCAAACTTGTGTGTTTCAATAGCAGCATCTGGGATCTCCTTGTACGTATGTGCCATAGTGTTGTGATCCATCTTCTTCTTGGCATAGACATCCAAGTCATCCTCTTTCTCCTTAGGTGCATTGATCAGATTAGCCCATTCTTCAATTGATGATTGGTACCTAGTACCTTCAGACATCCATACTATCCTTCCATCTCGATAGAAGTGTGCTGTGGAGTAGAATTGCATTATTAGCTCATCATTCCATTTTGTGAGCTTCTGCCCAACAAAGTTTGCCACTCCACAAGCACTGAAGCTGTCATACACACCAGGATAGTGTTCTTCATACTCCTTGATGTATTCCCAGTTCACCCATCACATGTCACACACTATTGGCTTCTTGTCCAGCAGCACTGTCTCATAGAAACCCTGTTGTTCCTTTGTGTGGAACCTGTAGTCTACAGCAGTTCTCCTCCTGACTGCATAAGGATCAGTCAACCTCCACTGTCTGAGTCATGCATCCTTTCTGATTTTCATGTTCTCAGCTACAGGATGGGCATCATTATGATCTGGAATTTTGGGCTTCAATTTTCTCAAGACATGCTCTTCATCATCTTCCTCTTCAGCAACAGTTTCAGGCACTGGGGCCTTGTTCTTCTCAGCAGCTGGAATGCTCATGGTATTCCTATTAGGTGCAGTCTTGGGCTTGGAGGCAGCCTTGGGTGCTTCTTTGGGCTTTCATGAAGCAACCCCTGAACTGATGGCATCACCCATAAGCTTCTGAGCTTTGGGTGCTGGTGCAGCATCCTCTTCTTCTTCCTCCTCTTCCATCATGGAAGGCTTTCCAACAACCCTGGCCATGGTCTTCTTGACCCTTTCCTTCCTCTTCTTCCCTTCTGCAGCAGCCTCTTTGGGTTCAGCTTCCAAAGATTCTTGAGTAGAGGCTCTGGCTTTAGACATGGGAATCCTTTTGGCAGGTGCTTTGGTCTTCATATCAGGCTTAGTGGCTGCAGTTGAGCCATATTATTTCTTGAGCACCTTCTTCTTGGAAGTTGCCTCATCCTCAACAGCCACATAGTCTTCATCCTCGGATTCTGAGGTTCTCTTCTTTCTGGCCCTGGTGGCAGCTTTGGGTAGGTTGCTTGGGGTGCTCCTGCTGCCATCATCATAGCTGCTAGAGGGACTAGTGCCCTCACTCACTTGAACCTGCTCCTCTTCCCTGTTTTGGTTGTCACTTTGATCAGACATATTGCAAATACTGACAACAGACCCTGTGAGTAGATATAGGTGAGATAGAGTGGATGAGCATCACAAAATACAGAGGTTTTTGCAAAAGAATGAGTCAAAACTTAGTTTTAGTTTTCCACAGAAAGCATTTCAAATCTACCGATTTGTAAACTCGGTGATACCGAAGCAGCTTTTGGAACCTAAACTAGTGAACTCGGTCAGACCGAGTCACAGTTCGGTGGCACCGAGACTGCTAGGGTTTCACAAAGTCCTGAACTCGGTCACACCGATTCACAATTCTCGGTCAGACCGAGAATTACATGTGCAATGGCCTTAGCTGAATCGGTGGTACCGAGTTCTACAACTCGGTTGGTCCGAGATGGTTTCGGCGGAAACCTAACCCTAAATTTTCAATTCATCGCTAATCTACGAAGTGTTTTGACTAGATAAGATAGTTTCAATCGTGGCAAGATTCATGGCGAACACAATGTGCTAGGAATCAGATAGGGATAGCACAGTGATCGAGTTCATACCCTAGTTCGGCGATGAACTCGCTACGGCGGCAACGGCGGGGATGATTCCAGTTGACGGCGGCGGAGACCAGCAGCAGGAGGCAGCTGGCGACGAGGAGGACGATCCGAAGACCCTGGAAGCAGAGCGGGCTGAGCGCGGGCGAAAGAGTTCGGAGAAAATTTCCAAAGTTTTGCCCGTGGGTATATATAGCCCGACTCTGTCGGTGTGACCGAGTGGAACAACTCGGTGGAACCGAGATGCAACTGCTAGCAGTTACAACAACACGGTGTGACCGAAAAGTTCAAATCGGTTGCACCGAGATTGAAAACCTAGATCGACTCAGTGATCTCGGTATGACCGAAATGGGGATCGGTCAAACCGAAATGCACAAAGAAGTTTTGGAAGTTTAAGTCTATGACAAATCGGGGACTCCAAGTGCTCCTCACAGAGATTGGTTCGAATCTGACTTCATCAAATTTTGTGATGTAGCATGAATAGAGTTTGAGACAAGAAAACATAGATTGCTAGAGAAGGTTCTTAGGCATTCTTGTCCATCCACTTGGCAAAAGAAAAAGAAACCAATCAATCAAAACAACAAGTGGATGTCCTTGGATGAGTAAAATATGCAACCAACATGCTCACACAATAAAATGGCAAATGAAATATGTGGTGAAGCATGCACAACCAATTCTAGCATCTATCAAGCAATTGGCGATGACTAGGTCATCTATATATAAGTATATTGACTTAGGAGTCAAATGAGAACATTTGATCATAGGTCATACTCATCGTTTAAGCTCAAGTGGGGTTACCACTTTTACATAATGCATTGTTGTGTTCACACCATTAGAGTTGCTTTAGCTCAATTCTTAGAGTAAAGCTCCCCCTAGATGTGAGATCCCCCCTTAGAGGGATGAACTAACCTTGGGTTTTGTCGATGTTGACTTCATGTAGGTGTTGAAGATGTGGATGCTCAATGTTGATGTAGATCATTTGGAGCAATCCTTTGGAGTGAGTTGCACTTTCAATACCTACACGGGTTAGTCCCACAAGGAACAAACAAGGATATCCATAGACATAGAGTGATGCACACACAAGATGATGTCTATGAGAGCATTAGGTTACCTCGTCCCTTGTCTTACCAACAAGAGGGTTTGTGACTCCTTGAACTAGTGCAAGATGTGGAAGTTGATTGCACTAGTTATTGCCAAAATGATATGAGTGAAATATGTTGGCGGAGTCACCCTCAAGAACTCTCTAGTTCTTCTTCTTTAGGGCCCACATCATCTTGATGGGACTCCTTGGAGTTGTAGTTGTACTAGATGAAGTAGAGCTTGACGTAGTCTTGGGAACCCACTTGACCAAGGCCTTTGGAGCTTCTTCAAATGCATCAATCTCTTCTTGAAGCTTGTCCTTGCCTTTTTGCTTGTGGTCTTGTGGTGGAAGATCATCTTGGGCTTGTGTCCCCTTGAAGGAAGTAGGATCATACTTCTCTTGTTGAGGAACAAACTTCGTCTTGGGGTATTGATCTTCTTCCCACACAACTCCATTGGCATTAAACTTTCGTTCAAAACCAACACCTTGATTCTTCCAGTGCCTTCCTTGCTTGCGTACAATTTCCTCAAATTGCTTACTCCTGGCAAGGCTCTTGTAAACACATTTCTCTATAATTCCCTTCAATAAGCTATTTTCTTGCTCAAGTGTAACTTGGCTAAGAGAATCATTAGTGGAATCAAGAGAACTACTAGAAGCAACAACATTGGATTTAGCATGATTATTGTTACTAGTAGAGGAAGAATCCTTCTTGTTCTTGTTACTAGACTTGACTTGAGGCATGTAAGTAGATAAGAGTAAACGCTTGGCAATGTAAGAAGAACTTTTCTTACGAAGATCATCATTGATTGCCTTTAAGAAATCATGCTCTTGCTCAAGGTTGAGCATTTCAAAGCGTAACTTCTCATGAGTTGTTAAAAGTTCTCGATGATCTTCTAAGATAGTTTCATGAGCTAACTTTAGAGTTTTTAGTTCTTTAGTTAGAAGCTCAATCTTCTCCTTATCATTGTTATTCGTTTTATCTTGATTAGCATGATTAATTGACGTTTCATCATAGTATTCATCACTAGAGTTGTCAACAAGTAAATCATCATCACCTAACAAGTCATCTTCATCACTATTGAAATCACCATACTCGGGGTGTGATACCTTTGGACCTTTGGCCATGGAGCATATTCCAATTCCTTCATTTGGTGAATCAAATATGTCGTAGGAGTTGGTTGACACAAGTGCTAGACCGACAACACCTTCATCTTGAGTATATTCGGAGTCGGAGTGATTGTCGGAGTCGGAGCCGGATACCCATTCACCAACATGAGCTTGATGTCTTTGTTTTGTGTAGCTCCTTGATGACTTGTCCTTCCTTTTTGAATCCTTGCTTCTCCGGGATGTTCTTTGTTCATAACGATCATCTCTACTCCTTCTATCTCTTGATGGTGATTCTTCTCTTCTAGTTCTCCTCTTAGGTGATTCTTCTCTTCTTTTGTAGGGTGTCGTACACTCATTGGAATAGTGTCCGGGTCTTCCACAATTGTAGCAATTACGCTCACGGCTAGAAGATCTTTTGTCATTGTAGGACCTTGACTTGGAGCTTCTCTCTTTGCTTCTACTCTTGTATAATTTGTTGAAGTTCTTCACCATTAAGCTCAATTCTTCATTGAAGGTTTGTTTCTCACTTGATGATGTGGGGGCTTCACATGAGGCTTTGTAAGCACCACTTGATTTGTTGTGAAGTTCCTCCTTATCCTTGAGTGACATCTCATGAGCAACAATTCTTCCAATGACTTCCGTTGGCTTGAGATCTTTGTAATTGGGCATCATTTGGATCAATGCGCACATGGTATCATATTTTCCATCCAAGGCTCTTAGGGTCTTCTTGATGATGAATCTGTCGGTCATTTCTTCACTTCCTAAGCCGGCGATCTCATTTGTGATAAGAGCAAGCCTAGAGTACATTTCAGCGAAACCTTCACCATCCTTCATTTTGAACTTGTCAAGTTGACTTTGAAGCACATCCAACTTGGATTCCTTGACGGAGTCGGTACCTTCATGCATATCAATCAAAGTATCCCAATTTCCTTTGCATTCTCAAGACGGCTGATCTTGTTGAATTCTTCGGGGCACAATCCGTTGAAGAGGATATCACAAGCTTGAGCGTTGTATTGCAGCATCTTCAACTCTTCCGCGGTAGCTTCATGATTCGGTTCTCTCCCATCAAAGAATTCACCTTCCAAGCCAATACACACAATAGCCCAAACGGCGGGTTATGTCCAAGAATATGCATTTTCATCTTATGCTTCCAACTAGCAAAATTAGTACCATCAAAGTAAGGACCTCTACGGTGATAATTTCCCTCGCTAGACGCCATACTCTCCTAGGTTGTGAAACCAAGGCTATGACTACCAAAAGCTATGGAAATCAAAGCAAATGGAGACAAAAGCTCTGATACCACTTATAGGATCGAAAGTATGTCTAGAGGGGGGGTGATTAGACTACTTGACCAAATAAAACTTATCCTTTTCCCAATTTTAGTCTTTGGCAGATTTTAGCTAACTTAGCACAAGTCAAGCAATCTTAACACAATTCAAGCAAGCATGCAAAGAGTATATGAGCAGCGGAAAGTAAAGCATGCAACTTGCAAGAATGTAAAGGAAGGGTTTGGAGAATTCAAACGCAATTGGAGACACGGATGTTTTTGTCGTGGTTCCGATAGGTGGTGCTATCGTACATCCACGTTGATGGAGACTTCAAACCACGAAGGGTAGCAGTTGCGAGTCCACGGAGGGCTCCACCCACGAAGGGTCCACGAAGAAGCAACCTTGTCTATCCCACCATGGCCGTCGCCCACGAAGGACTTGCCTCACTAGCGGTAGATCTTCACGAGTAGGCGATCTCCTTGCCCTCACAAACTCCTTGGTTCAACTCCACAATCTTGTCGGAGGCTCCCAAGTGACACCTAGCCAATCTAGGAGACACCACTCTCCAAGAAGTAACAAATGGTGTGTTGATGATGAACTCCTTGCTCTTGTGCTTCAAATGATAGTCTCCCCAACACTCAACTCTCTCTCACGGGATTTGGATTTGGTGGAAAGAAGATTTGAGTGGAAAGCAACTTGGGGAAGGCTAGAGATCAAGATTCATATGGTAGGAATGGAATATCTTGGTCTCAACACAAGGGTAGGTGGTTCTCTCTCAGAAAATGTAGGTTGGAAGTGTAGGTTCGTTCTGATGGCTCTCTCCATGAATGAAGAGGAGGTGGAGGGGTATATATAGCCTCCACACAAAATCTAACAGTTACACACAACTTGCCAAACTCGGTGGGACCGAATTGTTAAGCTCGGTCGGACCGATTCAGCAAATCTAGTGAGCGTTAGGATCTTCGATGGGACCGACATGCAACTCGGTAGGACTGATATGGTTAGGATTAGGGATAACGTTATCTCGATGAGACCGATTACACAAAATCGGTGGGACCGATTTTGGTAATAAGCTAACCAGAGAGTTGGTCAGGTAAACTCGGTGGGACCGATTAGCTCATTTTGGTGAGACCGAAATATTACAAAAGGGAAACAGAGAGTTTGCATTGCAATCTCGATGGGACCGATCGCTCATCTCGGTAGGACCGAAATGTTACGAAGGGAAACAGAGAGATTACAATCCCATCTCGGTGAGACCGAGATCCCTATCGGTGAGACCGATTTGCCTAGGGTTTGTGGCAGTGGCTATGACATCTGAACTCGGTGGCGCCGAACAGAAAGAATCGGTGGGGCCGAGTTAGACTTTTGGTTTAGGTCATATGTGGATGTGGGAAAGTAGTTGAGTGTTTTGGAGCATATCACTAAGCACTATGAAGCAAGAACCTCATTAAGCAACACATCATCCCTCCTTGATAGTATTGGCTTTTCCTATAGACTCAATGTGATCTTGGATCACTAAAATATAAAATGTAGAGTCTTGAGCTTTGAGCTTGAGCCAATCCTTTTATCCTTAGTACTTTGAGGGGTCCACTTTTCTCATCCATGACATGCCATTCATTGAGCTTTTCCTGAAATATTTATCTTGGAAGAATGTTAGCTCAATGAGCTATATGTTGTTAGGAATTACCAAAACCACCTAGGGATTGTTGCACTTTCAATAACCCTTGAGGTAAAAGGTTGGGAGGCGAAACTATAAGCCCCTATCTTTCTCTGTGTTCGATTAAAACTCCATAACCACAAGTATTGCGTGAGTGTTAGCAATTATGAAAGACTAAATGATAGTTGAGTATGTGGACTTGCTAGAAAGCTCTGACATAGACTCTTTCTGACGTTATGATAAATTGCAATTGCCTCAATGACTGAGATTATAGTTTGTTAGTTCTCAATGAAGTTTATGATTCATACTTTGCATTGTGAATAGATTATTACTTGAGCATAAGAAATCATATGAAAATATCCATATATGTTGCTTTTATGAGAATAATCATGATGCCCTCATGTCCGTATTTTATTTTATCGACACCTCTACCTCTAAACATGTGGACATATTTATCGTTATTGGCTTCCGCTTGAGGACAAGCGAGGTCTAAGCTTGGGGGAGTTGATACGTCCATTTTGCATCATGTTTTTACATTGATATTTATTGCATTATGGGTTGTTATTACACATTATGTCACAATACTTATGCCTATTCTCTCTTATTTTATAAGGTTTACATAACTAGGGAGAATGTCGGCAGCTGGAATTCTGGGCTGGAAAAGGAGCAAATATTAGAGACCTATTCTGCACAACTCCAAAAGTCCTAAAACTCCACAAAAGTTATTTTTGGAAATAATTAAAAATACTGAGTGGAAGAAATACCAGAGGGGGCCCACACCCTGGCCACGAGGGTGGGGGGCGCCCTACCCCCCTGGGCATGCACCCTGCCTCGTGGGCCCCTTGTTGGCCCTCCGGTGCCCATCTTCTGCTATATGAAGTCTTTCGTCCGAATTAAAATCATAAGCAAGCTTTCGGGACGAGACTCCGCCGCCACAAGGTGGAACCAATCTAGTGCTCCGGCAGAGCTGTTCTGCCGGGGACACTTCCCTCCGGGAGGGGGAAATCATCGCCATCGTCATCACCAACGCTCCTCTCATCGGGAGAGGGCAATCTCCATCAACATCTTCACCAGCACCATCTCCTCTCAAACCCTAGTTCATCTCTTGTATCCATTTCTTGTCTCTAAGTGCTGGATTGGTACCGTAGGTTGCTAGTAGTGTTGATTACTCCTTGTAGTTGATGCTAGTTGGTTTATTTGGTTGAAGATCATATGTTCAGATCCTATATGCATATTAATACTCCTCTGATTATGAACATGAATATGCTTTGTGAGTAGTTACGTTTGTTCCTGAGGACATGGGAGAAGTCTTGCTATTAGTAGTCATGTGACTTTGGTATTCGTTCGATATTTTGATGAGATGTATGTTGTCTATCCTCTAGTGGTGTTATGTGAACGTCGACTACATGACACTTCACCATTGTTTGGGCATAAAGGAAGGCATTGGGAAGTAATAAGTAGATGATGGGTTGCTAGAGTGACAGAAGCTTAAACCCTAGTTTATGTGTTGCTTCGTAAGGGGCTGATTTGGATCCACATGTTTCATGCTATGGTTAGTTTTACCTTAATACTTCTTTTGTAGTTGCGGATGCTTGCAATAGGGGTTAATCATAAGTGGGATGCTTGTCCAAGTAAGGGCAGCACCCAAGCACCAGTCCACCCACATATCAAATTATCAAAGTACCGAACGCGAATCATATGAACGTGATGAAAACTAGCTTGACGATAATTCCCATGTGTCCTCGGGAGCGCTTTTCTCTATATAAGAGTTTGTCCAGGCTTGTCCTTTGCTACAAAAAGGATTGGGCCACCTTGCTGCACTTTATTTACTTTTGTTACTTGTTGCTCGTTACAAATTATCTTATCACAAAACTATCTGTTACCTATAATTTCAGTGCTTGCAGAGAATACCTTGCTGAAAACCGCTTATCATTTCCTTCTGCTCCTCGTTGGGTTCGACACTCTTACTTATCGAAAGGACTACGATAGATCCCCTATACTTGTGGATCATCACTCCCTCGAGCGCGCCTTCCAAGCAGTGTCAATCAAAGACCCCGACAGCAATGCAGCGCAGTACCCTCCTGAGGTCGTCCCCAAGAAGAAGAAGAAGCTACTCCGCACTGGGCCTCAGGAGAATGGTGCCGCAAGTGGAACCACGTCAGGATCAGTGCCCGCGCCTAGGGCGCCTCCCTCCCTCGCATAGGAAGGCGCGCCCGACGCCCTCCTCGGGCAGGGCTCGGGGGCTCTCTTCTGGAGGGTCTCAGACCTTGCCAACATCACGAGGGAGGCGCTCAGGCACCATGTGGAGGCGTGCTTCGCAACACGCTTCCCTCAGGAGGACACCGGGCGAGGAGCGCCCGGCGCTCAGGAGTTTATTGCCAAGACCACTCAGGAACTGCAGGATGCAAGAGCCATGCGCGGTGATCGCCGCTCACCTGGCGCGGCTCCCCATCCAGGCGAGGATGGCGGGCTGCGCATCTGCATCGACATCCCAGGGCTCAACAGGGCCTTATCTCAGTAGCTTTTCTGGCCTTCATGCGTGGGACGCTGCGAGGGCCCGCCTCACAGCTACGTTCGATTGCCCGGCGGCCTGCCAAGCGTGGCGTCTGCCTTCTAGCACAACCTACAGAGCATTCTAGTGGCTAGGAGGCCAGACATCACGTAGTCCTGGCGGAGACGGAGACGGTCCTCGAGGAACCGCCCAGACCCCCGGAGCCTCACGAGGCTCAGGGCCCCGGTGGCTCATGAGGAGCAACCCCTTCATCACGCGTCTTCAGCTGCCTCAACATTCCTTCAACAACAAACCAGGTGACATCTTCTAAGTTTATTTAGCTGGGAGCGCCCCTCGGGCTGCATCATTCCCAGGCCGCGTGGGTCCGTCCCTGTGGCATGTATCCCTTTACATCTTTTAGCTTACTTTGCTGGGGCGCCCCTCGGGCTGCATCATCCCCAAGCCGCTCGGGTCTATCCCAGTGGCATGTATCGTACTTGCATTTGCCTGAGCTAGTTTGCTTTTCATGCATAATCTATCTATGGTTATCACCTGCTCGACTGTCACCCACCGTGGGAGCTGCGCGCCGATCGTCTTTCTTTAGGACCTTTCGCTTGAGAAGGTTAGGCACGGCGTCTATGCTCGGGCCCGTCCCTGCAGCGTCGATAAATCCAATGGCTGAGCTCTGTCTGGCGGACCGGCCCCGTTCACGTCACCTCCTGGGGTCGTTGGTCCTTCGCCTTCTCACGCGATAACCTCAGGAGATTTGTTCGGCGCAGGTTGTCTAACCATCTCGCAGGACCACCACAGCTATCAAGAATCAAGACCAGGCGCAACCCGCCTTGAGGTAGGGCCTCGTGAGTCCCGCGCTGGCTCACGAGTGCCCAGACACACCTCGTCTAGCCCTGTCGTGCAAGCCACGTGTCAGGGTGGGGCTGTACACGCCCCGGAGGCTCTCCGCAGTAGGGAGTCCCCTCCCACGTACCAGTGGAAGCACCATGCTCCGTGCTGGCCGTCGACACTGCCGAGGAGCGGCTATGCCCGTGCAAGTGCGGAAGCGCTATGCTCCGCGCTGGTGATAAACAACTAAGGGCGGCCCCACGGCTGTATCAACCTCAGGGAGCCCTTGAGCTCAGTGTCCGGCCTCATCGCAACACCTCCCCTCGGGAGAGTCGCGCGAGGGGGCTGGACACGGGGGCTGCGCTCGGGTCACGCCCAAGCGTACGCCATCCAGCCAGGTCCCCCGGACCTGGTCGTCGCGCGCCCCTCCCGAGCCGAGCCTCGGCGAGGACAAAGGTATGGAGGTCGTTTGAGCATCAAGGGGGACTCCTGAGCATCGCGACTCAGGAGCCTAACTGGTCACGTAGCCCCTCACTCCTTGGTCTCGTCCTGATCTCCGGATGACCCAACGGCGGCTGAGGTATGCGCGCGGCCGGGCCCTGCTGTAGCGACCCGACCTCGGACGGTCAAGCCTCTGTGTTTCTGTGCCATCCCTGGATCAGTATGCTGGCACACACAGTAAATCAATGTATATATCAAAGTGCAATCACATGTATAATTAACGTAAAACGATATATACCTCATAAGTCACAGCTGAAACAAATAGTCGGTGTGGAGTCCCATCAACGCCATCGGCAGGTTGAGTGTAGACCGTAACCTGCACTGTACTCTTACTCGTCGGAAGAAAGTATTTGCAACATGATACGTTGCAGCCGTGTAGGTCGATTACATTGAATGTACCGCAAGATCACAACATGAGAAAACAGATGATAAAACTATACTATATGCAATATGGCTTTGTGGCTCGTATATCTGGTTTTGTTTATGTAAAAGCTGATTTATTTTCCCTACATCAAAGGAATAAATGAAGCCTATACTATGGAGTTTTTCTATCATGACATGGTTCCGCCAACCGATGTCTCATAGCCCAAAATCATCATAAGTTGCCCACAATTAAGTTATCAATCCGGTGTTGAGAGTTCCGAGATAGATCCAGGTCCAGATGCTCAAATTGTCCGTAACCGGGGACACGGCTAATCGGTTAGGTTTTAACCCTCTGCAGAGGTTTGTACACTTTACCCGCAAGATTCGATCCTCTTTTACGTTCTCACTTCATGGTGTTTGAGAACAAGATGACCAAACATGGTCTTCGAAGAGTTCCTCGACCACTGTCCGGTGCTCATCCAATCCTATCGTAGTTCTACATCTTCTAGCACCGTCCCAGCCAGAGTCACCACTAAGGTCAACCAAGCCAGAGCCCATAGTGACTTGCGGTTGCACAGGTAAGCTTCCGGCATGAAGTATTCTTCCGTCTCTTTGAGTCTGGGTGAAGCTTTCCGCAAGATGTCATGGCGCTTCTCCATGCATCCCGCCAACCACCGGTTTCTCCAGGTGCCCACAACCATCCTTCACCCAATGAGTGTGTATTGAATTCTTGTCTCGAGTCTTGAAGTCTTGAGGCCTTGAAGATGCAGTCCTTGCAGATGTCATCATGGAGTTGTCATCATTGACGTAGAGTCCTCCTTCTTCACACCACTCTCGTGCACTCATACCAAACCCTGTCTACTATAGCATAGCATTAAAATAAATAACGTCCCGGGCTTGGTAACAGGGTGATGGGTTCCTACCTCATGCATACTACTCAACTACAAGGATTCAATATCACTACTGGAGGGATTGTTGCGAAGATGACACTAGATGCAATAAAACACATAGGTATGAAAAACATGGTCAAAGTGAACTTGCCTGGTAATACTTGATGAAGATAACGACGCTGTCAGAAAATGACTTGGTAGAACTAATCGTCACTCCGTTGAAAATCTATATCGTCAAACATGGCATTCATATAAGCAAACATCCTAGCAAACAATTCTAACACTCATAATAAAAATCAACAAATAAAATGCAAATCAAGGGACACCAAATAAAAACAAAGGAAAACTACACAAGAAAACTACTAAAGAAAATTCTAAGACATAACCCAAAATAGCTTTGTCCTAAGTAAATTTTAACAACAAAGAAAATACCAATATAATAAATAAACATAAAAGAAAATATAAAACAACTAATTTTAACAGAAAGTATTTTTCATAAACTTTTAATAGCAAAAAGAAACAAATAAAAGCTTTTATGAAACACTAACTATGACCTAAACAAGTTTTCATACAAAACTAAGAAAACAAATTTTAAAATAAAACTAAATTTTCTTTTGTTGACTAACAGAAACAAAACTAAATTTTTCAAGAGTGACAAAAGAAATAATTTGAAACTAATAAAAACAATAAAGAAAAGACTAAAACAAAACTATAACTAAAACAATACTGTTTTGCTAAAACCTAATTTAAAAATAAAGTAAAAATAAAGAATTATATGCTATTGGATAGACAAAACCATAATAAAGCAGTAGCAAAAGAATCAATCAAAAATACTTTGTAAAACTCAAAATATGACCAAATTAGTGATTTGAACAAATTTCATCAAATTCAAATCTAAATTATTCAAATTTGAAACCTAAGTACACAAACAGAAACTTAAGCAAATTTCTGACACAATGCAAACAGAATCACTCAATTTGGATCTAAAATATAAAAGTTATAAGAAATCTAAAATGGAAACATTTTCT
The DNA here is from genome assembly GCA_021605205.1 of Aegilops longissima. Lineage (NCBI taxonomy): Eukaryota > Viridiplantae > Streptophyta > Magnoliopsida > Poales > Poaceae > Aegilops > Aegilops longissima. Next base: position 618,242,590 of record CM038680.1, read on the forward strand.
GTTTTAAAAGCAAACGAAAAATAAAACTAAGGAAAAAAAAACTAGCGCTTAACGGGCCTATCTAACGCTTCGAGCGACATATAACTAATGCCTGCCGAGGTTAACAGAAAATAAACCGATCGGGCGGTCTAACTAAACCAGAAATAAACCGGACTAAAACCAACTAAAACCGATCTAATCTAAATAAAACCTAACCCTTCGTGTGATCTAATCTAGGCTGTAGGTTCTAGATCGGACGGTGGAGAATGGCTCACCGTGGTGGGGCGAGCTCCGCGAGGTCGTCGGCGGCGGTGGCGGCTCGGGGCGACGCAGCGAGGCCTCCGGTGATCCTAGACGACGGTGAAGACGCCCGAGCGTCGGAAGACAACGGCGATGACGATGGTGGTCGGCGGTGAGCTCGGAGGCGTCGAGGAGGACGGCGGTGAGGTTGAGGCGGCGGTGGCGTTGAAGCGTCGGCGGATGACGGTGCTCCGGTGGGTTTGGGCTCGGCGAGGCACGAGGGGTGTAGTCGATGGAGGGGATCACGATGGTGGTGGCGGCAGGTCTCGGGGAGGTCGGAGGTGGGCTCTAGGGCATCAATGGTGCGGCGGCGGTGCTCGGCTCCGGCGAGAGATTACGGGCGAGGCAAGGGTTTCGGCGAGGGGAAAGGAGGGGGACAGGTCGAGGGAGAGGGGTATTTATAGGGGGAGAGTGCTTGGAGGAGGGGGCGGATCGTAGATGCGATCCCGAGGATCACGGGATTCCGGCGGCGGCGGCGGCGCGATCCTGCTGCGGCGGTTGCGTGCGGAGGAAGAAGACGACGTGGGCCCCGCTATCAGCGAGTGCGGGAACGAGGGAGAGGGGCGGGCGACCGGTGGGGAGGGGTTTCGGGCGCGTGCGCGGGCTGGACCACTGTGGGCCACGGCGGAGGGAGAGAGAGATGGGCCTCGGGCTGGGCACTGCTGGCTTCGGCCGTTTTTTTTTATAAAACATAGACAACAAAACAAACACAAATAAATAAATAAATAATATTATATAGACATATAATATATCAAAATTTTCAGAAAAAGATTTCCTACAACATGAACTATTTTTCAAGTTCAAATAAAATCCTCAAAAATTTACAAAACTCAAATAGTGTTGCTGTTGCAATAAAACCCAACAAAAATCATTTTTAAAACACCAAAATGATTTCAAAATTATTTTCTCCTAATTTTCCATTGAAGGAATCATTTTACCCTTATTCCCATTTATTTATTTTAGGAGAAAAATAATTTGAATAAAATCAAATAATTCCAAATTTGAAAGGGAGTTTCAAAATACTTTCAAATGACTTTCAATTTGATTCTTTTAACTTCCAACTCATATTTCATATAATTGAAGAAGTCATTTTATCTTCTCTCATGAAAATCATTGAGTTGCATAAAGTTTCTGAATTTGAAATATTTCCAAACAGAATTCAAATCTTTTCAAAACCCTTTTCATTATTTAAATGGAAGAAGTCATATCATCTTCTCTCTAGGGTTTTGTGTTTGAATTGAATTTGAATTCATGGAGATCATAAATGCAAGGTGAAAGTTTGGGAATGTCATTTCATTCCTCTCAGTAAACTTTCAAAAAGTTTCAAATTTCACTCAATTTCACACAATCACTTACACAACAATCAAACAAACGAGCATAATTATTTATTTAATATAACATTCCAAAATTTCGAATTTTGGGATGTTACAAACCTACCACACTTAAAATGAATCTCGTCCTCGAGATTCGAAGAGGCTAGAAAGAAAAGGTTAGGGTTTGGAGGTCTTCCAAAAATCCATCAATCGAATAGTCTAGTGTGCTACCACACTTAAAAACAGGGTTATGGTTCCAACAGATCTTATGTACTCTATCCTTAGTGTGAACACTATCGGTCTTCTCACATCTTTGGAGTAACTCCTACACTGGGGCTCTTCTAGTAGGGCATAACCTTTTCCTCAAACTCGTGTCCTTTCATCCTGGTGAGGTTCTTCCGAGACTGGGTCTTCTGAGCTAACAGGTCTGTCGCCAATACTAAACAACTATCGAAAATCTCATGGTGGTCGACAATTCATGGTTTCTCCTGTAGGAAAATGGTTGGGGTTGGATCTCAGCGTATAACCTACGATTGGCAACGGTTGCCTGTAAAGGGTTCCATCGTCCTACCATTCTATGGTTTTATGGCTTATCGCATCGACACTCTTCTAAGGTTTTCAAGGCTCTCTGATTTTCCATCAACATATGATAGTTCATGATAGAAGTCTCCGGTATGGGGGCCAATCCATCCCGTACTTGAATCATTACCACATACGTAAACAGTGAATCACGTATTCTAACACTTGGGCATACTCACAAGCATTGCAGAATTTCTCTTGTTCTCGAACTGGGTTCGAGTAAATCTTTTGGTTCAGCAAGCCAAACAAAACATCTATCATTCTTCACAACTCTTGGGTTTCGTAACCTCCTAAGAAACGTCTCACGATCAAATCGCTGTTTCTTCCGAATTTCTTCTTCTAGGAGTACTTGATCCTTATTTATTCTTGGGCCCGTGGGTTATCGGCCACTTCAACACATGTATAGCTTTAACTCATCCTCGAGTTACATTTGTTCCATATTCCAACATTACACCGACTTTAATTCCATCAAGATTTCCTTTCTTCATATCGATCATATCAAATAAAACTCCAACTCATTTTGTCCAAACTTCACTCTGTGGAATATCATTATCATTTCCATGGGTCGGTGTCCTCACAGGTACTACCACCCTTGAAATGCACAAATTCTTCCATAGACCATATTTTCTCATATCCTCGAAAATGGTCAAAACTCTTTATTCATGGAGTAACAACTCATAAAATTCAACATATGAAATCATCACACCTTAACTTTATTGATTTCACGAACTCATTACAATCCCTGAGCACTCATTACATAACTCAACTCATCGAACTTATGAAAATAAAACTGCTTTCTACTACTCTTGTTATCAAAATTCCAACTACTCAACTCCAGCTGTCATCTTGCTGGGACATTTAGTAGCATAATGTCCTGCTTCCTTGCAATGAAAACACATAACTTTTGATAAGTCTTTGGGCTTCTTGGAGATGGTGCCTGCTCCTTGAGTTCCTTGCTTCCTTTCAAGACAATGATTGGCATAATGCCCGGCGTCCTTACAGGTAATATGACTCTTGTCCCTCTTTGCAGAAATTGGGTTGTTCTGAGGGTGTCTTTGTTTTTTCTTCCGGGGTTTCTTCGTTCGATCAAACCTTTTATTCCCATGGATCAAACTCTATTGCTTCCGTGGGAAGTATCCCAGATACTCTTTTCTTTCCTTGGTGCAATCTGTGAAAATGTCCTTCTTCTCCACATGAATAGCGTGCATTGGAGTAAAATCTGTTGAGGCCTTCTCCATCGTGGTCTTCAACACATTCCTTCATCACGGTTCTTTCATAACTTCTCGGAGGGCTTCTTTCATTCCTTCTTCCTGCTCCTGAATAGTTTGTTGCACCATGGGGTAAATGTGACACTTGAGTCGGGTAGTGGGTGGTTCCTTCACACAAGAAACAAGTCACCCGACTAGTTGGGCATTCCTCACTGGGTGTTTCTCCTCACAATGAGGGCATCCATCCTTGTGTTCCTCCCGGTGTGTCCTATTTCTCCATAAATCTTGCAGCACAAGGTTTCTTCTTCGGGTTATCATAGTGCTTCCGGATAAGACGGGACCTCAAGAGAGTCTTCTTGAATTCCTCCCAAGTTTTTGCTCCGTTGCATCCTTGTATGGCTTGATGCATTTTCCACCAGATTGCAGCACTCTTGATAAAATGCTGAAGAGCATATGGAACCTCATACTTCCTTGCAATCCAATTTTTCTTGAGTTGATTCTCCATGTTTTGAATCCATAGCTCTGCCTCCAACTGAGTCATCGGTACAGAGAATAGCAGACAGTCTTCCTTTATCATCTATTGGGTCCAAGGGTTTTGGGATGAGATAGGAGAGAAGAAAAGGGAGAGATACACACAATACAAACAATAGTTTTGAAGAAACGAGTTTTATTTTGGGCCTGTCGGAAAACCTCAAACAAAAGACAGCTCACAAATCGTCGCATCTAACGTAAGTATATAACAGGGGTTTGGTCTTCTAAAGGTCAAATAAATCTTCAGAGTTTTCCAATTCTTCAAGTCTTCGGAGTCTTCTGTTGTTGCAACTGCAATTCTTCCAACACATGGTGAAATCCTCTTTACTCTGAAATGGCCATCAGTTGTCTGATATCTTGTTATTCTTGGAGTGACTTCAATTGATCCTCCGTGTGGTCAAAAGGGAAAAGGGTATACTCCGGCTATTGGAGGTAAGAGGGACTACTTGATAAAATCAGAAAAGACGAGAAGTAAGAGTCTTTATGAAAATAAAGGTTTAGAGATATTCTATCCTAGGGCTTTCTCGTTTCTAGGGTCACGTCCTACAATCAACATGTGCTCTGATACCATATCTGTAGCGACCCGACCTCAAACGGTCAAGCCTCTGTGTTTCATGCCATCCACGGATCGTATCTTTGGCACACACAGTACATCAATGTATATATCAAAGTGCAATCACATGTATAATTAACGTAAAACTGATATATACCTCATAAGTCACAGCGAAACAAATAGTCGGTGTGGAGTCCCATCAACGCCATCGGCAGGTTGAGTGTTAGTTAGTGTTTCATAAAATTTAGTTTTACGTTGTGACTTATGAGACTCCACACTGATGGCGTTGATGGGACTCCACACCCGACTATTTGTTTCCGCTGTGACCTATGAGGTATATATCAGTTTTACGTTAATTATACATGTGATTGCACTTTGATATATACATTGATGTACTTGTGTGCAAAGATACTGATCTGTGGATGGCATGTAAACACGAGGCTTGACCGTCTGAGGTCGGGTCGCTACACCTGCCGACGTAGAACACTAGACCTATTCCTGCATCTCCTTCTTATAAGCTGTTTGTGCATCAAGGGGGACTCCTGAGCATCGCGACTCAGGAGCCTAACTGGTCACGTAGCCCCTCACTCCTTGGTCTCGTCCTGGTCTCCGGACGACCCAATGGTGGCTGAGCTATGCGCGGGGCCGGGCCGGGCCCTGCCGACATAGAATGAAAAGCAAATAGGAAGAAAAACGCAAAGTCTCAAGCACACAATACCAAACGCAAGTCTAAACGCCTCCATGAGGAATGATGCATGTTGCAGGAGTAAAACAGGAAAGCAACCGCAAGCAAGTCATCCCTGGACGTCGTCGTCGCCCGCAAGGGGTGCTCCCTCCTTGGTGGCGTCACCTTCACCTGTACCACCGGCCGGAGCTGCAGGATCGGTAGGACCGCCAGTCGAAGGCGCGAGAGCAAAGGCGCGGAACTTCTTCAGTAGGGCCTCCACCTGACCCTTCATGGCTGCGGCAGCGGCTGCGCAGTGTTTGTCATCCACAGGCTCCAGCAGCTCGTCAAGGCGGGCGGTAGGATCGCGAAGATGGAGGTGGCTGAAGACGCGTGTCAGCTCAGCTGAAGAAAGGATGCAAGCCTCTTCCTCTGCCATGGGCTGATGCCGATCACGACTTCCTCGAGCGCCTCGACCAAGTAGGGAAGCAGCTGGGCGGGGCCGTCCTCGTTGGTGGTCAGTGGCTTCTCCAAGCCCTTCTCATAGAGTGTCTTCAGCGCCACACGAGACCTCTCCTCGAGGAGTGCGAAGACTGCGCGGTCCTCGGCCAGAACCTTCGCCTTGGCGTAAAGTTCAGCTTCCTCTGCCTTCACCTTCCGCTCCAGCTCCTCCAGCCGGCCGCGCTCAGTGGCCTGCGCCTTCGCCGACTGCTCCAGCTCGGCGTTGCGGCCCTTGATGGCATATTCCCGAGCCTTCATCTTCTCCTCCTCCACCTTGCGGCTACGGGCTTCCTCCGCACGCTCGTTGCGCAGGGTCTTCAGCTTGGCCTCCAGCGCCTGGCAGTGATCCTGGGTGGCCTTGACGTCCTTCAGCGCCGCCTCGCGAGCAGCCGTTGCTTGGGAGGCGGCCTGCTTCTCCTTCTCGGAGGTCGCCGTGGCCTGGCTCAGCGCCGCCCGAACAGACACGTCGAAATGGAGCCAGCCAGAGACTAGCTCCAGGCGCCCAGCCACCAGGAGGGGGTCGGCGCCCTGAAGATCTTCTCACAGTCAGGTCATCTCAAGAAGAGCGCACTCCAAGACGTTAGGGGAGGCAGAAGGGCCTGGAATCAGCGGTGCAGCAGGAGGAGGAGGAGAAGGTATCATCACCATAGCCTGGGAGACTGGGGGCTCCTGAGCCTTGGAGACCTCAGCAGCCGAGTCATACACCGGTGCCTTCGGAGCCAGCGGGGCCACGGGGGCTGACTCCTCCCGAGGATTCTCCCCCAGGCCTCGCGAGGACAACCGAGCTGGAGAGACATGAGCACCAGCGTTGCCCTTCTCCATGGAGGGAGACGTAGCCGGAGCAGGCAGGCTGATCCCGAGCAGCGCCACCACCTCCTCCTTCCTCTTCTTCGCTGCAGGCGTCGTCCTAATAGCACAGCGGAGAAGCATCAAGGTCAAGCAACAGAAGCAAGGACGAAGCAAGGAAAGAGCACTTACTGGTCCACCGCGGTGTAGTCCACCCTCCTCTTGCTAAGCTTGAAGCCCAAGAGCCTCCCAGCCCGGGGCGCAGGCGCATGGGCCCCAGGAGCAGAAGAAGGAGCAGCAAGTGGGCCGGAAGCAGTTCCAGGCGGCGTTGGAACAGAAGCAGCATCTCGGGAGATCAGCGCCGACCGGCCCCTCGTCGGGATCACGGGCGGCTCTTCCTTCTCCTGGCGGGCGTCGCCTCGTCGACGTCAGGAAGGGTGCGGAGGATGTCGGCCTTGCTCAAGGGGGAGGTCTCCCACATCCCCTCGGGGGTCCCCTCCGAGTCGCGCTCCTCGTCTTACTCCTCTTCCTCCTCCTGGTGAGAGTCGTCAGAGGACACATCCACAGGCGCCGTCGCAGCCGGGACAGCAGGAGGAGCTAGCGGCACCAGCCCGCGCCCATCAAAGGTTGGCATGGCAGCCACAACCTGCGCCCCATCCTTACGGTGGAATAAGGGAATGAAGGCACTTGGCGGGTATTCTTGGTCGTCTCCGACCAGGAGGCGGAGGGCCGCGGACAACTCTTCATCAGGCAAGGCTTCCGGGCTCAGGCGAACCTTGTCTTCTTCGCCCCCAAGCCTCCACAAGGGGCGCGTACGCGCCTGAAGCGGGGCCACACGCAACATCAGGAATTCCCTCAGGAGCATGTCCCCTATCACCTTTGCCGCCTTCACGTTGCCCGGCTTCAGGTCGGCATTCATCTTCTCCAGCACCAACGTCACCCGATCGTCAGTAAGCTTCGCACGAGACCACCCCGCGTCAGACTGGGGCATCTCCGTCGTCAGCGCCAAGCGTGGGTGGACGCACTTGGCGTCCATCATGACCCACTTGCTCCGGAAGCCTTTGGCCTTCTTCCTAGCCTTCGAGATCGAGTTGGCCTTGCCGGCCGCGATGAAGTTGGCGCACCCGGAGGTACGGCCATCGTTGATGCGAAGGAAGTAGAAGTGGCACAGCAGAGCCACAGACGGCATCACGCCGACATACGCCTCGCAGTAGAAGGCGAAGATCGACAGAAGGAGAACAGAGTTGGGATGGAGATGCAGCGCCAGCAGCCCGTAATGGCCAAGGACCTCATAGAATAAGTTGGATAAGGGGGGAACCAGCCCCGCGACGATGCTGCTCATGAAGAAGGGGGAAGAGGTGCTTCCCTCGGGCTCCGGCACGACAGAGCCAGCCCGGAGCTCAGCCTTCCCCCTCTCGTTGCTCTCTCCTGCCGTAAGTAGGCGCGTGACGGCGAGGTTCTTCTCTGAGATGTTGGGCGCATCCAGAGCTGGCTCGTACCAAGCGGGCGGCGAAGAAACCTTGACCTTCCGGGGCGCCATTGGTCACTGATGCGGAAGGGGATGGGAGCAGATCTGAAGATTTCAGAAGCAAGGGGCGAGAAAGGGAATCTGGAGCAAAAGCAACACATGAAAATTAGTTCCAAAATGATAGATATCCAAGAAGGATAAAATGAAAACTTTCATGAAGATCATTGGACAAAATAAACTTGATTCTTAGTAATATTTTTGAGATATGATGATGTGATATGTGAGTCATGTTGATGAGTAATTGTGCTTTAGTAAGAATATTGGTGTTAAGGTTTGTGATTCCCTATGCAAGCACGAAAGTCAATAGTTATGCAATGAAATTATATCCTACTTGTGGTGCATTATTCGATGCTAATTATGCTCAATGCTCGCTTATGAGATTATTCGTTTCTTGGTTGGTCGCTTCTCAATCTTTTGCTAGCCTTCGTTTTGCACTAAGTATGATCACTACTTGTGCATCCAAAATCCTTTAAACCAGTTTTGCCACATGACTCCACTATACCTACGTATATGCGGTATTATTTTGCCGTTCTAAGCAAATTTGTATGTGCCATCTCTAATATTCAAAATAAATTTCTCTTTTTTGTGCTTGTACCGCTCGCGAGGCGGTGAGGGGTGGCTAATAGTTTCCATGCTAGATGTGTTATTCTCACGATGAGTGTTTATTCACTTGTCATTGCATGAGAGTAAGGCAAAGGTATTAGGGATGCCCAGTCCCGAAATGAAAAATGAATTTTCTTTATGTTGTCAAATAATAAATTCCTTGGAAAGTGTTGGTATGGAAGGCACCCGTGGATACGGTTAGCCATGAAAAGTGAAAGTATGGTGGAAACAGGAACAAACTTTAATTTCTGTTTGGGAACCGCCTATGATATATCTAGCATGGAAAGTGTTGGGAACTCTAAGCGTTTTCGTTGGTGGGAGAAGTATGCCTCTCAAAATGTGTTTATCTCTCAATTTTCACTTTGAGCTCTGGCACCTCTACAAATCCCTACTTCCCTCTGCGATGGGCCTTTCTTTTACTTTATGCAATTTTTATTTTTATTTGAGTCTCCATCTTCTCTTATAAAGCACCAACTAGGGGGCACTATGATCGTACTTGAGCATTGGGTATAGCTAATATGCGAGTGTGTTTCATGAATGGATCAATGATTGAGCATGATGGGTTAGGGATAACTTATTTTAGCATTTTGATAGACTTGGTTGCTTGTTGGTATGCTTGAGTATTTAAGTCTCATGTCAAAACTAGACTATTGCTTTGAACAATATAAAAGTCCAAATATTCATGCTATAATGAAAAGAATATGAGATGACATGTTAGGCAGCATTCCACATCAAAAATTCTGTTTTTATCATTTACCTACTCGAGGACGAGCAGGAAATAAGCTTGGGATGCTGATACGTCTCCAACGTATCTATAATTTTTGACTGTTCCATGTTGTTATATTATCATTCTTGGATGTTTTATAATCATTTTATATCATTTTTGGTACTAACCTATTGACATAGTGCCAAGTGTCAGTTGCTGTTTTCTGCATGTTTTTACATTTCAGGAAATCAATACCAAACGGAGTCCAAACGCAGTGAAACTTTTTGTGGATTTTTTTAGGACCAGAAGACATCCAATGGGTGATACGTCTCCAACGTATCTATAAATTTTGATTGTTCCATGCTGTTATATTATCAATCTTGGATGTTTTACAATCTTTTATAGTCATTTTATATCATTTTTTGGTACTAACCTATTGACATAGTACCAAGTGCCAGTTGCTGTTTTTTCCATGTTTTTTACATCACAAAAAATCAATATCAGACGGTGTCCAAATGCCCCGAAACTTTACGGAGAATTTTTATGGGCCGGAAGAAACACAATGGGCCCTGGCTACGCCTCGGGTGCCTTGAGGGGGGCACAACCCACCAGGGCATGCCAGGAGGCCCAGGCGCGCCCTGGTGGGTTGTCCCCACCTTGGGTGCCCCCGGACCGCCTCTTTGCTCAATAAATACCCCAATATTCCAGAAACCCTAGAACAGCGACGAAATATTCATCCAGCTGCCGCAGAGTCCAGAACCACCAGATCCAATCTGGACACCATCTCGGATGGGGTTCACCACCTCCATTGGTGCCTCTCCGATGATGCGTGAGTAGTTCTTTGTAGACCTTCGGGTCCGTAGTTAGTAGCTAGATGTCTTTCTCTCTCTCGCTGGATTCTCAATACAATGGTCTCTTGGAGATCCATATGATTTAACTCTTTTTGCATTGTGTTTGTTGGGATCAGATGAACTTTGACTTTATGATCAGATCTATCTTTTTATCCATGAAAGTTATTTGAGTTTCTTTGATCTCTTATATGCATGATTGCTTATAGCCTCGTATTTCTTCTCCGATATTTGGGTTTTGTTTGGCCAACTTGAACTATTTATCTTGCAATGGGAAGAGGTGCTTTGTAGTGGGTTCGATCTTGTGATGCTTGATCCTAGTGACAGAAGGGGAACCGACACATATGTATCGTTCCTACTAAGGATAAAATGATGGGGTCTATTTCTACATAAATAGATCTTGTCTACATCATGTCATCGTTCTTATTGCATTACTCTGTTTCTCCATGAACTTAATACACTAGATGCATGCTGGATAGCGGTCGATGTGTGGAGTAATAGTAGTAGATGCAGGCAGGAGTCGGTCTACTAATCTTGGACGTGGTGCCTATATAATGATCATTGCCTGGATATCATCATGATTATTTGAATTTCTATCAATTTCCCAACAGTAATTTGTTCACCCACCGTTTGCTATTTTTCTCGAGAGAAGCCACTAGTGAAACCTACAGCCCCCGGATCTCTTTCTCATATTATTTGCCTTTGTGATCTATTTTCCTTTGCTTTTATTTTCAGATCTATTAAACCAAAAATACCTTGCCGCACTTTATTTTATTTGGCGTTCGATCTATCAATATCTACTACTCTCTCACGTCTGTTTGCCAAGTTTTAGCGCAACTACCTGAAAGGGATTGACAACCCCATTTACACGTCGGGTCGCGAGTATTTGTTATTTGTGTGCAGGTGTTGTTTACGTAGTGTTGCTTGGTTGTCCTACTGGTTCGATAAACTTGATCTCATCACTGAGGGAAATACCTACCGTCGTTGTGCTGCATCATCCCTTCCTCTTTGGGGAAATACTGACATAACTTCAAGACGCATCAGGGTCCGTACTCCATAAACCCGCCTTGAAGGTCTCTGATGCTCACGTTGTGGGCTTCAATCTCGGAGGCGTCATCGAACTGGTCTTCGACATCTGTTGTCGTCCACTGGGGCCTCAGGCGCAGACGATGCTTGATGCCATTGTCGTACCACAGCATGTGATCCTCGTACTCATCCCAGTCAATCACTCTCCTCTCCGTATCTTTGCATCCTTTCCACTCGTTCCATTCCTTCACGTATCTCGCATGTTGGTCTTCCCAATCTATGATTGACTATTTTTCTTGCTCCTCATCATGCAATGCATAAGAAAGAATATAGAACACCCTAAGAATGAATGTAAAACATCAAAACAAGAACTTGGTATCGATGAGGACGCCTTGTGGTACTCACTGGTGTAGGTCATAGCCACCGGTATCGCGGACGATGCCGGCTGGTGGTGTGTGTTGCGCCTTACCAAATTGTGTGGCAACGCATTGTGGCAAGTGGTAATCCACGACATAGACACAAATCATGGGCACGATGCACCGCCAGAGAAGCCGGTCCTGCTTACACATGTTGTTTAGCTCGAACCCCCACTCTCGATCATCATCATACGGTCGCCAAGTAACCTAGTACCAAACAATGGTAAGCTCAAGTGAAAGTGTCATCAAAACTATTCGAAATCTAGTTCTTATGCCTAGAAAGGCGTGAGAGCATCAAGCTCGTTGCTGAAGACGTTGTACAAGGCCTTGGATCCGCCTGTGTAGACACGCACCACGTCCCAAGCATATGCAACGGTCGGGTTCTGATCATCTTCGCCATAGTTTGTTCATGCACGCGAGCACAGCTTCTCGGGACGGCCCATCGGGATTCGCTCCCACATCCAAATGGAGAGGCCCCATACACATCCACACATACCGGACGTGACTTCCGCCCTCTGGATAGCGTCGTCAAGCTACTAAACAAGTATAGATGATAAGATGTCAAAATCTTAAGTAGCACATGTCCATGATATTTGAAACAAAGTGATATTCACTTACCAAACGGTACAGGTAGGCGAGCCCGGCGACCCCCAGCTGTACCCCGCATCCCAGTCCTTTAGGAAGTCGAGGTACATCCATAGGGCAGAGTTCCCGGAGCAGTCTGGAAACACTACCTCCGTGAGAAGATACCACAGGTAGGCCCTGGTGTACTGCTCCACCACCCGGGGTTCGGCATCTTATGAGCACTTGTCCGGTGCTCGAGCAGCCATGGAAGCAGTATGCCGGAAGTCTGGTTGTTCTTAGCGGGTGGCAGTCGCCGATGAGGGTGACAACCCTATCATGCCAGTTCGTCCTTTCCACTCGTCCTGTGAGAGCACGACCCTCGAGCGGTAGGGCCGTAATCATCCCCCAATCCTGGAGGGTCACGGTCATCTCCCCACATGGAAAATGGAAGTTGTGCATCTCTGGCCGCCACCGGTCGATCAAAGTTGTGAGAGCTGAGTGGACGAGCGTCGGCGGCTTACGCTTGAACGGCAGGACGAAACCCAATAGTCGGGCTCTCCTGAAGAACGGTGTGTACCACTCGTCGTACTCCATCTTAACTGTCGTCTTGTGAGCCCTCATCCGCAGTGGCGGCAGCATCTGTGAAAATCAAGAACCAAGGCATAATTAGCATGGACATAATAGTTAGCGACTTGTTTTCATCTCGAAAGATTTGGTTTGAGACTGGTAATTACCACTCCATTCTCGATGAAACGGGCACGGTGACTCTTGTCGAACTTAGGGTCAAGCATGGTGTACTTAATGCCGATGTCGTTCGCAAGAGGTAGCCTCCTAAAAATTGAATAAACATAAGCATAAGCGTATCAAAAGAATTTTTAACATGAACTAGGAAACATATAGATGCATCACAAAGGTTCATCACATCCAAAAAAATCTATGAGTTCAATCTTTGAATAATCATAAGAAGATTTTTTTAACATGAACATGAACTAAATAAAATACATATATGAAGATGCAATCACCAAGGTTAATAAATAAATAAAATACATATATCAAGATGCAATAACCAAGGTTCAAATGCATCATATCATATCATATTTCTCCAACAACATCCAACATGCATCATATCATATTTTTTTCAAAAACAAAACCATGAATTAGGGTCCATCTTGAGGGGTTAACCATTTTTACTCCACATGCATCCTATATCAAAACAAATATCTCCAATATTCATCGTATCATAAATTTTCTTAACACTAACAATTATGAACTAGGTTCATCTTGAGGGTTCAACATTTGTTCTCCAACTACATACACTACTTGCATCATAGCATATCAACATGCATCATCATATCACAACAAATTCCCCCAACATGCATCATATGAAAATAAATCCTCCACAAAAAATATGAACTAGGGTTCATCTTCACACAACCATACCAACTAGTCACTAGGGTTCATATCTAACACAATATAAAATCTAGAATCAACCTAAATAAATCCTAAGGTTCAAAAAAATCAAATCTAGTTCAAAAAGGGGAGTGATTTCAATCAAATAGTGCGACAAATCGGAAGCTATTTGACGCAAACTAATTGGAGGGATCGAATGAGCTTACCTTTCTCTTTTCGAGGCCATCTCGATCCGCTAAAACGATGAAGAAACGAAGAAGACCGGAGGGGGGAAGTGGAGGAGATGAGAGAGGGGTGAGATAGGCAGTTCCTCTCTGTTCTTGGGCTTGGGGCGGGTGGGTGTGGGGGGAGAAGGGGTTGGGACGGGCGGCCGCACCAAATAACTGCCCGCACCCTACCGCCAGGCTCCCTGGCGGTAGGATAAGAAAACCTACCGCCAGGACCAGCGGCGGTAGGGTGCAAACAGAGGGGAACGGCGGACGTTTGCCCTGCTGACGTGGACAAGTTTCCTACCGCCAGGCCCTGCGGCGGTAGGCTATGTAAGCCTACCGCCGCGCTCTCTGGCGGTAGGGAAAAGGGTCAAATTTAAAAAAAATCAAACAGGGGTCAGATCCCGAATTTATTACACAAAAGGGTCAAAACACAAAATTTAGCCACCAAAAGAGTAGGGTATTAGCTCCTCCTACGAGGGCTTGAACCTTTATAAAACACATGTGTGTACTCTTATTTACACCTAAAGTAGACATGACGCCCCTACATTCATACCCGAATAGTATTATTAGGGAAATACCCATGACAACCACCCCCTCCCCACCTGCCGCTCTGGCAACAGGAGGAGGTGGGGATCATGGATCTACGTTGCAACATTGGAATACAGTCCCTTCACATTAGAATTTTGTTCCACGAGGGAGGTGCTATGGTTGCATGATGCAAATCACTAACAACTTTATCGAACCTTGATACATTTTCATGGCGACGTAGGAGGGGCAAGGGGTTTAGTAGCTGCTCTTCGGTGTGGATGATCTAGTTGTGTATATGTTACACATGTGGTCTTCGAAGATGTCTTTTGACAGAGTGGACGATGCCGCTACATGTTTTGGTCCTCTGGTTCCTTCTCCACCCGACAAAGTCCAACTAGCTTTGACATTGTTGGAAGCTTGTGAGAATCTTTCTAGCCGGATACAGAGTGGTCATCTAGCCCTCTTCACCGCCTTCTTCTTTGGACGGAGATATGTTTCCCATGTCATTGCCCATCGGTATCTTCTGGGTCCGACCGGCAACTTTCAGCCTGTTAGAGGATCTCTAGCTGATCCCTCAAAAGTGGTTAGAGGAGTTAAAAGTTTTGTTTAAAGGGTCTAAATCATACCTAGCCGATCCCTTATCGGCAACCCCTTATATTTACTCAATCGGCGCCACTTCTCAGGAAAAAAACTCACTCCCCCCGCGGACGCTTCTCTCCATCGGACGACCATATCCACTCTAGTACAATCCTCCTTAACTCCACCGGCGTAGCCATTCTATACACCCCCGCTCCTCCGCCCCCACTTCGATTTGGTCGCCGGTTATTCCAGCTCCGCCGGATTCGACGCCTCTACAGTCGTCGTCGTTGTTGCCAGATTCGAGGCACCTGCGCCCCAGGCCCCGACATCATTGTATTTGGTCGGGGTTCATCAAAAACCAAACCACGCGGCAACCGAAGCTCACTGCGCAACCCCATGGTATCTTCCTCCTCTCGTTGCTTGCATCGTCGCCCGACCGTCGGCGCATCCTTGTCTATCTGTCGGCCAGGCTCCTCCCTAGCCCAACTACTCATCGGCGTGCATCTGCCTATCATCAGGTGTGACTGGCGGCTGGGGTTGCGCCGGGTCCCGAAGACCATAGATCATCCAGGATGGATTTTCTTCAAGTGTGAAATGGACAAACTGAGTGCACTTGTGCTCATTGTTCTTTGGTTCTCCTAAAATATGTGCTCATTGTTTGCTAATTGTTTTATATATAAAGGTTACAAATTTTGGTTTTGGAATGAAGACTACATTGATATATTGATCAAGAGAGGTCTATTAGGTGTTGGTACACTAGTTGCTAGAGATGATATTGAAGAGGACGCAATGTCCAAGTTTGAGGAGGCACTGAACAAACAAGTGTGCAAGGTAGAGAAGGCAACAGAGAAGAGCAATAAGGAGATGGAGAAAATATTTATCGGACTTATAGGAGTAGTCAACGAAGTTGTGTTTCTACTGAAGTCTTACTTTTTCTTATTGTTTTCTTTGGACGAGTGTTCCTGGTGACAAACTGTGAAGTATTGTAATGATCTTTTTTATAAGGTTTGATTTTTTTTTCAAAAGGACTTAGATCTATTGTAAAATATCCATCAGATGTACAAAGCATCCCAAACATTGTCATCGACATCGTCAAGCTCCTCCCGCCGACTTTCAGTCTGTTACGTTGGCGGTGTTTCCTTGGCTCCGATGGTCTTTCGGCAGTCTAAAGGCGGCATCGAGTTGTGCTCATGATGCATCCCGGATAGGTGCAGAAAGACAAAGTCTATTTCCCCAAAGACCGGTGTGTGAGTTTTAATTTCTGTAAAATAACCATTTTATGATGGTTGATTGACTTTTTCCAAAAAGCACTCAGATCGATTGTAAATGTTTTATCAGAAGTACAACACATCGTAAACTTAATAAAAGTTAGATCAAGATTTCTAGACCACCGAACAACCAGGGCCGCCGTCAGAGCAAGCCACCAACTTGGTGTTGTCCTCCTACACCAAACCTGGACTGATCCCTTCAAGGATAGTTTGTAAGTCTTCGTGCATGTTGTGATTGGGAACTTATCGTCTTGCTTTAGAGAGAGACAGGGGAGGGTGAGACAGAGAGCGAGACAACAGACAACTGTGCACAGGTGCGCACGCTCTCGAGAGAATGAGTTCCGCATACGTGCTCAACTACAACAAGTGAGCTCCAACTGATTGTAGCTGGAACAACGTTCAAACAATCTAGCTGGAAGAGAACGCGGGCGGAAATAAATGTATTTTATTATAACCCCAAAAGGGGACCTCAACGACTCTAAGTATCACTAGCAGTAACATCAACCCTTCTGTCATTAGCATCGGCCCACGGATTTGTTATTCTGTCTATGCTGACTTTGGCATCACATCCAAGGTTATTTTACACAAGGGATTATGCTTGGATAACTGGTAACCGATAGTGCCACAATGAAGAACAAAACGGGCCTGAAATAAAAAGACAAGGGCACTAAAATTGGGAGCTCAGATGCTGCGGTAACCACAAATTGACAAATAGAACAACGAAATGGGGGTTGCATTTTCTTCTCTTAACTCATCGCCCGACCGCAACTTGTGACATTGGATAATTATTTATTTATTTATTTTTATTTTTATTTTTTGCGGGCGCGACATTGGATAATTAGCCAAGGCAAATGAGGGGAGGGCCATCGTTGGGCACCATTATCGAATGTGTTTAGTAGGTGGACAAGCACCCACTTTCCCGCAAAAAGGAAAAAAGACAAGTATCAACTTCCCAAGACCGTGAGTTCTTTTTTAACACAATACAGATGCAAGCGCTCATATACACGCGCATACACTCACCCCTATGAACGCACAGATGCACACCCTATCCCTATGAGCACCTTCGAAAGACTGGACCGACATATCATCTTGAAATTTACGAAATTATCAGAGACCTCGTCGTCGATTTTAACGTCTCCTCCCACTAAATATGATCGTCGAAAATATCAAATATATCCAAGAATAAACGCGAAAGACTGATTTGACCACACCGGCCGGGTTGGGGGTCGTCCGAGGACCACGAGTTACTTCAAAGTGGAGCGCCACTACTAAACACGGGCCGTAATGCACCCAATGTGGTATTCAGCCGGAGATCCAACGGGGCGAGCAGAAATGCGGTAAATCCACGCGCATCGCAAATTCGCAAGCGTGTCCAGCGGTTCAGATATTTAAGAAGAATCTTCCATCAGTATCCCAGAGCGGACAGACATGCGTATGGAACTCGCAGGAGCTGATTATGGGCTACTAGTCGCGTGCAACTCGTTGCCGAAATGGAAAACACAGCTAGTCGTGCCTGGCCGGTGGAGTGGAAGTCGCTGACACGGAAGCTCCTACGTGCTGGCGCCCATTCAGTCAGAGATATCATGAACTTCCGGAACCGCAGAAACGACTCTTTCCAGCCATCCGGAACCGCAGAAACGACTCTTTCCAGCCAGTGGGCACGGCAGTGGGGCGTGACTGTTGCTGTTCACACACGCAGCGGAGCTTATCCTCAAGCACGGGCAGGGAAGGGGGCGTGACGCGGCTGAGGCCGACACGACCGGCCATGGTGCGCCCCAGGGTTGGACTCGTTGGGTTTTACTACTACCCTGCGACTGCGAGTAATCCAACCCGGGAGATAGTATGCGAGTGACAGCCCGCATCGCGGTGCATGCACGACGTACGCCAGCAACTGCGCCAAGTACAACATATGTTCACATCGGCCGGCGACCGCGACGCCTGAGAGAGCGACCCACTCGACTCCACCAGCGGCGCATGCATGCAACTGCCCGCACTCGCGAGAGCGACCGAAGAGGTGCGGGGCATCGTCAAAAGCTTTGTGTTGTAGAGTACTGTAGTACGTAGTACGGCAGTTGAGATCACATAAAGCAAAAAAAGAAAAAATACTGTAACACACAAAGCACTGTCCCTCTCAGCTACAAGTTTCTTTTTGTGAGTGAATCTCAGCTACTACTCCCTCCGTTTCTAAATATAAGTTTTTTTTAGAGATTTCAATATGGACTACATACAGATGTATGTAGACATATTTTAGAGGGTAGATTCACTTATTTTGCTTTATATGTAGTCTATATTGGAGTCTCTAAAAAGACTTATATTTAGGAACGGCGGGAGTAGTCGGCTTTGCTACTTGTCGTTATTGGACCGACTATCTCAGTTTTCCAATTCGTCGGCACCATTTTGCGGAAATCGCCTCGTGTTATTGGCATACGGTGAAGTGAGAGCGTGCCTACCTCCCCCGTCCTCCTCCCGTCCACACATCGCTGTTAGAGACCAGTGGCCGGGCCAAGTCCCGGCACTAGTCGATGAAGGCGGTGAGGGAGATATCTGCTTTGGTAGACTTTGGTGGTGAGAAGCGATTTACAAGTGACGACTTGAGGTAGAGAGTGTGTTCGTGTAGCGGTGGCGGTGGTCTTTTCGATCGGACCGACAATCTCGGGTGGGGAGGTGTTTGTGGTCGTGATCTCATCTGCAGGTACGTAGGCGATAGCAGTGACTTTCTGCTTTCCAATGAGGCAGGCATCTGCTCGACGCGCGGATGATGTCGTGGTCCTACGCTGCTAGGTGGTAGTCGCAACAAGCAGGAGAGTCTTCGACCTTCAGAGTTGGCGATGGGTATGTTTTGCCGACCAATTCCACCGCCACAAACGAGAACGACGAAGCATGAGGTTAGCTCAAGACTACCGGAGTGTCCCAATTAGGATTTTGGCAGTTCCAGTGATCTTCCTCCCATGCCAATTTTTCGCCGCACATACAACGGTGACCTTCGTTTCGGGCTTTTAGTGGTGACTGAAACATTGATGCGGCATGAGTGTGTGCTTGTGCGGGCATGATCTTTATTTGTGTGGCATCTCACGTCAAGACCGTGGCACACAAGTAGCTACATGTATCGCGAAAAGTCGTGGCAACAATACATGATGACTGGATTTGGTCGTGCTTCTCGAGTACCCGGTCTCGAGCTTTAGGGTGGAAACCTAAGGTTTTATCTAATTGATTATAACTAGCAATGACGGTGTTTCGTGTCCTTACCTTGATGAAGGGTTGATCGAATTTGCTCAGACTTTATCTTTAGGTTCAAAACCCAGGATTTGATCTTTGATGGTTAGATCAGGCGACAGCGGCGCTTGAGCATCGCTTCCTTCATATAGGAGTTGTTGCTAAAGAAAGACTATGTGATGTTAAGAGATGTTTGGTGCGGATGTTCGTTGTTGTGGCTCGTCGATCGCTGTTTTGATAAAGATTGTTTTTTCTTTTCCTTCCTTCGCCTTCGGCGGAGCTTTTGTCTTGATCAGGGACAATGTGCTCATCGTTTTTGTATTCGCTTGATACTTTATTTTTAGTAAATAAAATCTGCTTTATTTCAACGATAAAAAGATTGCATGTTTATTATACATACATTGGAATAAAAGTGAAAGCACGTAGGCCCACCACCGAAAATGATACACTTACGGACGACGTACGCACTTGGGTTACGGACCTCTCCCTCTAACCAATCACTCCACCCGGTGAATTTAACTGTGGGCCTCCTTCCCTGATTTTCCTCCAACGACAAAAGGCCACAGAAGCCCGTAAGCTAATTCCGTAAGCTGCCTGTCCGTAGGTAGGTGTAGCATTGTTCGGCCCACCACCGTGCAGTCCGACCCGATAATATCTGGTTGGGATTTGAGTCATCGATGCCGCGATGGGCAGGTCGACCTCTGGCCCAAATGCCCTCCAAGTCCAACCGTGTGGCAGCTTCCAGTGGCTTCGGCAAGTGGAGTCAGTGAAGTACGAGTTCTCGAAGTCTTTTTCTTGATGGAAGAAGCACCATTTTTTTTAGTGCTATATAAGGATGGAAGACGCACTTTCGAGTCCGGAACATGAACTAGTTGTAACTTCTGATTTTCGAAGATCACGATCGTACTACTATCTAATTCATCGATCTGGCCGCGGCCTAGGAATGACGATCAATGATTTTTAGGTGAACACTTCATCATGTTTTCACGTGATTTCGTGCACAATGTCAACCGCAAACGAATAACCACACACGTCTTCCTAGACAGCCTCTAATCGAACGGCTTAATCTACACGAACAAGTACACGATCGGCGCCGTCACGCCACAGGTATCAGACTAAACAAAAAGCTAGCCAACATGTGACGGATCCTCACACGATACGGTACGTACACCGGCCCGCATGGAGACAGGCGACGGAAAGGCGAAACCCAAATCGTGCTTTGACTTGGAGCATCTCCCCGGGCCGTCGGATCCGTCTACGCGGCAGCTTCCCGTGCGGCGCCGGGATCCCGAGGGAACCCGCAAGGAAGCCGCGCGCCGGGGCCCGCGACACCTGTGGCACACCGCGGCCGCGGACAGCGGCCACGTCCCGGTCGGGGCCGTCAGAGTCCGACGGCGACGCCGCGCCCAAAAGGCCCCCCGATCGCACGCGCATCTCCCGCTTGTCCCACTCCCCGGCTATAAAACCCCGCCTCCGCCGCGCAAACTGGCAACGACGACCCAGGCGGCCGGCAACCAAGAAACAGCTGCTGCTTTATCAGTATCTTCCATCCATCCCAAAGATCACAGGGCGAAGAGAGAAAGGGAGTGATATTTTTCCGAGGAGGGTGAAAAGAGATCAGTCGACCAAGAACCGAAGATGTGCATGGACCGATCCCCGGTGCCGGCCAAGAAGATCTGGCTCGCCATCGCCTCCCGCCTCGGCCTCCGGCCAACAGCCGGTACGCCCCAACTTCTTCTTCTTCTTCTTCTTAGCTCATCCGTCGTCTTGTTTCTTGCCGATAGCTGCATCTTGTTTCTCCTCGTTTGGATTTGTTTCTGACGGATCGATCGGTTTGGTTGCGCTGCAGGGCTGAGAAACCTGAGGAAGGAGGTGAGGACGTGCGAGTACCGCGACGTGCACATCATGTGGGAGATGCTGAGGGAGATGGACTCCCCGGTGCCCCTGGAGGAGAAGCAGGCCGCCGCCGCCGCGGCCGTCGCGGCGGCCGCCGGCGCCAGGAAGAAGAAGGCGGCGTGGAGCCGCTTCGTCTACTACTGCTGCGCGTTCTGAGCTCCACAGGCCATGATCGATGAACGCGGAAACGGGACAGCTGGATGGAACCGCGCTGTCAGAGTTAGAGCAGGCTAGCAGAGAGGCCGTGTGTAGATAGAAACAGCATTGGCCCTCTCACAGGCTGTGCAAATAACTGTGGATCCGTCCCAAATGTTCCATTGGAGAGCATCGTTGTGCGCAAAAACAGGATTCAGATTATGAGGATGTGAATTCAGAGGATGGTGAACGAGATGTGCGGCGTACAGCCAAAGAAATCGTATTCTCTTGCCTCAAGAACCACATATTACCGGCACGTAGGGCTCCCTTTTCCCCGGAGCAGAGAGAAGAGAGCTAGTATGTTTGTAGTAGTAATTTTTACAAAGAAAATTAAGAAAACGAAATCTATAACATCGGATCTTGCCCATTAATCCGCTTAAAATTAGTTTGCCTTTTCATTATTGTTTGTGGTGATGATTTGTCTCCACTGTCACGATGTCACTTGGTTTTGCATGTTTTGGTTGTTTTGTTTTTCTTTGCTTTATCTTCTTTAACTCGTTGGTGATAGGTTTGAATACGTTAGAAACCGGAAACGGAACATACCAGAAAGTTCTATCAATTTGGCAATCATGGATGAACGATTTAACGTTCTCGGGTACTCAATCTGTCCAACATCAAGTTTATATTGTTACTTGTATACATTAGTGTTTTTTTAAAAGGTATTAACTATGCGTAGTGTAAAAACTATGTGAAATACCATATAAAAGAGGTATTAGCTATGAGTAGTGTAACAACGATTGAAGAAGAATTGTAATCCTTTGGTCAACTATGGGCATGCTAATCCTTTTGACCAATTGCAAGAAGAATCCTGAGCTTTCCAAATCGTTGTTCTCTCCATCCATCCTCGTCGTTGTCTTTTCCCTGCCCTCCCACCCCTCTTTCTTCAAGAACCTCAGGAGCTCAAGACATCATTATTCATTCTCGTTTTCTTTTCCGATGAACTCAATTCAAGCTTTTGGTTGTGGTGCCAAACTCTTCAAGCAAAACAATCTCTGATTGTATTTCTAACGCATGCCAGTTCAAGTATCTCTTCATATCATTTCAAGTATCTCTTCATATCATGAATCGAAAAGTAAACATTGACTTTCAAATTCAAGATTCTTCTTCGGTCACGCTCTTTCAGTTCCATGTTGGTCTTTCGGTGTCGTCGATTCATGAACCTCGAATTTTTGAAACGACCTTGAACGAAGACTAGGAGGTTGTCACCTCATCGAGTCATTCGGAGAAACTGCCAAGGAGGAAGGGCACAAGATGAGAGTATAGTTTCTCTTTCCAATCATCGTTCCAAATGGATTTTCTTTTTAGTGGGCCCTTAACCCATAGGTCATCCCAGGATCTTACCTGACTTTTCAAATCTTTTCAAGAAGATTCTTGACTTCAGGTCTTTGTTATGTATCTTACCGTTGAGATCTAAATGATTTCGAAGATGAGGTTGTCGTATCCTTCAAGCCTTTTTCCAAGTTTTTCTCAAATATTTTCCAAGCTTGACGTAAGGATGAGTTCCATCAGTCAATTGTCTTCTCCAAGATTGCTTTTCAAATCCTTTTTCATCTTTGTTCTGATTTTTTTCTCTTTTCATAGTTCCAAAGTATCTCGGCAAATTTGTGTTTGGGTTCCTTGATGTCGTCCTCAGAATTAGAAGACCGAAGAATAGTTTGCCCTGAATCTTTGTCAGCCTCTTGAAGAATCGTGGATTTAGCTTTGTGTTTCCTTTCCAAGTGTGATTCCGGTCATAATAAGTCTTTGTGTTTTCATTAGAAGACTGAAGAAGATACCGCATGGGAATTGGATGCATATATCTATGAGAATTGATAGTGTAAACTTTAATTTGGATTACCAATATGAGAATTGAAACTAAAGTACATATAATTATATAGTTGCAAAATATTTATTGAATATGAGTAGCATGTGATATGTCTTCAATGTATTTATAATTTTTGAAGTGTTCATGCTACATTTACATAATTTATTTATGTTTTTTCACAACATTTATTTGGACTAATCTATTAATCCAGTGCCAAAGGCTAGTTCCTGTTTTCTAGTGTTTTCGGAAATATAGGTCAAAAATTCACGGAACCGGAACGAGTTGAATCTTTTTGTGATTTTTTAATAGAAAAGTCAGATTTTGGGTGAAGGAATTGGAGTAAGGCGGTGCACGAGGGCCGCACAACCCCTAGTGGAGCGACCAGGGCCCAGGCTGCTTGGGGTGGCCGCATGGAGGCAATGTAGGTCGGTTGTGGTTCTTCTTTCGCCACAAGAAAGCTAATTTCTAGACTAAAATTTGTGTAAAAAATCATCCCAATCGAAGTTTCGGAGCTCCGGATATTTAAGGAATAACGCTCAACCTCAGAAACAGTTATGAAAAACACAGACTGGAGAGAGAAGAGATACAACCTCGGAGGGGCTCTCACCCCTCCAGGAGCCATGGCGGCCAAGGACCAGAGGGGGAAACCTCTCCCCATCTAGGGCAGAGGCCATGGAAGAAGAAGAAGAAGGAGGGGGTTGTCTCCCCTCTCCCCCGATGGAAACAAAGTTCCGCCGGGGAACCACCATCGCGGCGACCATATCCATCAATGTCGCCATCTTCACCGACATCTCCATCACCTTCCTTACTCTCTATTCAGTGGTTCACTCTTACGCAACCAACAACAATCCCCTACTTAAACATGGTTCTTGATGCTATGGACTATTATCCAATGATTTGTGTCATTGCTATTGTGTCTGAGTAGATTATCTTTGTCCTATGGCTTAATTGGTCAATTGCTATGATTGTTTTGAGTTGCTTGATTATTATGTTGGTGTCCTTCGGTGCCCATCATATGAGCGCGTGATGGCTCAAGAATTTGTGACTTTTTATAAGGAGTTTTGACTTGGTTTTCATCGGGTTTTCATTATTTCTTGATTATTTCATATGTTAATCCTTCGAGAGAGAAGAAAACTCATGTTTCCATTATTTGGCAGGGAAAACCACTCATGAAAGGAAACCAAGGAGAATTACACCAAATCAAGTAATTTGGGGCAACTTCCATGTTGGGAAGATGTGCGCCTACGGCAACAAAGCGCAAGTGGCCAACGGTACGAGCACAAGCGCTCGTACCGGCGATCATACCAGCCGCCACTGGTTCCCCCTAGTCTATAGGAACAACCTTTGTAAAGGGAAATCGGGCATCAGAGAGACCTAGCCGCCGCCACTCCATCCAGAACAAAGAGAGAAGAGGTCCGGAGAAGAAGAACCACCGTAGATTTTTCTTGTTTTTTGGGCCACTTTGGCGGTGGGGTGTGGTTGAGCAATTTTGGTAGTGGTTGCAGGTGGGGTATGATGAGTGATATTTTTATACTCATCTACCTTAATTTGAAACGACAGAAAATATATATTCGCTCCGATATTGTTACTAATGTCTAATGAATGCAAAGGATTCCATAAATCCTCTCTTTGAAGTATTTCCACAATAAATGAACTAAAAAAGGGAAGAAATCATATGTGAAAATGGAAAGTAAGGAAAATGCAGGAAGAAGCAATCAACAGGAGGCGTTTCTGCGGAAATAGAGCAAAATGTGGCGCTCGCCCGTATGGCATGGAAACCAAGGCAGATCATTCACCTGAACAATTTTTATAAAGGGGATCCCATCAAAATGATAACAGAAGGGGTCGCGCAGAGCGTTAACAGCAACCAGAACATCATCATCTTCATCCTCATCCACAAACCCTAGCCATCGCCATTTCCATCTCCATAGCCACCATCACCACCATAGTGCTTCCTCATCTAGTCCATACTTGTAATCGTGCATCGCAAAAGGCGTCCATTGTAAGACATATTTGTAATCAATCAATCTTCAAGATGTGGTCTTCAATGTTTTCTTCTCGTGATCTAATCTCCATGTGTGAATAGTTCGGTAAGGTATGGGTTGAGACATAAGCCTTGCAACACTCTGTATTTGATGTGATGATCAATGGAAGGGGTTTGAATTAACATCTCGTATGTGTGAAAAAAAATGTTTCGTAGATGTCTCTTGTCTTGTCCGCAATCTTCATCCCTGTAGGTACCCAGGATCATGGAGATTGAGCCACAGTCAGGCTAGGAGCAAGGAGACCATGAAGTGTTATACAGAACACCAATGGCAGTAAGGTTTAGTAGGGTAATACGAAACCTATCCTTACCCAGGATATACCTACATATGCTATGTCTGTTTTGACCTTACCAAGGCATTGTGTGAGGAGTTGGCAAACTAATATGTCGGTGCTGGTGGAGCCAACGGGAAGATGAACACAAGTGCCCTTGGATCAGTTTGGAACGCATGACACGGTCAGAGAAAGATGAAGAGTTGGGATTCCGGGATGTGCACACGTTTAATATGGCTGCGTTGGCTCGCCACGGTTAGCTTCTCTTGCAAAACCTAGATACTCTATGTGGAAAGGTGCTAAAAGCAAAGTATTTCTCGGATGCATCGGTCCTTGAGGTATTACCACAGCCGGGTATGTCCTATGCATGTCCATGTATCCTTCGTGGTATGGAGCTGCTGAAAGAATGAGTGGTGTGGAGAGTTGGTGATGGTGTGTCCATCGACATGTGGAGGGATCTCTGGATTCTGAGGGGGTCATCTAGGCATCCTTCTTCCGCCAGAGGTTAAGCAGAGCTTATAAATGGCATGTTTGGGCTAGCAGATGCACAACACATCCTATCTATCCATCTTCGTAGCGGCATCAATAACCATCTGGCATGGCACTATGATAGCAAGGGGAACTTCAGCGTCAAGTTTGCATACCGGCTGGGGGTGAAGGTTAGCGTCAAGCCAGTGTGATTCTATGGGACTGACGAATTACTTGAAACAAAATATATGCAGGAAAAAGGGTGAGGACTGCTGATGAGGTTTGTTTCATGATCCGGAAGCACATGTTGAAGTTCTCCGCAGATGTGAGGCAACCACTGTGGTTATCAATCCTACTATGAAATGGGAACGGCCAAAGGAGGAGCTTGTCAAGGTAAAGTTTGATCCGGCCTTTGAACAAGGTTCCAGTGATGGTGCATATGGGCATAACCTGCGCTCGGATGCCCGCGAAGTCATTGCAGCCGGGGCCGGCAAGCTCATGCATATCAAATGCACCCTTCAAGCTGAAGTTGAGGCATGTCTTGCCGCAATCGAGGGAGCATGCAATGTGGGAGTTCATAGAGTAATGCTGGAATCTGATTCCTTGTGCCTTGTTCAAGCTCTAAACTCCGGCGACTCAGACAGAGTAGAGTTGCGAGGCATGTTCGGGGAAGAAAGAAGCAGCTCCTCCGTTTCGACTCTTTTAAGTTTACTTTTGCCCAAGGGGTTGTAACTCTCTAGCACACTCTCTATCGTAGTTTGGTTATTATGCGGCTGTGCCATCCACTATTTGGACGGAGCACATGCCATACTTTGTTCTTGATTTGGTCGCGACTCGCGAGCTACTTGCTACACCAGTTGGTTAATGGAATGTGTCTATACCCGTCAAAAATAACTGTTTTTTTCTTTTGTTTATGTTATTAAAATATTCTAAATACACATATTTCCTAAAGAGTTTACTCCCTCTAATCCAAATTAACTGACGCAACTTTAGTACAGTTTGTAAAGTTGGATCGGAGGGAATACTTGATTTTTTTTAAGCGTTCATTTTGGATATTAAAAAATGATCATGCGGTGTAAAATATTGATCACGCAACTTTTATAAAATGTTGATTGGATTGTAAAAAATTGTTTATGTCATTTTAAATAATGTTTACAAAATATAATAAAATTAATTACGTAATTTCAAAAAATTGTACCACTCAAAAAATGTTCATGACATCTCCAAAGAATGTTCACAATATTTAAATATGGTTATACAATATAAAACAATATCCATGTAATTTTAAAAGAGGATTCATATGGTTGAAATAACGTACATGTCATTTGAAAAAGTTACAGGTTTAAAAATATGTTCATGATTTTTTTAAATGTTATGTCATTAAAACTGTTTCATCTCATTAAAAATATATTCTAGAATTGTTCAAGAATGTTTAACATGTACTCCAAAAAATGTTCAAACATGTGTTTAAAAAAATGATCATGACGTATTCGAAAAATATTCATCTTGTATCAAAAAAAATGCTTCATGTGTATAAGAAAAGTGTACAACTTGTATTTAAAAATATACATGTATTGCAAAACATAATGATAAAAAAACTAAAAATAAAAGCTAGAAGAAAAAACACAAAAAATAAGAAAGAAAGAAAAAAAGTATAAAAGGTTGTAAAATCGGTCAATAATGGTCTATAGAACCTTGCCAAAACCATTTTGATGGGTTGGCCCACTAAAACGAGCGGACCACCTTCGCCAGAGGCGATGCATTGTTAGTGTCGCAATAAGAAAGACATAGCTCCCCAATATAAATGGATGAAATATCTTGCCCGGTTTGTTGCCTTCAGACTCCATCACCAACTGACGGTCCATGTACGCGGCAGGCCACAAGTGTGCTCTAAGTGCACCAAAAGTGACCCCTGAAGGTCCCTCACAACGGGTAACTTCCAGTTAACTGCTGTCGCAATGTTGTGTATTGATCATTGCGGGCAGTACACAATGTGTCCCTTGCATGGCCCGCGTCAGATGCGTCTGTCCCATCGAGAGACCACAAATCGTTTTTTTTTTGGCTTTTTTCAGCCTGTTCGATTTTAATTTGAAAAAAATACATGACTACAAAGACAAAAGTTGGAAATTCAGAGAATGTTCACGCAAATTTAAAAAATGTTCGTGAAATCAAAATATGATCATGAAATAAAAAAATATGAATTTGAAGATATTTGTGATCTAAAAAAATCGTGAATTCAGAAAAAATTTACAACTTCAAAAAAGTCCATGAATTCAGAAAATGTTCTCAAGTAAAAAAATCATGTGAATACAAAAATGTTACTGAATAATTTTGAAATCAAAATTTGTTTCTGCAAAATGTAAACAATGTATTGAATTTATGAAATTTTCTTTCAAATATAGAACACTTTTGAAACTGTGCACACTTTTTGTAATTTCAAATATTTTTAAAACACAAAAATTGAATTTGAACATTTTAAATAAATAATGGCTGAATAAAATATAGAAAAAATGGTCGGGAAACTAGAAACCGGGTGAAAAAGAACAAAAAGGAGAAAACTGAAAAATCGGTGATAAAAGACCAAATGGGGAATCGCAGAAAACTAGCTGGAAATGTTCACAAAATCGAAACCGGTAAGAACCCAGAAGACGGGCAAAGAAACCGATGAAAAAAATGAAAAAGAGAAGTACAGAAAAACCAGTGAGATAAACAAATTGAAGGCTCGAGAAACCAGCTTGAAAATGTTCGCAAAAAACATTCAATGCCATTTTTTAGAACAAAAAAAAAGTTCCAGTGCCTTTTTTAGCACAAAAAATTTCATGACCTAACTTGCCCAAAGCACTGGGTTCCTAGTGCGCCGCCCGATGTTCGTGCACTAGTGGGCGACTCGAGTGATACATATCGCTATAGCAATACATATCATTTGCGGTGCGCCATTGTGTCCCCTACTTCCTTGTATTTTTTTTATTGGAATCTGATAACGCGAGAACGTTCAGGATTTGACCACGGCAAATCGAGCATTTTATGGCAATTTTAGTCACGCGAGGATGGCAATTTCAGTTGGTAAGTATGGCAACTCCATGCTCTGCTTATTTTTCGCCCGTGCGAACTAAACTTGTTATCCCACGTCACTAAAATTACCATAAAAAACGATCGATTTGCCATGGTCAAATCCTGAACGCTATCATTTCCGGGGTTTTTCGGAATTAACTCATAGTAGTTCCTACCACTGCCAGCAGTGGCTGAGCTTTGTGGGGGCCAACCTGGGCCATGCCCCCCCAGATCACAAGAATACATGTATTGACATGATTTAAAAATTTTACAACTTCAAAAAAAAATCCATGAATTCAGAAAATGTTCTTGAAGGAAAAGAAATCATGTGAATACAAAAAATGGTCCCGAATAATTTTTGAAATCAGATTTTGTTTCTGCAAAATGTGAACAATGTATTGAATTTATGAAATTTTCTTTCAAATATAGAACACTTTTGAAACTGTGCACACTTTTTGTAATTTCAAATATTTTTTAAGACACAAAAATTGAATTTGAACATTTTAAATAAATAATGGCTAAATAAAATATAGAAAAAAATGGTCGGGAAACTAGAAACCGGGCAAGGAAAACCGGGTGAAAAAGAACAAAAATGAGAAAACTGAAAAATCGGTGATGAAAGACCAAATGAGGAATCGCAGAAAACTAGCTGGAAATGTTCACAAAATCGAAACCGGTAAGAACCCAGAAGGCGGGCAAAGAAACCGATAAAAAAATGAAAAAGAGAAGTACAGAAAAACCAGTGAGATAAACAAATTGAAGGATCCAGAAACCAGCTCGAAAATGTTCGCAAAAAAACATTCAATTCCATTTTTTAGAACAAAAAAAAGTTCCAATGCCTTTTTTAGCACAACAAAATTTCATGACCTAACTTGCCCAAAGCACTGGGTTCCTAGTGCGCCGCCCGATGTTCGTGCACTAGTGGGCGACTCGAGTGATACATATCGCTATAGCAATACATATCATTTGCGGTGTGCCATTGTGTCCCCTACTTCCTAGTATTTTTTTATTGGAATCTGATAACGCCAGAACGTTCAGGATTTGACAACGGAAAATCGAGCATTTTTATGGCAATTTTAGTGACGCGAGGATGGCAATTTCAGTTGGTAAGTATGGCAACTCCGTGCTCTGCATATTTTTTGCCCGTGCGAACTAAACTTGTTATCCCGCATCACTAAAATTACCATAAAAAATTATCAATTTTCCATGGTCAAATCCCGAACGCTATCATTTCCGGGGTTTTTCGGAATTAATTCATCGTAGTTCCTACCACTGCCAGCAGTGGCTGAGCTTTGTGGGGGCCAACCTGGGCCATGCCCCCCCAGATCACAAGAATACATGTATTCACATGATTTCAAAAATTTACAACTTCAAAAAAGTCCATGAATTCAGAAAATGTTCTTGAAGTAAAAAAAAACATGTGAATACAAAAAATGTTCCGGAATAATGTTTGAAATCTAAATTTGTTTCTGCAAAATGTGAACAATGTATTGAATACATGAAAATTTCTTTCAAATATAGAACACTTTTGAAAATGTGCACACTTTTTGTAATTTCAAATATTTTTTAAAACACAAAAATTGAATTTGAACATTTTAAATAAATAATGGCTGAATAAAATATAGAAAAAAATGGTCGGGAAACTAGAAACCGGGCAAGGAAAACCGGGTGAAAAAGAACAAAAAGGAGAAAACTGAAAAATCAGTGATAAAAGACCAAATGGGGAATCGCAGAAAACTAGCTGGAAATGTTCACAAAATCGAAACCCGTAAAAACCCAGAAGGCGGGCAAAGAAACCGATGAAAAAAAATGAAAAAGAGAAGTACAGAAAAACCAGTGAGATAAACAAATTGAAGGCTCCAGAAACCAGCTCGAAAATGTTCGCAAAAAAACATTCAATGCCATTTTTTAGAACAAAAAAAAGTTCCAATGCCTTTTTTTAGCACAAAAAAAATTCATGACCTAACTCACCCAAAGCACTGGGTTCCTAGTGCGCCGCCCGATGTTCGTGCACTAGTGGGCGACTCGAGTGATACATATCGCTATAGCAATACATATCATTTGCGGTGCGCCATTGTGTCCCCTACTTCCTAGTAGTTTTTTTATTGGAATCTGATAATGCCAGAACGTTCAGGATTAGATCACGGCAAATTGAGCATTTTTATGGCAATTTTAGTGACGCGAGGATGGCAATTTCAGTTGGTAAGTATGGCAACTCCGTGCTTTGCTTATTTTTTGCCCGTACGAACTAAACTTGTTATCCAGCGTCACTAAAATTACCATAAAAACGATCGATTTGCCATGGTCAAATTCTGAACGCCATCATTTCTGGGGTTTTTCGGAATTAATTCATAGTAGTTCCTACCACTGCCAGCAGTGACTGAGCTTTTGTGTTAAGTCTATTTTTCACTAAAAATCAGCTGAAAATAATCATGTTTGCCCCCGCCATGGCCCCTCCATGATTTCTACTCAAGCTCCGCCACTGACTGCCAGTGACCACGATTGGTGTCGGATCCTTTCACTTTTTTTGAGATGGGGGATCCTTTCTCTTAGAAGAGAAGAACAGTACCGTTGAAGAAAGGTTCGGTCCTTCCAACGCCACTCACAAGCAACCCGCCATGCATAGCGACCTAGCTGGCGGCACGTCAGTGGAACATAAACATCTGCGGGCGCCGCCGATCCTAATTTGCAATCTGAAAACTGTTACTAGATCCTACCGTTGATTGGTGCACTCCTTCGGCTGTACAATCTGAACGGGGCCGGCCAAAGTCGAGAGCACTTATGACGAGCACAAGCGGCGATCTCCCACAAAGTGTTGTGCATGAGAGCTAGCGCTTCCTTTCCCATGCAAGCTTGATGAAGAAAAGTGTTGCGCATGAATGGGCACTTGGGGTTGATATTTTGACAGCTACGTTTGACGCTGGTCGCTGGCACCGTGGCACGAGAAGGGTCTCTATCGTCCAACCACTGAACCGGATGCAACTAAATGACTGTCATTTTCACTGGCTAGGGTTGATGAAACTCATGTCGTACTAGGGTTAGGTTCGATGCGCCACAATGGAGTGAATTGCAAAAAACAACAACACTTAAGACAAGTTTTGCAGGAACCACACATTTACGAAATTGTGCCAAAAAGTACTAATTTTTTTCATAATTTTTTGTAAAAACACTAGTTGGCGGCTTTGGTCGTTTTGATGACGATTATGACAGGTGGGTCCCGAAAATGACGACGTGGCATAATTGATGATGCTAGAGGTCGTTAGAGATATTTTTTTAACAAAAACTCCCTCACTTCTTCAAAAAAAAAACACCCATGGTCAAACTAAAAAAAACACCCCTGCGCATAGGACGGCCGGACCTTTGCCTCCGCCGCCGGCGTCTCCATGCCCTCCCGACGCCACACATCCCTCCTCGGGCCGCCCTCCGCAGAACCCCATGCCGGATCTGGGCACATTGACCTCCACCACCCCCGTCCGGCACTGGATCCGGCGGGAATGCTGCAGCTTGGCCACCGGATCGACCTCCATCGCCCCCCGCTGTCGTGGGAGTAAGTCTAACAGTAAGAGTAGGGGGTACGTATGAGGAGGCAAGATCCTAGCTACGGTGAGGTTGTGCACGCAAGGTTCACGAGTTCAGGCCCTTCTCGAAGGAAGTAACAGCCATACGTCTCGGTGCCCGGAGGCTTGGTCGACTGGATTATGCGTGAGAGTTACAGAGGGTGCGAACCCTTGTGCCAATGGAGGGGGTGGCTTATATAGAGTGTGCCAAGAGCCCAACCCTCCCACGTTACACAAGGTTTAATGTACATTAAGATAGGGCGTTACTGGTAACGCCAGCTATAAAGAGCTATAAATGATCTTAAAGACTACAGAGTGAACGCCTGACCATTGCCATCCTGAGTGGCTTTAGGCCTTCCGTCTCCGAGTGATATTTCATGTAGCCGAGTGGTTATTATCTTGGTCGAATGGAATTGGGGTATCCGAGTGAAGTAGATGGTCGAGTGGATTGCACTCCTAGGTGAACTCAGTTGGTTTCTTCTGTTGTATTTTGAATGTCTTTGACTCTAGGGCAGTGTCCTTGGGTAGGGTGTCTAGGTCAGGCCTATGACCCTACCCTAGGTACATGTCGTCGTCATTAGCCCCCGAATGGATTGAGGTCCGAGTGAAGAAAGAGCTGAAGTTGACTCCGACTCGATTCCATGCTTCGGAGGTACTTCATCTGAGTCTGCGAATCATGTTGAAGCTTCAATCTTGTTTCAGTCGCCTTGATCCATTCAGAGGCCGTCGTCGAGTGAACTATACTGACAATCTTCAAGTGTTGATATGGAACAAAATCTTTGGCGCGATTGGTTGCTCTGCAGTCCCCGGATCTCACGGGATTCAAAATTTCAGGGAAGCGCGCGGGACGGAGCGTGCCGCAGTAATCGAAGTAGTTAGATAGGAACGCCTCGATTTTTGCGCCGCCTTTTTCGCAACGTATCGGGCGAGCGACTGTTGCGGGATTTTACAGGATTGCTCGGCCCACGAGTCAGTCACTCGGAAATAAGCCCATATAAGGTCGTCGAGGCTAATGCGTTTGCACAGTGCGCCTCATTCTCTCTCTTCTTCCTCTGCTTCTCCACCACATACCCCTCTGCTCTCAACGCCGTCGCTCTGCCCGTACGCCGTCCGCCGCAAATGGGAAGGACAAGACGGCGACCCTGGAGTGCGCGAAGAAGGCGACGGCGACGACAAAGGGCAAGAAGACGAGTCGGGGGTCGTCGTCGAGGTTTGGTCTGCTTCCTGGTTGGATCCAGGGAGACTGGATTTGATCTACGATCCAGAAGGAAGACCTGGAAGACCAGGTCGACGCGGGCTTGATTGCTCAAGGATCTTGGAGGTTGCCAGGAAACGAGGCCGAGCCTCAACCACTGGAGGGTGAGTGTGTCCTCCTCGCAACTCATGTTGACCGCGATTTCACTCTGCATCCGCATCCATTTTTCCGGGTTTCTTGAACTTTTCTGGTGCCCAACTTCATCATTTCTCTCCCACCACAATCACATATCTCGCTGCATATGTCTCTCTGTGTGAAAACTTCTTGGGTTGTTGACCGCATTGCACTACTGGAATCAGCTTCTTTGCCGTCCGCCATGGCAGACGGCAAAGGCATGGATCGCGGACAACAAACTTCTTTGCCGTCGGCCAGCAGACGGCAAACTGTCCGTCTGAACACGTGCCAGCAAAGGCCTTCTTTGCCGTCCGCTTCCTGGAAACGGACGGCAAAGGATTATGCCGTCCGCCGTTGGTGGTCAGCAGACGGCAAAGATCGTGGACGGCAATGAGGTGGGATGAGAGCCGTTAGGGGTTAACGGCGTGCTTTGTCGTCAGCCAGCGGATGGCAAAGTGCTCAAACATGCCAGTCCCAGGAACCACAGGTACCTACCACGTGGCGTGTTTGCTGTCAGCTAGCTGACGGCAAAGAGCCTGTACAACCCTGTTTTTAATTTAATTCATTCAATTTGACAGCAATTCACAGATATACACAGATATACATATATACACAACAAGCGTATCCAACACACAAGTTTCATCATATATACATACATAACCAACACATATATATAGTTCCATCCTTACATATTACAAAAGTTTCACATTGTTCATCCAACACCGTTATCCATCTATCCATATAACAAGTTCCAACCATGCAAGTTCATTGATACAAAATAAAAGGACAAATGGAAAAGAAGCACTCCATCCATGCAAGCTTCCGTGAATTAAATCAAATCTGCAAAATGATAAACAAGATGTTAGAAGAAGAAGAATACTATAAGAAGTAAGCATACTTAAGTAAAATGGAGCTAACCTAGAAGAAGAAGAAGAAGAAGAAGAAGAAGAAGAAGAAGAAGAAGAAGAAGAAGAAGAAGAAGAAGAAGAAGAATCCTAGAAGAAGACTAGAAGAATAAGAAGAATAAGAAGAAGAAGAAGAAGAAGAAGAAGAAGAAGAAGAAGAAGAAGAAGAAGAAGAAGAAGAAGAAGAAGAAGAAGAAGAAGAAGAAGAAGAAGAAGAAGAAGAAGAAGAAGAAGAAGAAGAAGAAGAAGAAGAAGAAGAAGAAGAAGAAGAAGAAGAAGAAGAAGAAGAAGAAGAAGAAGACTACATCCCACTGCCTCCACCGCCTCGCCGCTCTTGGCGCATCAGGCTGAGGAAGGAGAAGGAGAAAAACGACGCCTTCTTCTTCTTCTTCTTCTTCTTCTTCTTCTTCTTCTTCTTCTTCTCCTCCTCCTCCTCCTCCTCCTCCTCTTTTCTTCTTCTTCTTCTTCTTCTTCTTCTTCTTCTTCTTCTTCTTTTGTAAACTATCTAAAACTATATCTAATACCTAAACAGAAAACAAAAAAAAGAAACCTGCAGGACGATAGGAGGGGGACGGCGACGGGCGGCGACGGGGCAAGAGGACGGCGGGGAGGGGCGGCGACGGGCGGGAGGGGGTGGTGACAGGCGGCGACGGGGCAGCAGGACGGCGGGGAGGGGCAGCGACGGGCAGCGATGGGTGGTGACGGGGCGACAGGACGGCGGGAGGGGCGGCGACGGGCGGGAGGTGTTGGGGAACGTAGTAATTTCAAAAAAATTCCTACGCACACGCAAGATCATGGTGATGCATAGCAACGAGAGGGGAGAGTGTTGTCCATGTACCCTTGTAGACCGAAAGCAGAAGCGTTAGCACAACGCGGTTGATGTAGTCGTACGTCTTCACGATCCGATCGATCAAGTACCGAACGTACGGCACCTCCGAGTTCAGCACACGTTCAGCCCGATAACGTCCCTCGAACTACGATCCAGCTGAGTGTTGAGGCAGAGTTTCGTCAGCATGACGGTGTGGTGATGATGTTGATGTTCTACCGACGCAGGGCTTCGCCTAAGCACCGCTACAGTATTATCGAGGTGGACTATGGTGGAGGGGGGCACCGCACACGGTTGGGAGAGATCAACTGATCAACTTGTGTGTCTAGAGGTGCCCCCTTGCCTCCGTATATAAAGGAGCAAGGGGGTTGCGGCCGGCCAAGGGGAGGGCGTGCTAGGAGGAGTCCTACTCCCATCGGGAGTAGGACTCCCCCCCCCCCCTTTCCTAGTTGGAATAGGATTCGGGAGGGGGAAAGAGGAGGGAGAGAAGGAAGGGGGGCGCCGCCCCCCTCTCCTTGTCCTATTCGGACTAGGGGGGAGGGGCGCGCGGCCCAGCCTTGGCCGCCTCTCCTCTTCTCCGTAAAGGCCCACTAAGGCCCATTTACCTCCCGTGGGGTTCCGTAACCTCCCGGTACTCCGGTAAAATCCCGATTTCACCCGGAACACTTCCAATATCCAAACATAGGCTTCCAATATATCAATCTTCATGTCTTGACCATTTCGAGACTCCTCGTCATGTCCGTGATCACATCCGGGACTCCGAACAACCTTCGGTACATCAAAACATATAAACTCATCATATAACTGTCATCGTAACGTTAAGCGTGCGGACCCTACGGGTTCGAGAACTATGTAGACATGACCGAGACACGTCTCCGGTCAATAACCAATAGCGGAACCTAGATGCTCATATTGGCTCCCACATATTCTACGAAGATCTTTATCGGTCAGACCGCATAACAACATACGTTGTTCCCTTTGTCATCGGTATGTTACTTGCCCGAGATTCGATCGTCGGTATCTCAATACCTAGTTCAATCTCGTTACCGGCAAGTCTCTTTACTCGTACTGTAATACATCATCCCGCAACTAACTCATTAGTTGCAATGCTTGCAAGGCTTAAGTGATGTGCATTACCGAGAGGGCCCAGAGATACCTCTCCGACAATCGGAGTGACAAATCCTAATCTCGAAATACGCCAACCCAACAAGTACCTTCGGAGACACCTGTAGAGCTCCTTTATAATCACCCAGTTACGTTGTGATGTTTGGTAGCACACAAAGTGTTCCTCCGGTAAACGGGAGTTGCATAATCTCATAGTCATAGGAACATGTATAAGTCATGAAGAAAGCAATAGCAACATACTAAAAGATCGTGTGCTAAGCTAACGGAATGGGTCATGTCAATCACATCATTCTCCTAATGATGTGATCCCGTTAATCAAATGACAACTCATGTCTATGGCTAGGAAACATAACCATCTTTGATCAACGAGCTAGTCAAGTAGAGGCATACTAGTGACAATCTGTTTGTCTATGTATTCACACATGTATTATGTTTCCTATTAATACAATTCTAGCATGAATAATAAACATTTATCATGATATAAGGAAATAAATAATAACTTTATTATTGCCTCTAGGGCATATTTCCTTCAGTCTCCCACTTGCACCAGAGTCAATAATCTAGATTACACAGTAATGATTCTAACACCCATGGAGCCTTGGTGCTGATCATGTTTTGCTCGTGGAATAGGCTTAGTCAACGGGTCTGCAACATTCAGATCCGTATGTATTTTGCAAATTTCTATGTCTCCCACCTGGACTAGATCCCGGATGGAATTGAAGCGTCTCTTGATGTGCTTGGTTCTCTTGTGAAATCTGGATTCCTTCGCCAAGGCAATTGCACCAGTATTGTCACAAAAGATCCGATGCACTAGGTATGACACCTAGATCGGATATGAACTCCTTCATCCAGACTCCTTCATTTGCTGCTTCCGAAGCAGCTATGTACTCCGCTTCACACGTAGATCCCGCCACAACGCTTTGTTTAGAACTGCACCAACTGACAGCTCCACCGTTCAATGTAAACACGTATCCAGTTTGCGATTTAGAATCGTTCGGATCAGTGTCAAAGCTTGCATCAACGTAACCATTTACGATGAGCTCTTTGTCACCTCCATAAACGAGAAACATATCCTTAGTCCTTTTCAGGTATTTCAGGATGTTCTTGACCGCTGTCCAGTGATCCACTCCTGGATTACTTTGGTACCTCCCTGCTAGACTTATAGCAAGGCACACATCAGGTCAGCTACACAACATTGCATACATGATAGATCCAATGGCTGAAGCATAGGGAACATCTTTCATCTTCTCTCTATCTTCTGCAGTGGTTGGGCATTGAGTCTTACTCAACTTCACACCTTGTAACACAGGCAAGAACCCTTTCTTTGCTTGATCCATTTTGAACTTCTTCAAAACTTTGTCAAGGTATGTGCTTTGTGAAAGTCCAATTAAGCATCTTGATCTATCTCTATAGATCTTGATGCCCATTATGTAAGCAGCTTCACCGAGGTCTTTCATTGAAAAACTCTTATTCAAGTATCCCTTTATGCTATCCAGAAATTCTATATCATTTCCAATCAGTAATATATCATTCACATATAATATCAGAAATGCTACAGAGCTCCCACTCACTTTCTTGTAAATACAGGCTTCTCCAAAAGTCTGTACAAAACCAAATGCTTTGATCACACTATCAAAGCGTTTATTCCAACTCCGAGAGGCTTGCACCAGTCCATAAATGGATCGCTGGAGCTTGCACACTTTGTTAGCTCCCTTTGGTTCGATAAAACCTTCCGGTTGCATCATGTACAACTCTTCTTCCAGAAATCCATTCAGGAATGCAGTTTTGACATCCATTTGCCAAATTTCATAATCATAAAATGCGGCAATTGCAAACATGATTTGGACAGACTTAAGCATCGCTACGGGCGAGAAGGTCTCATTGTAGTCAATCCCTTGAACTGTTCGAAAACCTTTCGCGACAAGTCGAGCTTTGTAGACAGTAAAATTACCGTCAGCGTCAGTCTTCTTCTTGAAGATCCATTTATTCTCTATTGCTTGCCGATCATCGGGCAAGTCAACCATAGTCCACACTTTGTTCTCATACAAGGATCCCATCTCAGATTTCATGGCCTCAAGCCATTTTGCGGAATCTGGGCTCACCATCGCTTCTTCATAGTTCGTAGGTTCGTTATGGTCTAGTAACATAACTTCCGAACAGGATTACCGTACCACTGCAGTGCGGATCTTACTCTGTTAACCTATGAGGTTCAAGAACAACTTGATCTGAAGTTTCATGATCATCATCATTAACTTCCTCACTAATTGGTGTAGGTGTCGCAGAAACCGGTTTCTGTGATGAACTACTTTCCAATAAGGGAGTAGGTACAGTTACCTCATCAAGTTCTACTTTCCTCCCACTCACTTCTTTCGAGAGAAACTCCTTCTCTAGAAAAACTCCGAATTTAGAAACAAAGGTCTTGCCTTCGGATTTGTGATAGAAGGTGTACCCAACAGTCTCCTTTGGGTATCCTATGAAGACACATTTCTCCGATTTGGGTTCGAGCTTATCAGGTTGAAGCTTTTTCACATAAGCATCGCAGCCCCAAACTTTAAGAAACGACAACTTTGGTTTATTTTGCCAAACCATAGTTCATAAGGCGTCGTATCAACGGATTTTGATGGTGTTCAATTTAACGTGAATGCAGTCGTCTCTAAAACATAACCCCAAAACGATAGCGGTAAATCAGTAAGAGACATCATAGATCGCACCATATCAAGTAAAGTACGATTACAACGTTCGGACACACCATTACGCTGTGGTGTTCCGTGTGGCGTGAGTTGCGAAACTATTCCACATTGTTTCAAATGTAGACCAAACTCGTAACTCAAATATTATCCTCCACGATCAGATCGTAGAAACTTTATTTTCTTGTTACGATGATTTTCAACTTCACTATGAAATTCTTTGAACTTTTCAAAAGTTTCAGACTTATGTTTCATTAAGTAGATATACCCATATCTGCTTAAATCATCTGTGAAGGTGAGAAAATAATGATACCCTCCACGAGCCTCAACATTCATCGGACCACATACATCTGTATGTATGATTTCCAACAAATCTGTTGCTCTCTCCATAGTTCCGGAGAACGGTGTTTTAGTCATCTTGCCCATGAGGCACGGTTCGCAAGTACCAAGTGATTCATAATCAAGTGGCTCCAAAAGTCCATCAGTATGAAGTTTCTTCATGCGCTTTACACCGATATGACCTAAACGGCAGTGCCACAAATAAGTTGCACTATCATTATCAACTCTGCATCTTTTGGCCTCAACATTATGAATATGTGTATCACTACTATCGAGATTCAATAAAAATAGACCACTCTTCAAGGGTGCATGACCATAAAAGATATTACTCATATAAATAGAACAACCATTATTCTCTGATTTAAATGAATAACCGTCTCGCATCAAACAAGATCCAGATATAATGTTCATGCTCAAAGCTGGCACCAAATAACAATTATTTAGGTCTAAACTAATCCCGAAGGTAGATGTAGAGGTAGCGTGCCGACCGCGATCACATCGACTTTGGAACAATTTCCCACGTGCATCGTCACCTCGTCCTTAGCCAATCTCCGCTTAATCCGCAGCCCTTGTTTCGAGTTGCAAATATTAGCAACAGAACCAGTATCAAATACCCAAGTGCTACTGCGAGCATTAGTAAGGTACACATCAATAACATGTATATCACATATACCTTTGTTCACCTTGCCATCCTTCTTACCCGCCAAATACTTGGGGCAGTTCCGCTTTCAGTGACCAGTCTACTTGCAGTAGAAGCACTCAGTTTCAGGCTTAGGTCCAGACTTGGGTTTCTTCTCCTGAGCAGCAACTTGCTTGCTGTTCTTCTTGAAGTTCCCCTTCTTCTTCCCTTTGCCCTTTTTCTTGAAACTAGTGGTCTTGTTGACCATCAACACTTGATGCTCCTTCTTGATTTCTACCTCCACAACCTTTAGCACTGCGAAGAGCTCGGGAATCGTCTTTTCCATCCCTTTCATGTTATAGTTCATCACGAAGCTTTTGTAGCTTGGTGGCAGTGATTGGAGAATTCTGTCAATGACGCTATCATCCGGAAGATTAACTCCCAGTTGAATCAAGTGATTATTATACCCAGACATCTTGAGTATATGCTCACTGATAGAACTATTCTCCTCTATCTTGTAGCTATAGAACTTATTGGAGACTTCATATCTCTCAATCCGGGCATTTGCTTGAAATATTAATTTCAACTCCTGGAACATCTCATATGCTCCATGACGTTCAAAACGTCGTTGAAGTCCCGGTTCTAAGCCGTAAAGCATGGCACACTGAACTATCGAGTAGTCATCAGCTTTGCTTTGCCAGACGTTCATAACATCTGGTGCTGCTCCTGCAGCAGGCCTGGCACCCAGCGGTGCTTCCAGGACGTAATTCTTCTGTGCAGCAATGAGGATAATCCTCAAGTTACGGACCCAGTCCGTGTAATTGCTACCATCATCTTTCAACTTTGCTTTCTCAAGGAACGCATTAAAATTCAACGGAACAACAGCACGGGCCATCTATCTACAATCGAACATAGACAAGCAAGATACTATCAGGTACTAAGTTCATGATAAATTTAAGTTCAGTTAATCATATTACTTAAGAACTCCCACTTAGATAGACATCTCTCTAATCCTCTAAGTGATCACGTGATCCAAATCAACTAAACCATGTCCGATCATCACGTGAGATTGAGTAGTTTCAATGGTGAACATCACTATGTTGATCATATCTACTATATGATTAATGCTCGACCTTTCGGTCTCCGTGTTCCGAGGCCATATCTGTTATATGCTAGGCTCGTAAAGTTTAACCTGAGTATTCCGCGTGTGCAACTGTTTTGCACCCGTTGTATTTGAACGTAGAGCCTATCACACCCGATCATGACGTGGTGTCTCAGCACAAAGAACTTTCGCAACGGTGCATACTCAGGGAGAACACTTATACTTTGATAATTTAGTGAGGGATCATCTTATAATGCTACCATCAATCAAAGCAAGATAAGATGCATAAAAGATAAACATCACATGCAATCAATATAAGTGATATGATATGGCCATCATCATCTTGTGCTTGTGATCTCCATCTCTGAAGCACCGTCATGATCACCATCGTCACCGGCGCGACACCTTGATCTCGATCGTAGCATCGTTGTCGTCTCGCCAATCTTATGCTTCTACGACTATCGCTACTACTTAGTGATAAAGTAAAGCATTACAGGGCGATTGCATTGCATACAATAAAGCGACAACCATATGGCTCCTGCTAGTTGCCGATAACTCGGTTACAAAACATGATCATCTCATACAATAAAATATAGCATTACGTCTTGACCATATCACATCACAACATGCCCTGTAAAAACAAGTTAGACGTCCTCTACTTTGTTGTTGCAAGTTTTACGTGGCTGCTACGGGCTTAGCAAGAACCGTTCTTACCTACGGATCAAAACCACAACGATAGTTTGTCAAGTTGGTGCTGTTTTAACCTTCGCAAGGACCAGGCGTAGCCACACTCGGTTCAACTAAAGTTGGACAAACTGACACCCGCTAGCCACCTTTGTGCAAAGCACGTCGGGAGAACCGGTCTCGCGTAAGTGTACGCGTAATGTCGGTCCAGGCCGCTTCGTCCAACAATACCATCGAACCAAACTATGACATGCTGGTAAGCAGTATGACTTATATCGCCCACAACTCACTTGTGTTCTACTCGTGCATATGACATCCTCGTATAAAACCAGGCTCGGATGCCACTGTTGGGGAACGTAGTAATTTCAAAAAAATTCCTACGCACACACAAGATCATGGTGATGCATAGCAATGAGAGGGGAGAGTGTTGTCCACGTACCCTCGTAGACCGAAAGCGGAAGCGTTAGCACAACGTGGTTGATGTAGTCGTACGTCTTCACGATCCGACCGATCAAGTACCGAACGTACGGCACCTCCGAGTTCAGCACACGTTCAGCCCGACGACGTCCCTCGAACTCCGATCCAGCCGAGTGTTGAGGGAGAGTTTTGTCAGCACGACGGCGTGGTGACAATGTTGATGTTCTACCAACGCAGGGCTTCGCCTAAGCACCGCTACAGTATTATCAAGGTGGACTATGGTGGAGGGGGGCACCGCACACGGTTGGGAGAGATCAACTGATCAACTTGTGTGTCTAGAGGTGCCCCTTGCCCCGTATATAAAGGAGCAAGGGGGGTGCAGCCGGCCAAGGGAGGCGCGCAGAGGAGTCCTACTCCCACCGAGTAGGACTCCCCCCCTTTCCTAGTTGGAATAGGATTCGGGAGGGGGAAAGAGGAGGGAGAGAAGGAAGGGGGCGCGCGGCCCAGCCCTGGCCGCCTCTCCTCTTCTCCATAAAGGCTCACTAAGGCCCATTTACCTCCCGGGGGGTTCCGGTAACCTCCCGGTACTCCGATAAAATCCCGATTTCACCCGGAACACTTCCGATATCCAAACATAGGCTTCCAATATATCAATCTTCATGTCTCGACCATTTCGAGACTCCTTGTCATGTCCGTGATCACATCCGGGACTCCGAACAACCCTCTGTACATCAAAACATATAAACTCGTCATATAGCTGTCATCGTAACGTTAAGCATGCGGACCCTACGTGTTCGAGAACTATGTATACATGACCGAGACACGTCTCCGGTCAATAACCAATAGCGGAACCTGGATGCTCATATTGGCTCCCACATATTCTACAAAGATCTTTATCGGTCAGACCGCATAACAACATACGTTGTTCCCTTTATCATCGGTATGTTACTTGCCCGAGATTCGATCATCGGTATCTCAATACCTAGTTCAAACTCACATCGGCAAGTCTCTTTACTCGCATCTTGTAATACATCATTCCGCAACTAACTCATTAGTTGCAATGCTTGCAAGGCTTAAGTGATGTGCATTACTGAGAGGGCCCAGAGATACCTCTCCGACAATTGGAGTGACAAATCCTAATCTTGAAATATGCCAACCCAACAAGTACCTTCGGAGACACCTGTAGAGCTCCTTTATAATCACCCAGTTACGTCGTGACGTTTGGTAGCACACAAAGTGTTCCTCCGGTAAACGGGAGTTGCATAATCTCATAGTCACAGGAACATGTATAAGTCATGAAGAAAGCAATAGCAACATACTAAACGATCGAGTGTTAAGCTAACAGAATGGGTCATGTCAATCACATCATTCTCCTAATGATGTGATCCCGTTAATCAAATGACAACTCATGTCTATGGCTAGGAAACATAACCATCTTTGATCAACGAGCTAGTCAAGTAGAGGCATACTAGTGACAATTTGTTTGTCTATGTATTCACACATGTATTATGTTTCCGGTTAATACAATTCTAGCATGAATAATAAACATTTATCATGATATAAGGAAATAAATAATAACTTTATTATTGCCTCTAGGGCATATTTCCTTCAGGAGGGGGCAGCGACGGAGCGGCAGGACGACGGGGAGGGGCGGCAGGACGGCGAGGAGGGGAGGCGACGGGGCGGCAGGATGGCAGGGAGGGGCTGCGACGGGGAAAGGGGACGGGCGGCGGCGGCGGGCTGGTGGGTGAGAGAGAGAGAGAGAGAGGGCGCAGGCGTTCACGGCGGGGGGAGGTTAGCGATTCAACGCCGTGCCCGGGTGGGCCCCCTACCCTCTTTGCCGTCAGCCTAGCGGACGGCAAAGAATTGTTTGCCGTCAGCCAGCGGACGGCAAATAAAAGCCAGACGGCAAAGAGCTGGCCTAGCCACATCCTTGCGTCTATGGGCCCACAAGGTTCTTTGTCGTTGGCGAGCTGACGGCAAAGAACTCTTTGCCGTCCGCGAGCTGACGACAAAGAACTCTTTGCCGTCCATTAGCTATTTCTTTGCCGTCCTCTTTGGAAAACCTGACGACAAAGAAGCTCTTTGCCGTCAGCTAGCTGACGGCAAAGAAGTGGATTCCAGTAATGTTGGGGTTTATTCAAACACATATTTACCTGCCGTTCTCAAACTGTGAAGAAGGCAAATCCGACTAACGAAAAGACACACGTGATCCAAATGTGCGGGGGTTTAGGGATCCAGACGAGGGGTAGGAGTACTTTTCCTTCCATGACTCTCCCCGAGTCGGTTAGGGGGTGGCAG
Organism: Aegilops longissima; assembly: GCA_021605205.1. Taxonomy (NCBI): domain Eukaryota; kingdom Viridiplantae; phylum Streptophyta; class Magnoliopsida; order Poales; family Poaceae; genus Aegilops; species Aegilops longissima. Next base: position 618,287,566 of record CM038680.1, read on the forward strand.
TCGACCTGGTTCTATTGCCGAGATGTTCCGGCTCCTGGTCAGTCGACTGATCTTCTTCCATTCACCATGGACCGAGTCCGCCAACCCTTTTCATTGACCGTGACTCCATCAGAGAAAGGAGAGGTGTCAACATTAGTCGACCGGGTAGTCCAACTAGTCCGTGATGGCGTGACTGACATGGATTTGTTGGAGGTGTTTCTCAGTTGACGCATCTAGCCTCTCCAAGCCCGCGATCATCCGATGTGGATGTACTCGAGCGCTAATGACACCACTCGTGTCCACCCAGAGGAGGTCACGGAGAAGACGGTGGCATAATGGTTGCGGAGCATCACTGGAAACAAAGACAACCCCAGGGGGTCCAGAAGAGTTTTACCATTCAACGCCGACAATGAGCCGGACAAGGTCTGACCTTTGTTACCGAGTGCATTTTTATTTTGATTTGCAACTGTCCTTGAAACCTATTGATGCTTGTTTAACTCCTTGCTTTCAGATTTATACTAAGATGTACTCGATGCCAAACGGGGAGCAAGTCCAGGAGGGAACGGAGAGCACAGACGAGAGTGGCGACTGGCAATCCCCTGATGACAATGATGATGACAGTGATGACTCGGACAACAGTGAGGAAGTCGACTCACCACCTCACTCAGAATGGCGATCCAAACAGTCTCAAGACCCTGCAGGCGGCCGTGGCAAGGCAGCTCCTCCAAGCACACAAGTGCAAAAACACACTCGGATTTCGTCTCCGGAACCGTCTGAAAAGGCCGCCAAGCAGCCCAAGGTCGCCCCCTCAAAGCCTCGGAAGGCCTTGCCCAAGATCAAGGTGGATGTTCCCGTCACTTCTGCGTAAGTGTTTTGCTTTCCCTCTTTGCTTTTGCTTTTGCTCGAGAACTCCTATGTTTGTTGTCGACTCATTCGCTTGTCTGACCGAGTGAATTCTGAAACATTCAGTGCTGCTACTTTTGGGACCTCCATGGACATTTACAAGGATCAAGACGATGAGGAAACTAAAGATGCGGCCACTTCCAAAGCGGGTACAACTCTACAATCTTGCCCTCACTTTGTCAATTGAGCTGTCGGTCGACCGAACTCTTACGGTCGAGTCTTTTGCAGCACCACCAAGTCTCATTGAACTCCCAGACGATGACGAAGATGTGCCCCAGAGGACCACGGGAAGAAAGGGCAGGACTTCTAGCAGGAGGGTGCCTGCCAGCAAGGTACCTCAGTCGACATCAGCGCTAGAACCAGTGATCCAGCAATCCGGAGATCCAATTCGGGCTTCTGTTTCCTTTGTCGATCCTGTGTCGACTGATCGTCCTTCGGCGTCTACCGCCCAAGTCCTTGCTCCGTCCATGCAACTCCATGCCTCAGATCCCCTGGCTGCTTTGACTGTTCCAACAACTCCGATCTTTGTTACCAATCATGTCCTAGAGGACAAAGTGAGCACTGATAAGGAAGCTATACGCCAAGCAGGCCTCATGATGGAGCAAATGAAGGTGGTGCATGAAGCTAGCAAGGCTGCCTATGATGCCAGCTCTGCTCTTGAAACCAATGTCTAGGTGAGTTGATTTCCGATTGATCTTTCAGCTTGATCTTTGCCCTGTTAGGATATGGTACTTGAAAACTGTTGGTTTATTATTCGTAAGATGTCCGTGGATGAGCGTTTTGAAACCTTTAATGTGCATCTATCATGAGTCTGCACCTTGCATCGTTCACCCACTGGGTGCTTTAACTTTTGCTGAATATTTCTTCCACTTGAGTCGACTAGGTCGCGTCGAGTGTATCCTTGAATCAGTGGGGGCACGCAGAGTGCACCCACTGGGTGTAGTCCCCGAGACTGCCGTCGAATGTTTGATTCGGCGGGGGTCTTTGCCAAATGTCTCTTTATAGTTCTTCCACTCGGTCTAGACAGGTCGTGCCGAGTGGGATCCGGACCAGTGGGGGCACGCCAAGTGCACCCACTGGCTGTAGTCCCCGAGACCGCGGTCGACTGCGGGTAGTCGGCAGTGGTCTGAGAGTAAGTGTTGTCGTCTTTTTTTTTACTCCGACTGGATGGACCATGTCGAGTGGGAAGCCGAACCAGTGGGGGCACACCAAGTGCACCCACTGGGTGTAGTCCACGAGACTACTGTTGAATGTTTGATGGCAGTAGTCTTAGAACTCTTTTTATCGTAATGACTTGAACTTGTATCTTATCGCTCGGAAGCAACCGATCTTTGTTCCTGTCGACTGACGTGTCTTATTGCAGAGATCTTGTGAGCTCAGGGCTCAGTTTGCTGAATTGGAGAGGAAATAGATCCAGCTTAATCTCGACCTGGAGTTGGCAAAAGGAGAACTTGCAGAAGGCTAAGGATGAAGCAGCTGCCATGGGAGGTAATAACTAATCGATTGTTCTCCTTGTCATCTTTTTCTTTTCGTCTTTTGAACCGAGTGACTCCACTCGAACAGATGTGCGTAGTGACAACAAACAACTCCAAGCTCGTCTGAAGAATGTTATTTCTTTAGACAAAATGAAGCAGGCTCTGGAGCAAAAGGACCTCGACCTTGCAGCAGTGCAGAAGACGGCGCGAGAGAAAACTGAACTTGCTGACAAGAAGCTGGCTATAATCGGCAGGTTAGAAGAAGAAAATGCCAAGCTGAAGACTGCCATTGATGAAGCCAACAAAGAAGTCGTGCACCTCAATAAGGACAAGGTGGCCCTGACCGACAAGGTTGGAGATCTCACTCGGAGGAGGGACGAACTGGAGGCTTATCTGGGAGGACTCGCCAAGAAGATGTTCCTTATGCTTGAAGGTACTTTCCCTTGTCCGATTGATTTGCAGCTGCCGACTCATCAAACAACTGTCAACTCATCTTTTTCTGTGTGTGCAGAATTCTATCGAAACTTCGAGGAAGAGACTGGGCAGACTAAGACAAACCTGGACCCCATCAACTCCCCCGTCAAGGAAAAAGCTGCGATGAATGTGCTGCGACTGGAATCCTGCCTCGCCAGCGTCACGGACTATCTTGCTTGGCTGAAAGTGGCGGTATCACGGATTGACATGGAGCTCTGGCCAGGTGTGACATTCCAGAATGACCTCGAGTCTCTGATGACTCGACTCAATGAAATCCCTGGTCGAGTGCAGGCGTGGAAAAAGTCATCTGCTCGGTGCGGTGCTGACGTGGCCCTGTCTCTGGTCCGTGTCCACGACAAGGAAGTTAGAGAAGAGAAGCTGGCTGCACTCAAGGTCGCCAATACCAAGAAGCTTCAATTCCAGTCCTTCATGGAGACCTTCATCGACGCTGCCACTCGAATTGTTGATGGAATCAACCTGGATGACTTCATCGAGCCAGCTAGCCCTCCTCCCACCGAATGAACAAACTTAACGCCTCACTTTTATTTTCCTCGGAATGCCGAGTGATTTTGTAATCGTTAAACTCTTTCAGGCCTGACGCCCAAGTACTTATGTTCGCGGTTCTGAACCTTGCTAGATTTATCCGAACTTGGTTTTTCTTTGGATATGGTTGCTTTGTCTTTAGCACTTTCAGATCTTTTAACTCCGAGTGAAGCTTGATTCTTCACTCGGAATAGACATTGTACTTGTGGCGCAGCTCTGGAGAGGACCGCAGACATGAGCCCTAGGTGCAGCACATGACCTGCACCTCGTCGTCCTTGCGGATCGGGATAGAGAGGATGTTGTACTTGTGACGCAGCTCCAACAAGAGGGCCGCGAATATGAGCACTATGTGCTGCACATGACCTGCACCTCGTCGTCCTTGCGGATCGGGATGGAGCGGACGTTGCACTTGTGACGCAGCTCGGAGCATTTTGCGAATCGGATTCGCGGCTAAGTCCTCGAGTGGGAGTATTGCTCTCCACTCGGAGTATTTTTTGTAACTTAGGCGAGTACGGGGTCGCAGCTAAGTCCCCGAGTGGGAGGATTGCTCTCCACTCGGAGTATTTTTTGTAACTTAGGCGAGTACATGGTCGCAGCTAAGTCCCCGAGTGGGAGGATTGCTCTCCACTCGGAGTATTTTGTGACTTAGGCGAGTACGGGTGAGGGAGTCCTGGATTAGGGGGTATCTGGACAGCCGGACTGTATACAACGTCCGGACTATTGAAGCGTGAAGATACAAGACTCAGAACTTCGGCCCGTGTCCGGATGGGACTTTCCTAGGCGTGGAAGGCAAGCTTGGCGATCCGGATATTATATTTCCTTCCTTGTAACCGACTCCATGTAAACCCTAGCCCTCTCCGGTGCCTATATAAACCGGAGAGGTTGGTCCTTAGAAGGCCGATCATAATTACAATCATACCATCATAGGCTAGCTTCTAGGGTTTAGCTTCTACGATCTCGTGGTAGATCTACTCTTGTACTACCCATATCTTCAATATTAATCAAGCAGGAAGTAGGGTTTTACCTCCATCAAGAGGGCCCGAACCTAGGTAAACATTGTGTCCCTTGCTTCTTGTTACCATCAGCCTAGACGCACAGATCAGGACCCCCTACCCGAGATCCGCCGGTTTTGACACCGACATTGGTGCTTTCATTAAGAGTTCCTCTGTGTCGCCGCTACAAGGCTCGATGGCTCCTCCAGTCATTGTCAACGCACGATCCCGGGTGAGACCTTCCTCCCCGGACAGATCTTCGTCTTCGGCGGTTTACCGCAGCCAACTCGCTTGGCTATCCGAGCAGATCGACACCACGCTCGCCACCAGATCAGGTTCGGAAACCTGAGCTACACGATGGACATTCGCGGACACTTGATCTTCGATGGATTCGGGCCTATGCCAGGAGCACCGGACAGTCACGACGAGCACAGCTTAGACCTGCTGTCGGACGAAGCCCGGGTATCACCCCCGCAGTAGCCCCGGACCTAAATCCGGAGCAGGTTGCGCTGCCTAAGGACGGAGGGATGGACCCCGCCCCGCAGGTCGCGCACTCATCGGCGGTGGAGCCGAACACTGGCCTTAACTCTGTGGTGGCCTGTGACTCCGGACCCCCGGATTTGTATCTGGACGCCGGTTCCAATCCGCGCACTCCCGAGCCAGCCGAGCCAGTTGGGCTCCGTAATGGAGTTCACCGCTGCGGATATCTTCCAGCACTCACCCTTTGGCGATATGCTGGACTCATTAAAGTCTCTCTCTTTGTCAGGAGGCTCTCGGCCGAACTATGTCCGGCTCGAGTGGGAGGCAAGCGATGAGGAATTCGCTGCCCACCCACCACCCACTTCATTGCCACGGTCGATGATTTAACCGAGGTACTCGAATTGACTCAAGACATCGACGGTATGGACGATTTATGCAGGAGAAGAACATGACCACCGCTCACTGGGCAGTGGACAGCCACCTCTTCCTATGATATATATATGGTGCACACTCCGAAGGAAACAAATGGCAATGAGGCCACGGAGGATAAAACCTCAGGGAAAAAAGCAAAGAACGGGCGTGGTTGGCGCCACTCCAAGCCCCGCCACAGCAATACCGGCCCAGGAGACGAAAACAATCCGAATGGTGCCGAAGAAGAATACAACCCTGATCGGCCCGCCTTCGAGCAGGCCGAACAGAGGATGAGCAGGTCAGCCTGTAAGAATGCAGACGACGACGAATACCCGGAGGAGGACAGCTACATGCCCCTCTCAAGAAGAGATTAGCCTCGGCGATGAGGAGTTCGGCATGCCCGAGGATCCCGTGAGAGCAGAGCGCTTGCCGCCGGCTTATAGCCACCGCGAGGAGCTCGAAAAGAAGCAGCAAAGAACTCCAAGCTGATCAAGACCTGCTCACGATAGATGGATCAAGTCCCGACAGCCAAGGAATACGGACTCGAGCACCACGGCGGCTGACCGCCACCTCGTGGCCGGATAAACGGCATATCAGTCTGCGATACCAGCCAATACCCCACGCCAACATACTACGCCCGGGCAACAAACAGACAGCTAAGATCGATCTACGGATCGCGGCGCGCCGCGACGCAACGACGCACCGCCACGCGGATACACCTTCAACAAGTCCGCCGGGTCGAACATAGCCACCCGAGCAATTCGACCTGCATAGCCACATAGCCCGCACAGTAGGCGCCGCGGCACCCTCTCTTTCTCGACGAAGTAATGGATCATGAATTCCCGTAAGGGTTCAAACCAGAACATCGAATCATACGATGGCACAACAGACCCGCAGATGGATCAAGATTTTTCTCCATATTAACATGGCCTGCAGAGATGACCTACATGCCATCAAGTATCTTCCCGCTAAGCTCAAAGGACCAGCCCGACATCGCTAAACAGCCTGCCAAAGAAATTCCATTGGCAGTTGGGAAAACTCGAAGACGATTCTCGAAAACTTCCAGGCACATACGCGCGCGACCACCGGACTCATGACCTGAGCCACATTACTCAACAGCCCGGAGAGTCAGCCAGAAATTCGACTCGGTTCCAACTAAAAGAACCAAATAGTCGATCGCTCGACGCCAAGCCTGGCGGCTTTTAAGCATAATTTCCGTGACGAGTGGCTCGCCGACACCTCGCCAGAAAACCCAAGTCCATGGCAGCTCACAACACTAATGACCCGCTTTTGCGCGGCGAGGACAGTTGGTTGGCTCGCAGCAGCACTACGCCACATTCTGGCACTTCGGATGGCCACGACAATAAAGGCAAACCATGGCGTAACAGACATAAGTGACGGAACAACGGCGACAACACTGAAGACATGGCAGTCAACGCCGGATTCAGCGGATCCAAGCCCGGTCAGCGGAAGAATTCGTTCAAAAGAAATAATCGGGACCGCCCGATGCCGACCGTGATATCGAGCGCTGTACAAATTCATGGCACCCCGGACAAGCCAGCCAACCACACCAATAGATATTGCTGGGTATTCAAATAGGCTGGCAAAATAAACGCCGAAGACAAGGACAAGGGGCTGCACAGTGACGATGACGAGGAGCCCCGACGTTCGAACACGGAGGGACAGAAGAAATCCCCCTCCCCCCCAGGTGAAAACGGTCAACATGATCTACGCCACGCACATCCCCAAGCGGGAACGGAAGCGGGCACTACGGGCCGTCTATGTGATGGAGCCAGTCGCCCCCAAATTCAACCCATGGTCAGCTTGTCTGATCACCTTTGATCGTAGGGATCACCCCACTAGCATCTGTCACGGCGGCTCGGCCGCACTGGTCCTAGACCCAATCATCGACGGATTCCACCTCACGCGCATCCTTATGGACGTTGGCAGCAGCCTGAACCTGCTTTATCAGGACACAGTGCGCAAAATGGGCATTGACCCTTCAAGGATCAAGGCCACCAAAACCACCTTTAAAGGTTGATTCCTGGAGTAGAGGCCCGCTGCACGGGCTCTATAACATTGGAAGTGGTCTTCGGATCTCCGGATAAATTCCGAAGCAAATAGCTAATCTTTGATATCGTCCCTTTCCGCAGTGTTTACCACGCACTGCTCGGACGAACCGCATTCGCTAGATTCAATGCGGTACCACACTGCGCATACCTCAAGCTCAAGATGCCGGGACCACGCAGGGTCATAACAAGGAACGGAAATATGGACCGCTCTCCCAGCAGAAGAACATACCGCAGCCCTCGCGGCGGAAGTACAATGCGGCCTCCTCTGACAAACCAATCCGGCGACAACAACTTCAAGCACCGTCAAGAGAGTCCAGAGCACCCCGCAACAGGATCATCAGGCACGCCAAGAGCGCGACTAGCAGTCCGGCCTCCGCTTAAGCCCCATCAAAGCAGCATTTGTGCGACGCGTACACAATTACGCGCTCAAGATACCATGGGCGTAGGCGGAGGCGCAACAACAACTCAGTCAACAGTGCGGGATAACCGCCACATACCTTCATAACCCGTCCTTCTTCTTTTTCAGGACATTGCTTTAGAGTAGCCTATTCAGAAGAGCCGGATTGCCGGACTTATATAGGAGATAAAACCAAGGAGGCAACAGGCTTCGCGCATAGAGGGAAACACCCAGGTGGAATCTATTTACGATCGTTATACCTGTTTTATATATCCACACGCAGCCTGCCTCTGGATAGGACATGTTAAATAGTCCTATTCATCTCTGCTTAATGCATTCATTGTAAACATACGCTTAAACGTATTTTCATCAATGGGAGATTATATATAGTGTCAGCTAATTATCCTTATTTGAACATTTTTCTTACAAATGTTTCTTTGATATTGCATCCGTACACTTTGGTACGGTCCGTTTTCCAGGGGCTTCCTATGGTGCCCCGTTCTACGGAGAATAAAGTCCGAACACTTTGAACAGTGCGGCACCCCGAACTTATAGCACTATATGCATCAGCTCCGAATCATGTCTTGGGTCTACAGTTGGGTTAGCCCGGATCCCTTGTTTTGGTACCTTACGTTCCGTTATATCGGCTAAGGTAGCGCAGGGAGAACTACTGCGATTGTGTCCCGGTTCTTCCGGACGAGCACCTCAGTAGAGAAAGCCGAAAACCGACAGGCATGATGAGGCGAGAGCTAGTCGCTGTTCAAGAGGTCTTAAAATCCTTAAAGATTTTTTCCGCTTTTAGGCGATGAGTCGGCCTTGTCTGATTTAGGCGTATATAGCGCCCCAATTCGGCCCTCCGAATTCTAGGGGCTTCGCCGAAATTTAAAATTATAGACTTCTATGGCTAAGTGAAAGTTATAAAGCCACATAGTCCGAGTGCCTTGTTCGCTGCGTCGGATACCTCTGTAAGGGACCAAACATTTGGATAAAGAGTATATGGGTTGTTCCAGGAACACCCCGCTACTAGGTACGTGGGGGCGGAAGCCGACGACTGGCCTACTTTCAGAATTTGATAAACAGCCGCACAAGTGGAAATATTTTAAATCAAAATAGTGCTACATAGCACAGGCAACTCCGTCCTTAATTTACAACAGCGGCATAGGTACATTTAGTCAAAGCTCTTGTCTTTAGTACATTCGTCGACCACGAGACGAGCGCCCTTCATAACGCCATCATAGTACTTCTCGGGATGGCGATGCGCCTTGCCCTCCGGCCGCCCGCCCTTCACCAGCTTTCTCCGCATCCAGCTTGCCCCAATGCACCTTCGCACGGGCAAAGGCCCGCTGGCACCTCAATGCAAACGGATCGCTTGATTACTTCAAGCCGCGCGCATTTACCATCCGCGTGATCAGCCAAGTAGCTAGTAGGCGGGGGCTCACCAGCCACATCCGGACTATGAAATCTTTCATAGCCACTTCGCTGCCCTCAGGAGTTCACCAACCGCTTGCTTGGTCACCAGAGGCGTTATGTTCGCCCAAAGATATCGGGACCGTAATAGCTTCTCCGCTAAGCTCCCTTGATGTCTACTACACAACCTTCTTCTTGTAGACGTTGTTGGGCCTGCAAGTGCACAGGTTTATAGGACAGTAGCAAATTTCCCTCAAGTGGATGACCTAAGGTTTATCAATCCGTGGAGGCGAGGGATGAAGATGGTCTCTCTCAAGCAACCCTGCAACCAAATAACAAAGAGTCTCTTGTGTCCCCAACACACCCAATACAATGGTAAATTGTATAGGTGCACTAGTTCGGCGAAGAGATGGTGATACAAGTGCAATATGGATGGTAGATATAGGTTTTTGCGGATTTCGGGTTCCGGCAGACCCTTGAGGTTCGAACACTGGGGTGCGCGCGGAGATCTCGCCCTCGACCTACCTGCACCCCGCCGCCTCGCTTGGATCTAAACTATGAAAGGAACAACACAAGAGACGCAAGGTTTATACTAGTTCGGGCCACCATTATGGTGTAATACCCTACTCTAGTTTGTGGTGTGGTGGATTGCCTCTTGGGCTGATGATGATGAACAATACAAGGAAGAACAGCCTCGCGAGGGTCTGTTCTTGGCCGGGCGATGAACTGCTAGGAGGAGTTCAGCCGCCTTCTCTCTCTCTCTCTCTAGATTGCTTAACCTCTAGCACCGTTCTGGATTCCGGTTCAAGCTCTCTCTCTCTCTACCCTGTGGGTGGCTTGTCCTATTTATAGGCGAAGGCCCTGGGCCTCTTCCCCAAATATTGAGCGGGAAGGGCGCCAACATTTGGCCATTTTGTAGGGGAACATCTGGTACACTTATCCTGACTAAAGTTGGTCCTCGCGTGTCAAAGGCTCTGGTGGTGACGCCGGCTTGGGCTCCACAATGACTTCCTTCCTGCCGTTGGGCTGGTCTTGGTCTTGTTGCACCGAAAGGGATGCCTTTGCTTGATGCCCTCGCTGCGCTTGCTCCTTTGCACCAAAGAGGAAAGGAGGACATCGCGCTGGCTGGCGCCCACTGGTGCCCTTGGTCGCCATGGCTTGCGCCATGGGCAGCTGTGAGGTACCCGCTTGATCTCTCCGCCTCCTCGAGCCAGCCTGATGAGGCTGTGCACGAGGAAGCTCCTCGTCAGTCCGCCTCATGAGGCTTGGCCCTCGCGAGGGTCTTGAGCTTGTGCCGATGAAGATGGGCCGTGATGGTCCCCATTTTAGCCACGCCAGCAGCCGCAGCAGGCAAGTCTGGGACCCCGCTCCTGAACGCCGACAGAGCCCTGCCCAAGGCGTGCCCGGACTTGGCCGAGCAGAGAAGCGAAAGGGCAGTCTAAGCGCCATGGGCCCTAACAGCTCATGTGACCTTGGGCGCCAAGGTGGCGGTTGATTGTGAAGGAAATATGCCCTAGAGGCAATAATAAAGTTATTATTTATTTCCTCATATCATGATAAATGTTTATTATTCATGCTAGAATTGTATTACCCGGAAACATGATACATGTGTGAATACATAGACAAACATAATGTCACTAGTATGCCTCTACTTGACTAGCTCATTAATCAAAGATGGTTATGTTTCCTAACCATAGACATGTGTTGTCATTTGATTAACGGGATCACATCATTAGGAGAATGATGTGATTGACTTGACCCATTCCGTTAGCCTAGCCCTTGATCGTTTAGTATATTGCTATTGCTTTCTTCATAACTTATACAAAGTTCCTAAAACTATGAGATTATGCAACTCCCGTTTATCGGAGGAACACTTTGTGTGCTACCAAATGTCACAACGTAACTAGGTGATTATAAAGGTGCTCTACAGGTGTCTCCGAAGGTACATGTTGGGTTGGCGTATTTCGAGATTAGGTTTTGTCACTCCGATTGTCGGAGAGGTATCTCTGGGCCCTCTCGGTAATACACATCACTTAAGCCTTGCAAGCATTGTAACTAATGAGTTAGTTACGGGATGATGTATTACGGAACGAGTAAAGAGACTTGCCGGTAATGAGATTGAACTAGGTATTGGATACCGACGATCGAATCTCGGGCAAGTAACATACCGATGACAAAGGGAACAACATATGTTGTTAAGCGGTTTGACCGATAAAGATCTTCGTAGAATATGTAGGAGCCAGTATGAACATCCAGGTTCCACTATTGGTTATTGACCAGAAACAGTTCTAGGTCATGTCTACATAGTTCTCGAACCCGTAGGGTCCGCACGCTTAACGTTACGATGAAAGTTTTATTATGAGTTTAGAAGTTTTGATGTACCGAAGGTTGTTCGTAGTCCCGGATGTGATCACGGACACGACGAGGAGTCTCGAAATGGTCGAGACATAAAGATCGATATATTGGACGACTATATTCGACACCGAAGTGTTCCGGTGATTTCGGAGAAAACCGGAGGCCGGAGGGTTACCGGAACCCCCCCGGGAGGAGTATTGGGCCTTATGGGCTTTAGTGGAGAGAGAGAGGGCAGCCAGATGGGCTGCACGCCCTCCCCTCTGGTCCGACTGGACTAGGAGAGGGGGGCGCCTCTTCCCTCTCCTCTCTCCCCTTCCTTTCCCTCCTAGTAGGAGTAGGAAAGAGGAGTCCTACTCCTACTAGGAGGAGGACTCCTCCTCCTGGCGCGCCCACAAGGGCCGCCGGCCTCCCCCTTGCTCCTTTATATACGGGGCAGCGGCACCCTAGAACACACAAGTTGATCTTCGTGATCGCTCTTTAGCCGTATGCGGTGCCCCCTCCACCATATTCCACCTCGGTCATATCATCGCGGAGTTTAGGCGAAGCCTGCGTCGGTAGAACATCATCATCGCCACCACGCCGTCGGTTTGTGGAACTCATCCCCGACACCCTGCTGGATCGGAGTCCGGGATCGCCATCGAGCTGAACGGTGCATAACACGGAGGTGCCGTCGCTCGATGCTTGGATCGGTCGGATCGTGAAGACGACGACTACATCAACCGTGTTGTCATAACGCCTCGCTTTCGGTCTCACGAGGGTACGTGGACACACTCTCCTCTCGCTACTATGCATCACCATGATCTTGCGTGCGTAGGGATTTTTTGAAATTACTACGCTTCCCAACAGTGGTATCGAGCCTGGTTTTATGCGTTGATGTTATATGCACGAGTAGAACACAAGTGAGTTGTGGGCGATACAAGTCATACTGCTTACGAAAATGTCATACTTTGGTTCGGAGGTATTGTTGGATGAAGCGCCCGACCGACATTACGCCAGACGCTTACGCGAGACTGGTTCTACCGATGTGCTTTGCACACAGTGGCTGGCGGTGTCAGTTTCTCCAACTTTAGTTGAACTAAGTATGGCTACGCCCGTCCTTGCGAACGTTAAAACAACACTAACTTGACGAACTATCGCTGTGGTTTTGATGCGTAGGTAAGAACGGTTCTTGCTCAGCCCGTAGCAGCAGCCACGTAAAACTTGCAACAACAAAGTAGAGGACGCCTAACTTGTTTTTGCAGGCATGTTGTGATGTGATATGGTCAAGACGTGATGCTATATTTTATTGTATGAGATGATCATGTTTTGTAATCAAGTTATCGGCAATCGCGGGAGCCATATGGTTGTCGCTTTATTGTATGAAATGCAATCGCCCTGTAATTGCTTTACTTTATCACTAAGCGGTAGCGATAGTCGTAGAAGCAATAGTTGTCGAGACGACAACGATGCTACAATGGAGATCAAGGTGTCGCGCCGATGACGATGGTGATCATGACGGTGCTTCAGAGATGGAGATCACAAGCACAAGATGATGGTGGCCATATCATATCACTTATATTGATTGCATGTGATGTTTATCCTTTATGCATCTTATCTTGCTTTGATTGACGGTAGCATTTTAAGATGATCTATCACTAAATTATCAAGAAGTGTTCTCCCTGAGTATGCACCATTGCCAAAGTTCGTCGTGCCCAGACACCACGTGATGATCGGGTGTGATAAGCTCAACGTCCATCTACAACGGGTGCAAGCCAGTTTTGCACACGCGGAACACTCAGGTTAAACTTGACGAGCCTAGCATATGCAGATATGGCCTCGAACACGGAGACCGAAGGTCGAAAGCGTGAATCATATAGTAGATATGATCAACATAGTGATGTTCACCATTGAAAACTACTCCATCTCACGTGATGATCGGTTATGGTTTAGTTGATTTGGATCACATGATCACTTAGATGACTAGAGAGATGTCTGTCTGAGTCGGAGTTCTTAAGTAATATGATTAATTGAACTTAAATTTATCATGAACTTAGTACCTCATAGTATTTTGCTTATCTATGTTTGTTGTAGATAGATGCCTCGTGCTGTTGTTCCGTTGAATTTTAATGCGTTCCTTGAGAAAGCAAAGTTGAAAGATGATGGTAGCAATTACACGGAATGGGTCCGTAACTTGAGGATTATCCTCATTGCTGCACAGAAGAATTACATCCTGGAAGCACCGCTGGGTGCCAGGCCTGCTGCAGGAGCAACGCGAGATGTTATGAACGTCTGGCAGAGCAAAGCTGATGACTACTCAATAGTTCAGTGTGCCATGCTTTACGGCTTAGAACCGGGTCTTCAACGATGTTTTGAACGTCATGGAGCATATGAGATGTTCCAGGAGTTGAAGTTAATATTTCAAGCAAATGCCCGGATTGAGAGATATGAAGTCTCTAATAAGTTCTATAGCTGCAAGATGGAGGAGAATAGTTCTGTCAGTGAGCATATACTCAAAATGTCTCGGTATAATAATCACTTGATTCAACTAGGAGTTAATCTTCCGGATGATAGCGTCATTGACAGAATTCTCCAATCACTGCCACCAAGCTACAAGAGCTTCGTGATGAACTATAATATGCAAGGGATGAACAAGACAATTCCCGAGCTCTTCACGATGCTAAAAGCTGCGGAGGTAGAAATCAGGAAGGAGCATCAAGTGTTGATGGTCAACAAGACCACTAGTTTCAAGAAAAAGGGCAAAGGGAAGAAGAAGGGGAACTTCAAGAAGAACAACAAGCAAGTTGCTGCTCAGGAGAAGAAACCCAAGTCTGGACCTAAGCCTGAAACTGAGTGCTTCTACTGCAAGCAAGCTGGTCACTGGAAGCGGAACTGCCCCAAGTATTTGGCGGATAAGAAGGATGGCAAGGTGAACAAAGGTATATGTGATATACATGTTATTGATGTGTACCTTACTAGAGCTCGCAGAGCACTGGTATTTGATACTGGTTCTGCTAATATTTGCAACTCAAACAGGGACTACGGAATAAGTGAACACCGCCAAGGACGAGGTGACGATGCGTGGGAATGGTTCCAAAGTCGATGTGATCGCGGGTCGGCACGCTACCTCTACATCTACCTTCGGGATTAGTTTTAGACCTGAATAATTGTTATTTGGTGCCAGCGTTGAGCATAAACATTATATCTGGATCTTGTTTGATGCAAGACGGTTATTCATTTAAATCAGAGAATAATGGTTGTTCTATTTATATGAGTAATATCTTTTATGGTCATTGAGGGAGTCCCGGATTAGGGGGTGTCCGGATAGCCGAACTATCACCGTTGGCCGGACTCCTGGACTATGAAGATACAAGATTGAAGACTTCGTCCCGTGTCCGGATGGGACTTTCCTTGGCGTGGAAGGCAAGCTTGGCGATACGGATATGTAGATCTCCTACCATTGTAACCGACTCTGTAACCCTAACCTATCCGTGTCTATATAAACCGGAGGGTTTTAGTCCGTAGGACGAACAACAATCATACCATAGGCTAGCTTCTAGGGTTTAGCCTCTTTGATCTCGTGGTAGATCTACTCTTGTACTACCCATATCATCAATATTAATCAAGCAGGAGTAGGGTATTACCTCCATCGAGAGGGCCCGAACCTGGGTAAAAACATCGTGTCCCTTGTCTCCTGTTACCATCCGCCTAGACGCACAGTTCGGGACCCCCTACCTGAGATCCACCGGATTTGACACCGACATTGGTGCTTTCATTGAGAGTTCCTCCGTCGTCGCCGCCAGAAGGATGCCTCATCTCGTCTTTAAAGACGATACTATCGCCAAAGAAGCCTTGGCCGCTGGTCAGACTCTTCGGCTAGGCGGTTTTCTTATGACCGCCAGTTCAGCCACCGCGCCGACGATGACTTCTCGAGTCATCGAAACCAATCTTCACGTTAATTCGGAACTTGCCGAACTGTTAGATCCGATCGAGCTCTCCTCCGTAAACAAGCTCTTGGATCGCATCGCCGCCCTGGGAGTCGCCACAAACTACGACCGGATTGGGCCTAAAACCGATCTGAGAGAGATCAACTCTCCCCAGGCCACCCATCATGTTGCTGTGTTAGAGGAGCAATGCGGCGATTCTTCTTCTATCTTAAGGACTAGTTACGTCCGGATTCCCGATCCCTCAATGCCGGATTCCCGCAGAGGGACGGATGTCGATCAAGCCCTGAACTTAAAGTCAGGCGACGGGATGGATTCATTGGATAACATTCAAAAATCCAAACTTCCGAATTCGGAAACTTCCCGGCCCCTGAGTCTTAAATTGGACGGGGTTCCGGATCCAGATCCACCCGCCCACCCAAACATTAGCGATCTATCCCGAATTCGCAAGAGCCCGCTGAAACAAAGACATCATTATCGGGCCGATTCCTCCTAGTTATGGACAGGATAAAGGATCGCCGAGAGAAGGACGCAATCCCAATTTTCTGCAATAATTGCACGGACAAGGGAATCCTAAACGCCATAAGTCGCTATAAATTACACGCTTTGTTGACTTGGTGACCATAGTACAAAAGTACTGTGCGATGGAGAGCGCTCGAAAACCGAAGTAAATTTTGGGATAATCCGCCCCAATACATCCCTAGTCCGAAATAAAAGGGTGCATCATTACCAAGCACCTGGGTTAAACACCAAAAATCAAAACCCCTAAAGGGTACGGAACCGTACTGGAGGGTTGGCTAAACGGACCCTGCAAAATTCATAGCACAGAGGGCGCACTCCAACTCATAGCCTTCGAGCATGTTGGATACTACGGCAGGGCCAAAAGTGGCGAAGAGCTTCTAGCTTCGTAACCCCAGCCCAAAGAACACCAAGACGGTGTTAACAGTCTTCGAGACTTTCGCATCAAATAACATGTGAAAACGAACACTCCGCAACCTTGCCGAAGTCTACCAAGTAGCAACAATAAATCCATGGAGTGACACGGCTATTACCTTTAATGCCAGTGACGAACCTAAATTCCAAACAGCCCGAGCACCAGCCGCATTGGTCCTCAGTCCGATAGTGGATTTGCGCTTTACTAAGGTACTCATGGATGGCGGCAATGACTAAACCTCATCTATGAGGAAACCCTCCAAAAATGGAAATAGATCGAACCGCATTGAGCGAAGCAGACAACCTTTAGAGGAATAATCCCTAGCCGGAAGCATGCTGCACAGAAAAATCACATCGATGTAGTGTTCGCTCGCGGACAATTACAGGTCCGAGGAGGTCACATTTCAAGTGGCCCTGCTCAACAGCGGATATCACGCTTTATTAGGCGAGAGGCATTCACAATTTTTCAACCTATACCCCATTATGGGTACATGAAGCTTAAAATGCTCGACCTAACGGAATCATGACTCGCTAGTGATCCAAACATAGCACTCGCTACCAAAACAAGACAGCCGCACTAGCCCTCGAGGCACTATCCGAAGCCCTAGCGGCCGAGGAACTCATCGCGATGTGCTCCACGGTGAATGTGGACGATGTGATACTTGATAAAAGATCCAAGTCCACCTCTTTAAACCACCGGATGAAATAGTCAAATTCCAAGTCCACCCAACGGACCTCGCAAAGACGGCCTCCATTGGGGCACAATTAAACTCGTGTAGACGCCGACCACGAGAAAACTGACATCTTTGCCCGCACCCTTCGACATGCCAGAATTCACATCGGCTGGCCGAGCACAGCCTAAATATCCTAAAAGGATTCAAGCCACCAAACAGTTCTTCGCGCTTTTCCAACCCAAGAGATGTGCCATGGGAGAGGAGCTAGCCAAACTTTTGAAGCCGATTCATCGAGATATAAAACATCCGGACTGGCTAGCAAACCTGGTGATGGTACCAAAGAAGGATCAATCTCGCGCCTATGTGTTGATTTTAAAGACCTTAATAAGGCTTGCCCAAAGGATCCCTTCCTCCCTCGAATTGATCAAATTATCGACGCTTACAGCAGGACACGACTCATTGTGCTTCCTCGACGCTGCATCTGCTACCACCAAATCAAGATGGCGGAGCTGCACCAAGCTGCAACAGCATTCATCACTCCATAGGGCCCATTCGCTTCAACACAATGCCCTTCGGCTCAAAAACGCCGCGCAATATATCAGCGCATGATTCGTACATGTCCGCAAACCAGATCGGCAAAACAGTGGAAGCATATGTAGATGACGGGGTCGCCAAAACCAAGCATGTCGAAACTCTAGTAGACGATTTGAGGCTCACATTCGACAATCTTCAAAATATGACATCAAGCTCAATCCGAAAAATGCGATTCGCGCTCCACCGAAAGCTCCCGGCTTCATTGTGTCCGTAGAGGAATTGAAGCAAACCCAGCCAAGATCCGAGCTCTATCACAATTGGATATTCCAAAAGCCTCAAACAAATACAAAATTGATTTGGATGCGAGCGCTCTAAGCCGCTTTATTTCCGCTTGGGAGAAAAGGCGCACTTTTTACCGCCTCCTCCGACGACCAACACTTCGAGTGGACGGATGCCACCACGGCCGGACTCGAAGAAATAAAGGCCATTTTGGCAACAAATCCGGTCCTGGCCGCGCCCAACGCGGGCGAACCAATGCTATTATACATCACCGCAACACATCAAGTTGTCAACGCGGTGCTCGTCGTAGAACGAGAAACGGACGGACACCGATTCCCTCTTCAAAGACCGGTTTATTACGTGTCCACTGTCCTCACTCCATGCAAGTCCCGGTACCCACATTATCAAAAGATAGCATACGCGGTGTTCATGGCACCCCGGAAGCTGCGACACTACTTTCAAGAGTGTTCGATAATGGTAGCCTCCGAAGTACCTCTTAACGACATTATAAACAATCGCGACGCGACGGGCCAGATTGCAATGGGCCATAGAGCTCCTTCCATTCGACATAACCTATAAGCCACGCCGAGCTATCAAGTCGCAGGTTTTGGCCGACTTCGGGTCAATGGACCAAGCCAAACTCCCTAAAGAGTATGGCGATACTCCAATTGATCATGCACTTTGACGGCTCCAAAATGTTGGCCGGACTGGGGGCTGGCGTCGTCCTGACGTCCCCAACCGGGGAGACAGTCCAATACGTCCTTTAGATAATGTACACGGACTCCAATAATGCAGCTGAATACGAGGCCCTTTTGCACGGCCTCCGGATGGCAGTCTCCATGGGCATTAAACGCCTAGAGGTGCGCGGGGATTCAAACCTCGCGATATCTCAAATAAACGGAGACTTTGATGCCAAAGATCTGAAAATGGCAGCATACCGCAATGCGGTCCTAAAATGTCAACATGGTTCAAGGGCTCAATTTCATCATATAGCCCGGATAACAACCAGGCGGCGGACATATTGGCACGATCGGTGCAAAACGCGATGCCGCCCCGCCTAACATCTTCCCGAACGGCTATTCAAGCCATCCGTATTATGGGAAGGGAGTCCCAAATAACAATCCGACTCCAACCGCACCGCCTCGACGCCAAACACTCGACACAATCGGAGGCTCGCCACCGAGATAACACCTCCGCCCACGAAATAATGGCGGTTATCGCCTGTGGGATCGGAGCCATTCCTAGCCTACCTAACTAGGCAGGAACTCCCGAAGACCAAAATGAGGCTCGCTGCATAGTACGGCGATCTAAAGCCTATAAAGTCCATGAGGGAGAGCTTTATAAGAAAAGCACAACAGGAGTCCTTCAAAGGTGTATCTCCGAAGAGGAAGGGCGAAACCTCCTGGCTGAAATTCATGCCGGACTAGGTGGGCACCACACCGCAGCTCGGGCCCTTGTAGGAAAGGCCTTCCGTACAGGATTTTAGTGGCCGACAGCCCGGGCAGATGCGCAGGATTTATTCCAACGATGCGTCGGTTGCCATCTTTTTGCTAACCAAAGCCACATGCCACCCACCGCCCTCAAAACTATACCCATCACCTGGCCGTCATGTCCTGGGGCTTGACATGGTTGGACCCTTAAGGGGGAACCCACAAGCAAAATTACTTATTGGTCATGGTGGATAAATTCACCAAATGGATAGAGGCCAAACTTATTAAACGGCCAATCCGACCGGTGATAGACTTCATATCAGGGTAGTTCACCGTTACGGTGTCCCCCACAAAGATCATCATCGATAACGGCACCAACTTCACGGACGATGAGGTCAAATTATGGTGCAAAAACATGGCCATCAAGCTCGACACGCCTCGCCTATCACCCTCAAACCAACGCCAAGTCGAACGAGCAAACGGTCTAATCATGAGCAGCATTAAGCCCGCATTAGTGCGGTCCTCAAGGAATCTAACACGACCGGGTTGAGGAGCTCGACTCAGACTGGGGCTGCGGACCACGCCGAATCGCACTATCGGATTCACACCATTTTTATGGTGTACGGCGCAGAGGCAGTCCTGCCTGCGACATAATTCATGACTCACCAAGCGGCGCATGTATGAAGAAAGAGAAGCCGAGCTGATCGGCAGGACAGTTCGGACGCATTGGAGGAGGAGCGCGACGTGGCAAAAGCTCGCTCCGCATTCTATCAACAAGCAGGCTCAAGATATCAAAGCAGGGAAGTACGGGCCAAAGCTTATAACGCTGGCGAACTAGTTCTACGCCTCACGGACAAGAAAAAGGACAAACTCAAGCCCAAATGGGAAGGTCCTTCATCATCGACCAGGTCCTGACCGGCGGAGCATACCGCCTCGCTAAACGATCGGATAACCGACTCGAGCCAAACCCATGGAACGCAGCCCGCCTCACGAAGATTCTACGCTTAAACTCCGGACTCCAAGTTCGCTCCTTCCTCCGCCCACATTTTCTATTTTTGTTGTCTTTTATTTATCTCCTTCCTCCTCCTTCTTCTTGAAGCCTTTAGAGGCTCGCTTGCGCTTTGTTCAATGATACTTGACGCGCTGTCCGCTACCATTATACCTAGGGGCTTCTTTAATGAAGCTTATTTATACGGGCTTGATGCCCAACACATGCGCCAAACTTCCGCATGTACCTTTTATTCACCATTATATGCATCGATATGACTTAAGTTTTGGCCAAGCTGGGTTGTTTGGCTCTCGTGCTTACCCCTACGCTCCCGATTGTTCGCTAGGTGGTAAAGGAGCACCTCTCGATTGTTATCGCCGGTCACCGGATGTGTACCTCAGACCGGGTGAAGCCGAAGCTAGCGTTTAAGGGAATATTCGGTCGGTGAACTGAAAGATGATTTTAACTATTTATCCATCTGCCCCGTGATGATTTTCTTCGCTTTAGCAGTTTGGACATGCACTTTAGGGCATGCCTCCCAGCGAAAGGAACCCTTAACGGAACTATTCTCCCGGAAGATGTTTCTTACTATCCATGTAATATAACATAACTAGTTGGGCAATTGTCGATACAGCAATAATGACCCCACGCCTTGTCTCCACTCATGCCCCGTTCTTATATAACCACGAGGGTATTCGGACACACCTGCACTATTGGGTCCCGAGGTCGGCTTAAAAGGTCCGCTTATGACAAACGATCTACAATCCGCTAGAAGACATTTTTATGTCATATTTCATTACATAGTCAACTCGACTCATTGTATTCCTCCTCAATGCCATCTAATAGGCTATCTAATTTACAATCTTGCTGGAATACTTGGCGCCAATTCTACTTGGCCGCACACTGCTTACATAGGGTCTCCTTCCCATCAGCCCCACAGTCCGACCTCGGCCATGTGGTTTGGGTCACCTTCGGTACCGTGGTCTTTACCATGGCCCAGCCTCCTCGGCGCTTTGACGCAGGCCGATATCTTCCATAGTCGGAAGCGCCGCTGCTCCTTGAAGCCGCTCCGCCAGCCCCCAATGCCTTCGGCAGGGAGATAGATGGCCACAAGGCCTGGCCGATGCCTTTCATCACCGCCGAACTCGTTTCAGGTAGTGGACATAGCCGGGAAGAAGATCACCAAGAACTGGCATCTCCTCCTCCGGCGACCTGTGAGCAAACCTACATACATGTTTATGTTAGTCGCCTTCCTCGCGAACTCTTTCAAAGTTCGCCAAGCACTTATCGAAAATGCCGGACGGTTGCCGATTCTCCTTCACGGAGTTAGATAACCGGGCACGAACATCTTTTAGTTCCTCACCCAGTTTGGTGTTGGCATCTTGGAGGTTATTTTTCTCCCGCCGCACCTCGTAAGCACGCCTGCCGCCTTTAGCTGGCGCAAGAGCTGTTGCTTGTCCGGATCTAGTCCGCGCCATCTGCAATATTTTTGTCGATTTACACACCCGCCGCACTTCATAAACTATTTATCTTTTGAAGCATATATTACCGTAGGGGGGTCTCTGTGGCTCCTCAGAGCGGCTAGTGCGGCCTCAAGTTGGGCCTTGCATTCTTCAAGCTCCGGGACAGTCGGGTATTTTTTTGTAAGATCCTCAGATAACAAATGATCCTTAAATCAGATATTCTAACTATTTTAAGTCTCTGGCCACTCGCATATATAACATCAATTTTCTCACCAGATGTCCTTTACATACTGCTCCGTGGCTCGCTAGACCATCTTGAGCGGCATGGAGGTGCGATCTCCCAATTGAAGGCATTCAAGGCCTCTTGGGAGAAACATGCGCCACGAAGAACTGTCCGGTGGCGCCTCGTGATTCATGGCGCCTCCACCGGAGTTGGTGGCGGACAATCTGTCGGCATCCTCCGCCGAAGGAGCATCCGACGACGCCTCGTGCTCGCCTCCGCTTCGACCCAGCTTTGGAGCCCGGGTCATGGAGGTTCGATTAAACATCCTCTCCGGACTCGGTCCGGCGAGCGCTTTTTTTCCGAAAAGAGCATCAGCGTTAGTACACCTTCCCGAATCAATCCAAGGAACATGGTGACACGCCATACCGCTGCGGCAGGAGTTTCGATCCGGACCGCACTTCTTTAGTCATGGGCAGACGCCTTTGTTGGCCAGCCGCATGGCTCGGGCCTCCCGCCTCAGAGGGCACCTCGCTAAACACCATTGGTATACGGTGATCAAGAAATTAGCATGGATGGGTCATTATCGTAGTATTGGGACCTCGGTCTCGCCATTCGCGAGGCTGGAAGTATTCCGGTAATCGGCCGAATGGCAACCAAGCATTGTCGATGCTAAGTTGGTGGAACACCCCACGATCAACTCCACCTTTATATTCGAATCCTCTTCGAGGTCGGATCGAGGGACCGCTCCGGATCCTCGGTTGTGGGGCGGGCTGTATCTTCTCAAAAGTCCGGCGCAGTTCCTCCGCAGAAACCATGAAATGAGATATTTAACCACGGAACATGGATCGGACAGCCACAAAGATGTTTGCTTACCCAACTTCGAGGATTATTCAAGAAAACCTTCTGGATTGACGCGAGGAAATCCTCCTCCTCCCTTTATACATGGCGCACAAGGTCTTCACCAGTTCGTGACCGATCCCACCCTTTGCGCCATGGCGGTGTCATCGCCCTCCCCGCTGAAGTCCCACATGGGTGGCCCCTATATTGGAGCGCTGCACTCCTCATAATGCAGATTGCCATGACTCCAATCATGGTCAATCCGCATGAGCCAAGAATCTTATTCGGTTCATCAAGTAAAGGACATCCCGCCATTTCCCTTTGGGGGCTCGAGGGCGCCAGCTTAGGCGCTTCTTCAGAGGAGCGCTGTGAACTCCGAAGGCCGATCCAACAGATCCGCAGCGGACGCCCTCCATGTAAAACCATTCAAGGCCAGTCCTCGACGCTTCGGGTTCCTGATAGATATCCGTCCCGGCGATGCGCCATAGTTCGCCCGCCCACTTGATATATTGACCCTCATGAGAACGGGGTACTAGGCAGAATAATCTCTTCCACAGGCGAAATGAGCCTCGACGCCCAAGAACAGCTCG